>CM031075.1:670024-692659 GCA_013398505.2 Rhegmatorhina hoffmannsi
GCCCTTCACCCCCCGCAACCCCCAGCAGGTACGGGGGGGCTTGGGGAGGGGCTGGGGTCCCCTCATGCTGCCCTTCACCCCCCGCAACCCCCAGCAGGTACGGGGGGGCTTGGGGAGGGGCTGGGGTCCCCTCATGCTGCCCTTCACCCCCCGCAACCCCCAGCAGGTACAGGGGGTCTTGGGGGGGTGTCATGGGGATTCTGAGGGTCTGGGGTCCCCCCATGCTGCCCTTCACCCCCTGCAACTCCCAGCAGGTACAGGGGGGCTTGGGGAGGGGCTGGGGTCCCCTCATGCTGCCCTTCACCCCCTGCAACCCCCAGCAGGTACAGGAGGGCTTGGGGGGGGGTGGGGGTCCTGGAGTGGGTCCTGGGGGTCTGGGGTCCTCCCATGCTGCCCTTCACCCCCTGCAATCCCTGGGATGTGCTCACAGGGGTTCATTAAGTGGCCACAGGTCCAGGAGTCCCAGAGCTTGGGGAGGATTCCTGGAAGGAACCTGGAGGGGTTGAAGGAGGTTTGGGAAGTTCCAGGGCAGCTGGGAGGGGGTCTGAAGGTCTCAGAGGTTTTTAGGGGAGTCTTGAGTGTTCCCAGTGGTCTGTGGGGTCTCTCAGCCCCTCCCGGTGAGTTTTAGGGCTCTGACCCCCCCCCTTTTCCCCACCAGCTGCTGCGGAAGCGCCACATCGGGAATGATATCGTGACAATCGTGTTCCAGGAGCCGGGGGCACTGCCCTTCTCCCCCCGTGCCCTGCGCAGCCACTTCCAGCACATCTTCATCGTGGTGCGGGTGCACGAGCCCTGCACCCCCCACACCGCCTACAGGTGGGCATGGGGGTCCCCCAGGGGTTGGGGGGCTCAGACAGGGAGGTTGGGGGTCCTAAAGAAGGTCTGGAAGTCCCCAGTGGTCTCAGGCATTGGGGGTTTGGGGCAGGGTGTCTGGGGGTCTCTCCTGGTTCCTGGGGGTCTCAGAGGGGTTCTGGGCTCTCTCCTGGTCCCTGGGGGTCTCACAGGGGTTCTGAGCTCTCTCCTGGGTTCCTGGGGGTCTCACAGGGGTTTTGGGGGTCTCTCCTGGTTCCTGGGGGTCTCACAGGGGTTCTGGGCTCTCTCCTGGTCCCCGGGAGTCTCACAGGGGTTCTGGGGGTCTCTCCTGGTCCCCGGGGGTCTCACAGGGGTTCTGGGGATCTCTCCTGGTCCCCGGGGGTCTCACAGGGGCTCTGGGCTCTCTCCTCAGCGTGGCTGTGGTGCGGCCGGAGGAGACCCCCCCGTTCGGGCCGGCTCTGGCCGAGGGGCAGCGCTTTTTGGGGGGCGCGGGGCTGCGCCCCTTCCTGCTGGCCAAGGCCATCAACGGGGAGAACGCGGCGGCGCGGGGGGGTCGCCTGGGGGCCATGGCCGCCCGCACCCGCCGCCAGTACCTGCAGGAGCTGCTGCGAGCCCACCCGGGCGGTGCCCCCCTGCCCGCGCCCCCCCGGGGGCTGCCCGTGCTCGGGGGGCGCCGTCGGGGCAGCTCGGGGGGCGCGGGGGGCGCGGCCGTGGCGGGGGCGCTGGTGTGGGGGGCGCGGGCTCAGGGGGGGCCCGAGGGGGCCGAGGTGCCCTGTTTGCTGGGGGTGGCAGCAGAGAGGGTGGTGGTGGTCGCTGCACCCCCCGGGGCGGTGCCCACCCAGGGCAAGGGGGCCGCCCCCAACTCGGGGAAACCCACCCTTAACCAGGGGGCGGTCGGTCCCCAGCCGGGGAAGTTCTCCCCAAACCCGGGGGTGCTCCCCTCACACCCAGGGGAGCCCCCCACCCACTCAGGGACAGTCATCCCACAACCAGAGGACCCCCCATGTAACGCCCCCCACCCAGGGGACGCTGCCCCCCAGCCGGGGACAGTCGCCCCCCACCCCGGGGTGCTGTTCAGCTGCGCCTGCCGGGACGTGCTGGGCTGGGGCTTCTCCGAGGGGCGGCTTGAGATCTTCTATGGGGCGGGCGAGTGGTTGGGGCTGCGGCTGCCCCACGGCGCTGCCCCACAGGTGGTGGCCAGGCTGCAGGTGAGAGGGGTGGGGGGCAGTGGGCAAATTAGGGGTGAAATAGAGGGGGAAATGGGGAGGGCAGTGGGTCAGGCTCGGGGGGCAGTGGGGGGATGCAGTGGGGCAGGGCTGGGGGGCTCAGGCAGGGCCCTTGCCCATGGGGTGCCCGTGGGGTCAGTGCTGGGGTTCCCATGGGATCATGTTGGGCCACCTCCCGGGGGTTCCTGTCGGGGTCCCCAGGGATTCCCGAGCCCCCCTTGACTTGATGCCCACCCGCAGGCGGTGACGGGGGGGGCGAGGCTCGGGGGGCTCTGTCGGGGTCTCTGTGCCCACCCTGAGCCCGTGTCCCCCCCCCACGCAGGCAGTGACACGGGGGTGCGAGGCTCGGGAACTGGCACTGCCGCGGGGGGCCGGGGGCCGCCGGGGGTTCCGCGTGGACCCCTCGGGGGTGGTGACGGCCGTGACGCGGTTCTCGTTCGCCGAGATGGCGGGGCTGCGGCCGGGGACGCGCCTGCTGCGCGTGGGACACCGCCCCGTCCCCCGTGGGGACCCCCGGCTGCTGCGGGCGCTGCTGCGGCGCCCCACGGGGGCCCTGACCCTGCTGCCCCCCGATCGCGACGGGCGGCCCCGACGGTGCGTGCGGGGCGGGGGGGGCTCGGGCGGGGGCTGCGGGGATTGGACTGGGGGGGACTGGGGGGAAAGGGACGCGTGGGGAGACTGGGGGGGAAAAGGGACACGTGGGGGGCATTGGGGGCAAAAGGGACACTTGGGGGGAAAAGGGACACGTGGGGGGCATTGGGGGGGAAAAGGGACACGTGGGGGGCAGTGAGGAGGATTTGGGGAATGAGGGGAATGGGGAGGTCTTTGGGGGCAAAGGGGGTTGGGAGGCGAATTGGGGAGCAGTAGCGGGGGGAATTGGGGTGCAGAGGGGATCTTGGGGGTCAAATGGAAGGGGGATCGGGACCCCCCAGCGTGTCCTCACTGCCCCCCCCGGTGCCCCCCAGGAGTTTCTCGGAGCTCTACGCCCGCTCGCTGGAGCAGGGCCGGGGCACGGCGGGGGATCCCGGGCAAGGGGACCTCGGAGGGGACATCGGGGACACCAGCAGCGACTCCGGGGGTGACAGCGACGGTGGGGAGGGGAGGGGGGGCACAGGGGGGCTGCGCCCCGACACCCTCCAGCTCCTGCACTCACTGGCGTTGGACGAGGAGAGCACCCCCTTCCCCCCCGGGGGTGGCCCCCCCTGCCCAGAGACCCCCAAGAGCCCGGCCGGACACCCCCCCAGGCCGTGAGTGACCCCAGAATTGGGGACCATCCCCCAACCCCCTGGGACTCCCCCAAATCCCCCATGAATCCCCTGCCCACCCAGGAACTCCCATAACCCTCACCCCCTGACCCCCCAGGCCCCCCCTGGCTGACCCCACTCCTGACCTGCTGCTGCCACACCACAGCCCCCCCCAGGTCGGTGACCCGGTGAGTCCCTTTGTCCCCTGTGGTCCCCCACGTCCCCTCTTGACCCTGCTGACTCCCTCCATGTCCCCATGACCCTGCTGACCCCCCATGTGCCCCCATGACCCTGCTGACCCCCCCATGTCCCCATGACCCTGCTGACCCCACCATCTCCTCCCCATGTCCCCCCATGTGTGTCCCTCCCTGTCCCCATGATCCTGCTGACCCCACCATCTCCTCCCCGTGTCCCCCCATGTCCCCATGACCCTGCTGACCCCCCCATGTCCCCATGACCCTGCTGACCCCACCATGTCCCCCCATGATCCTGCTGACCCCACCATCTCCTCCCCGTGTCCCCCCGTGTCCCCATGCCCCTGCTGACCCCCCCTGTCCCCAGGGTCCCTCCCTGGATGTTGGTGGTCCTGCAGCCCCCCAGGAGCCCAACCCCACCCTGGGCCCCTCTCTGCGGCAGTCCCTGGGCAGGCGTGAGTGGCCTGAGTCCCTCTGTGACCCCCCTGTGTCCCCTCCCACCTCATGCCATGTCCCCCTGTGTCCTCATGTCCCCTCCTGTTCCCCCCACCCCCGCCCCCATCCCAGGTCACCTGGGGGTGTCCCTGTCCCATGGCAGGGGGGGAAGGAGTGTCCCCTATCCCACATTCCCTGTCCCCCACCCCCTGGGGGTGTCCCCTGGGGTGTCCCTGTCCCACTGTGAGGGGTCCCCCATCCTGTCCTATGTCCCACATCCTACAGGGGTGGCACTTGAGGTGTCCCCAGCCCAGGTCCCCTTCATCTGGGGGTGTCCCCATTCTCTGGGGGTCTCCCCTCATCCCCTTGGGGTGTCCCCTGAAGATGTTCCCCATTTCCCCATCCTGTGGAGGGAGGTCCCTGCGGATCCTTCTCCCACCCTCTGGGTGTCCCCATCCCCTGGGTGTCCTTGTCCCAAGCCCCCTGTCCTAGAGAGGTGTCCCTTGGGGTTGTCCCACATCACCTGGAGGGGTCCCCTCGGGTTTCCTGGGGGTCTCCCACTGTTCCCTCCTCCCCACCCAGTGCTGTCGGGGTCCGGGGAGCCCCAAGAGGAGGAGTGGGAGCTCATCGCCCACCTGGCCACGGCCTGCAGTGGGGTCCTGGAGGCCATTGCTCGGGGGGGTGAGTGGGGCTGGGGGTCCTGGGGGTCCTGGAGGGGGATGAGCAGGGTTGGGGGTCCTGGGGGGCATCACCCGGGGGGGTGAGTGGGGCTAGGGGTCCTGGAGGCCATTGCCCGGGGGGGCTGAGTGGGTTTGGGGGTCCTGGGGGGCATCACCCGGGGGAGCGAGCGGGGCTGGTGGTCCTGGGGGTCCTGGAGACCATTGCTCGGGGGGGTGAACGGGGCTGGGGGTCCTGGGGGGCATCGCCCGGGGGGGTGAGCAGGTCTGGGGGTCCTGGGGGACTGAGCAGGGGCTGGGGGTCCTAGGGAGGCTGAGGAGGGACTGGGGGTCTTGGGGGGCGTTGAGCAGGGCTGGGGGTCCTGGGGTTGGGGGGAGCAGGGCTGGGGGTCCCAGGGGTTGGGGATGGGGAAGTTGAGGACGGTCTGTGGGGTTGGGGGTCCTGGGGGGTGAGGGGATGCTGAGGGAGTTGGGAGTGCTGGAGGTTGTGGGAATGGGGAGCGTTGGGAAAGGGGAGTCTCAGGACCCCCCATGTGGGGGTCTCACATTCCCCCCCTTCCCCCCCAGGGCAGCAGCTCCGGGAACCCCCCAGTGTTGGGGTCCAGCAGAGCCTGAGTCTGGTGGCCCCCGAGGATGAGTATGAACTGGGGAGACTGGGGGGGGCAGGGAGGGGTGGCAGGGGGACCCTTGGGGTCCCCTCGGGGTCTCATGCCCCTCCCTGTGCCCTCCCCAGGTCCCCGAGCCTGTCGGAAAAGGTGGCCCAACTGGAGACGGCGCTGAAGAGGCTGCAGGAGGGGCTGCAGGAGGTGCGGGGCACTGGGGGAGCACTGGAAGGGCACTGGGAGGCACTGGTGAGGCTGGATGGGAACTGGGGAGCGCTGGAAGGGCATTGGGAGGCACTGGTGAGGCTGAATGGGAACTGGGGAGCACTGGAAGGGCATTGGGAGGCACTGGTGAGGCTGGATGGGAACTGGGGAGCGCTGGGGGGCACCAGAGGGACACTCCTGAGAAACTGGAGGAGAAATGGGGAGTACTGGGAGTGACTGAGGGGATACTGGGAGAGAACTGGTGGAGCACTGAGGGGGCTGATCTGTGGGTCTCTGTGGGGTGGGGGCTGATCTGTGGGACAGGGGCTGACCTGTGGGTCTCTGTGGGGCAGGGGCTGACCTGTGGGTCTCTGTGGGGTGGGGGCTGATCTGTGGGGCAGGGGCTGACCTGTGGGTCTCTGTGGGGCAGGGTCACGAGGGGCAGCAGCGGCTCCAGGCCGAGCTGAACGGGCGGCTCCGCCGGGTGACGCGGCTGCTGCACCGCCCTGGGCACCCCCCTGGGCACCCCCCAGACCCCCTGACACCCCCCAACAGCCCCCGAGGGGGGTCCCCTGAGCTCCCCGGGGACCCCCTGACATCCCCCAGCACCCCCTGAGACCCCCTGGGGGAGCCCCCAACATCTGTGGGACCCGCAGAACCGGGGCACCTTCCTGCACGTGGTATGGCCAGGTGGGCACACTCACCTTGGGCACACTCACACCTGGGCACACTCACCTGGGCACACTCTGGGCACACTCACACCTTGCTCATCCCTGGGCACAGTCACCTTGGGCACGCTCACACATGGGCACTCACACCTGGGCACACTCACACCTGGGCACACTCACCTGGGCACACTCTGGGCACACTTACAGCTGGGCACACTCACCTGGGCTTGCTCAGCATGCTCACACCCTGGGCACACTCACACCCTGGGCACACTCACACCTGGGCACACTCACACCTGGGCACACTCACACCCTGGGCACACTCACATCTGGGCACACTCACCTGGGCACACTCACACCTCGCTCATCCCTGGGCACAGTCACCTTGGGCACACTCACACCCTGGGCACACTCACACCCTGGGCACACTCACACCTTGCTCATCCCTGGGCACAGTCACCTTGGGCATGCTCACATCTGGGCACACTCACCTGGGCACACTCTGGGCACACTCACCTGGGCACACTCTGGGCACACTTACAGCTGGGTACACTCACCTGGGCACACTCACACCTGGGCACAGTCACCTTGGGCGTGCTCACACCTGGGCACGCTCACACCTGGGCATGCTCACACCCTGGGCACACACACCTGGGCACACTCACACCTGGGCACACTCACACCTGGGAACACACTCACCTGGGAACGCACTCACACCTCGCTCATCCCTGGGCACAGTCACCTTGGGCATGCTCACACCTGGGCACACTCACACCTGGGCACACTCACACCTGGGCACACTCACCTGGGCACAGTCACCTTGGGCATGCTCACACCTGGGCACGCTCACACCTCGCTCACACTCACCTGGCACATGCCAGTGATGCCCACCCCATGCACGCTCACCCCCCTTGCACACCCACCCTGGCACACTCACCTCGTGCACGCTGGCAGTGCCCCCTCCGTGCACAACCCCCCTTGCACACCCACCCTGTGCACACTCACAGCCCCCCCGGCTGCCCCCACTAACTGTGAAACTGAAGCTGTGACTCCTTCCCATGTCCCCCAATGTGACCCTGGACCCCCCCTGTGTCCCCTCATGTCCCCCCATGTGACACTGGACCCCCCCCCTGTGTCCCCTCATGTCCCCCATGTGACACTGGACCCCCCCTGTGTCCCCTCATGTGACACTGGACTCCCCCCCCCCCCAAAGGGGACGTGCTGGGACCCCCCAGCCCCTCCCCAGCAATAAAATCCTTTGGCCTCAGCAGCCCCAGCCCGTGATTGGGGGTGGGACATGGGGGGCACCCCCAGAGACAGAGAGGCCGACCCCCCATAGCCTGTCCCTGCCAGTGCTCCCCAATCCCCGTCCAGTATATCCCAGTCCCTCCCAGTATCCTCCAATCCCCTCCCAGTGACCCCACAAAAGGCTGTAGAATCCCCCCAGTCTCCCCATGTCCCTTCCAGTGCTTCCCATTCCCTCCCAGTCCCTCCCAGTCCAGTCCCTTCCAGTCCACTACCATCACCTCCTAGTCCTTCCCAGTCCACTCCCAGTCTGTCCCAGTCTCTCCAGAACCACCAGGACGTTTCCAGCTGTGCTGGTGGGGTGGCACTGTCAGACCCGCATTCCCATTCAGCGTTCCCACCAAAGCCCTTCACCAGTTCCTGGTGTTCCAAGCTCCTCTCCGGTCCCTGCCCCATTCCTGCTCCATTCCCTGCCTCATTCCTATCCCATCCCTGCCCCATTCCCGCTCCATTCCCTGCCCCATTCCTGTCCCATTCCCACCCCATTCCCCGCCCCATGCCTGTCTCATTCCCTGTTCCCCATTCCCTGTTCCCCATTCCCTGTTCCCCACTCCCTGTTCCCCATTCCCTGCCCCATTCCCTGCCCCATTCCCTGCCCCATTCCTGTCCCATTCCCTGCCCCATTCCCACCCCATCCCTGCCCCATTCCCTGCCCCATTCCTACCCCATTTCCTGCCCCATTCCCACCCCATTCCCTGCCCCATTCCCTGTTCCCCATTCCCTGCCCCATCCCTACCCCATTCGTGTCCCATCCCTGTCCCATTCCTGCCCCATTGCTACCCCATTCCTGCCCCATCCCTGCCTCATTCTCTACCCCCTTCCCTGCCCCATCCCCTGCCCCAATCCTGCCCCATTTTCTGCCCCCCATGGAGATTCTGGAGAGTTCTGCCAGTTCCATCCCCTTCCCATGGACTAACCCCAGGAAGAGCTGGACCCACACCCTGTGGGTGTCCTGGGAGTGCCATGGGGGTGACTTGGGGGGTCTCCCAGTCCAGGATGGGTGGGGGGATGGAGGGGTGGGATGTGGGGGGACAGGGGTGTCCCCAGCTGGGGGTGTCTGACCCCTGTGGCCCCTGTGGGTGTCACGTCAAGGGGGGGACACCCTGAGGTCTGGGCCTGGTGGCTCCTCCCCACCGTGACTTCCTCTGTGGTGGGCGGGGGGGGGGGGCGTGGGGCGAGCCCGAGTGTCCCGGGGGGTGTGGGGTGGGACGTGGGGCAGGAACGTTCTGGACACCACTGGGAAGGGACAGGGTGATGGCAGGGCTGAAGACGGCGAGTGGGGAGGACATCG
This sequence comes from Rhegmatorhina hoffmannsi, assembly GCA_013398505.2. NCBI lineage: Eukaryota > Metazoa > Chordata > Aves > Passeriformes > Thamnophilidae > Rhegmatorhina > Rhegmatorhina hoffmannsi. The sequence continues at coordinate 678,684 of CM031075.1, forward strand.
ATGGCTCCTTCGAGCTGCAGGTGGAGGTGGAGGAGGGAGATGCCGTGGGGCAGGGAGGTGCCATGGGGCAGGGAGATGCCGTGGGGCAGGGAGATGCCGTGGGGCAGCCCAGCCCCCCAGCCACCCTTCGTGTCCTCACCCTCCGTGTCACCGGGGACCTGCACGTCGGTGGCCTCGTGCGCCTCATCGTGGAGACCATTGGTGAGTGACCCACAGCCCTGACCCACAGCTGGACCCACAAGTGGGACCCACAGCCCTGACCCATAACTGGGGTCCACAGCCAGACCCACAACTGGGATCCACAACCGGGATCCACAGCCCTGACCCATGGCCAGACCCACAACTGGGGCCCACAGCCCTGATCCACAGCCAGACCCATAACCAGGATCCACAGCTCTGACCCACAGCTGGACCCACAAGTGGGATCTACAGCCCTGACCCACAACCGGGATCCACAGCTCTGACCCATGGCCAGACCCACAACTGGAGTCCACAACCCTGACCCACAGCCAGACCCACAATCGGGATGCACAGCCCCGACCCACAGCCAGACCCACAACCAGGACCCCCAGCCCTGCCCCCCGGTTGTGCCCCATGGCCCCAGACCCCAGTTCTGGCCCCACAGCTCCAGGCCCCACAGGGAAGGGCTGTGGGGACATCCGGCCCCCCCCGCAGTGTCATGTGGTGATGAGTTGTTGGGAGAGGAGGGGGGGGGAGGATCCGGCCTGGGGGGTGCCCAGCTCTTATCGGGGGGTCCCAATGTCCCCCCACTTCCAGGTGCCCCTCCCTGGGTCCTCCCTGCTCAGGCTGATAAGGGACCCTCGGGGTATAAATAGCCCTGGGACCCACAGCCCCCTGAGCCCCCCTCGAGGTGGTTTGGGGGTACAGTGGGACCCCCCCAGATCTCACATCCCCCCACAACTCTGCCATGAGCCTTCCTTAGCAACCCCTATAACCCCACCCCAGCCCCCCACAGCCCCACATAACCCCCTACAGCCTCCCACAGACCCACTATAGGTCCTCACAGCCCCCCACAACACCCCACATCCCCCCCATAGGTCCCCATAACCCCTCATAGCCCACCCAGCTCCCCACAGCCCCCCACAACCCCCTACAATCCACCCAAAGCACCCCACAGCCCCCCACGACTCCCTAAAGCCCCCCAAAGCCCCCCACAGCCCCCTGAAGCCCCTCTCAGCCGCCTCACAGCCCCCCACAGCCCTCATACCCCCTTCAGCCCCCCACACTCTCTTCAGCCCCCCATAACCCCCCTCAGCACCCCCACACCCCCACAGCCTCCCCTCTCCCCCAGGAGAGCCGCGGGACTGGTCGGACCACGCTCTGTGGTGGTCGCAGCGGCGGCGGTGGCTGCTGCCCCCCGGGCCCGCCCTGGACGCGCTGGGGGTCGGGGGGGGGTCCCGGCTCCGCTTCGCCCCCCGGCACCGCCCGCTGCGGCTGCGGCTCCCGGGGGGCCGCGTCCTGAGGCTGCGGCTCGACTTTGCCCGGACCCCCGGGCGGGGGGCGGCGCGGGTGGGCGGGCTGCTCGGTGAGTGGGTCTGGGGGCTGCTCGGGGGGTCTGGGGACTGCGAGGGGGATCTGGGGTCTGCGGGAGGAGTGAGTCTGGGGGCTGCGAGGGGGGTCTGGGGGCTGCTCGGTGAGTCTGGGGGCTGTGAGGGGAGTGAGTCTGGGGGCTGCTCAGTGGGTCTGGGGGCTGCTGGGGGAGTCTGGGGGCTGCGGGAGGAGTGTAGGGCCTGCGAGGGAGTGAGTCTGGGGGCTGCTCGGTGAGTCTGGGTGGTGAAGGAGTGGGGTCGGGGGGAGAGGAAAGGGGTCTGGGGGGTCCCGGGTGGGGTCTGGGGGGTCCCGGGTGGTCTGGGTGATGAAGGAGGGGGCTCGGCGGAGAGGAAGAGGGATGGGAGGAATTGAGGGGGGTCGTGGGAGGGCTCTGACAGGCGATTTGGGTGGGGGGAGCTTTTGGAGGTTTGGGGGTTCCGGGGAGGTCTCGGGGACTCCCGGAGGGCACTGAGGGGTCCCGGAAGGTACTGAGGGAGGACTGGGGAGGTCCCGCTTGTGACCGGGGGAGGTCTCGGGGCTCCCCGGGGGTCCCGCTGTGACCGGGGTGGGGGTCGCAGGGATCCGACACTCCGAGGAACTTTCGCTGCTGCGGCCAGAAGAGGATGAGGAGGGGGCGGGCCGGGGGCGAAGGGGCAGAGCCCCCCCAAAGGCGCCCCCCGACCTGGACGTGACGCACCTGCGGCCTCGGGCAGGTGAGAGATGGGGAGGGGGCGGTGGGAGGGGCCGAGTGCCCCCCGTGCCCCCTGGCACCCCCTCCCACCTCCCTGTCTCACCCACCCCCCCAGATGATGCCCCTCCTGCCGCGCTGCCCCCCGAGCAGCTCCGAGCGCTGGTGACCCCCGGGGGGATGAGGGACCCCCCAAGGACCCCCCGCGGGACCCCCCTCGGGAGGAGGGCGCGGCTGCACGCGCGGTGAGGGTGGGGGGCTTGGGAGGGGGCTGGAGGGGGGTTGGGGAGGTTTTTTGGGGGGCTGGGGGAGGTTGGGGGGATTTGGGGGGGCTCGGGTGGAGTTTGGGGGGGGTGGGGGGGTTGGGTGAGGTTTGGGGGGGTGGTTGGGGGGCTCGGGTGGGGTTTGGGTGGGTCTTCCGGATGGATTTTATGGATGGGGTTTTGGGGGGGTTCGGGTGGGGTTTTGGGGGGGATTTGGGTGGGGCTTGGGGTGGAATTCGGGTGGGGTTTGGGCACAGCTCCGGTGGGGTTTTTGGATGGGGTTTTTTTGGGCGGGGCTTGGGTGGATTTTTGCGCGGAGTTTGGGTGGGCTTCGGGTGGGGGTTTGGGGCGGGTTTTGGGTGGGGTTGAACACACGGGACGTCCCTGCAGGTGGTTGGACACCTCGCGCTCCCTGATGGAACAGGACGTGGTGGACGATGAGGAGCTGCTGCTGCGCTTCAAGTACCCCTGTGCCATGGGGCTGGACCCCCAGGTACCCCCAAAGACCCCCTGGTGACCCCCAGAGACCCCCAACCCTCCTGTGTGACTCCCCAAACACCCTCCAGGAGAGGGTTTGGGACACCCCGGGATCCCTGTTGGGGTTTTGGAGGTCCCTGGTGGGTACCTGGCAGGGGTTTGGGGGTCCCTGGGGGTCGAAGCCCCCCTGTGTGCCCCCCACATGTGCCCCCCACGTGTGCCCCCCGACACTGAGATGCCCCCCCAGGAGGGTGGGCTGCGCGTTGTGCTGCTGCAGGAGCAGGCACGGGAGACCCTCCTGGCCGAGGAGATCGACTGCACCGAGGAGGAGATGCTGCTCTTCGCTGCCCTCCAGGTACCCCAAAACCCCCCTAGGACCCCCACCCAACACCCCCGGATCCTCTGGGACCCTCCCCAAAAGCCCCGTACTCCAAAACCCACCCCTGGATTCCCTGGGAAGCCTCAGGACCCCCCAGATCCCCACAAAGCTTCCTGACCCTCCTTGAGCCCCAAACACTCCTGGAAACCTTTGACCCTCCCTTGACCCTTTTGAGACCCCCCCCAATTCTCCTAAGCCACCCCCATGACCCCTCTGTGACCCCCCTGACCCCTTTGTGACCCCCCCAATCCCCCCAGTACCAGATAGACGGGGCAGAGGGGGATGATGGGGACCACCAGGGCCCCCTGGAGCCTCAGGACCTGGACACGGCCCTGGACAAACTGGAGCTGAGCCTGGAGAGGGGAGGGAGCCCCGTCCTGCTGGTGAGACTGGGGGCACTGGGAGGGACAGGACAAGGGTTGGGGGGCACTGGGAAGGACAGGACAGGGGTTGGAGGGCACTGGAAGGGACTGGGGGTGGATTGGGGGGGCACTGGGAGGGACAGAGGGTGGATTGGGGGGCACTGGGAGGGACAGGGGGTGGATTGAGGGGCACTAGGAGGGATTGGGGGGATTGGGGGCACTGGGAGGGAGAGAGGGTGGATTGGGGGGCACTGGGAGGGATTGGGAGTGGATTGGGGGGCACTGGGAGGGACCAGGGGGTGGACTGGGGGGCACTGGGAGGGATTGGGGGCACTGGGAGGGACAGGGGATGGATTGGGGGGCACTGGGAGGGACCAGGGGGTGGATTGGGGGCACTGGGAGGGACCAGGGGGTGGACTGGGGGCACTGGGAGGGATCAGGGGTGGATTGGGGGGCAGTGGCAGGGATTGGGAGTGGATTGGGGGCACTGGGAGGGACTGGGAGTGGATTGGGGGACACTGGGTTGGGGGCCGGTAGAGGGCAATGAGAGGCACTGGGAGGGACTGGGAGGGACACCGGAGGGCACTGAGGGGCACTGGGCAGTACTGGGGGCTTCTTCAGGCCACACTGGGGGAGGAGGGACTGGGGGGGGCACTGGAGGGGGCACTGGGAGTCACTGGGGTCTGGGGGGTCCCCAGGAGGAACTCAGAGCTGCCCCTGAGCTGGTGGAGGAGCTGGAGATCTACAGGTACCCCCAAACCCCCAAACCCACTGTCTGACTCCCAAAATTGGGGTCCCCTCAGGCCCTCCTGAAGCCTGTTGGGGGGGGTCCCTGTTGACCCCCCCTGACCCTCAAACTCGGGGTCCCCCCAGGTCCTCCCGCTGGCCCTTCTGGGGGTCCCGCCCTGCCCGGGTCCTGCTCTCGGGGTCGTCACTGTCGCTCTGGAGCCCCCCAGGACTGGGGGGCCCCCCACAGCAGCTCAACCTCCGTGGTGAGACCCCTAAAACCCCCCCAGGCTGCCAAACTCCCTCTGGGACTCCCAAATCACCCTGAGACCCACCCCAGGACCCACAAATCCTTTGGGATCCCCCCCATGAGACCCCTAAGGCTCCCCTTGGACCACTGGGGGGTTTCCTTGGACTCCCAAATCGTCCCCAGACCCCCTTGGAACAACCCCAACTCCCCTCCTGGGTTCCCCCAGGGCCCCCAAACCCCCCCCTCCTAGGAACCCCCCCATCAATCCCAATTCCCCCCTGAGGCCCCCCTGGGACACCCCAATACCCTTTGGGACCCCCCCAATCAATCCCAAATGCCCCCCAGGACCCCCCTAGGACACTCCAATACCCTTTGGGACCCCCCTATAAATCCCAAATGCCCCCCAGGACCCCCCTGAGACACCCCAATACCCTTTGGGACCCCCCCCTCACCAATCCCAAATACTCCCTGGGACCCCCCTGGGTCACCCCAATACTTTTTGGGAACCCCCCATCAAACCTAAATGCCCCCCAAGGGCCCCCTGGGACACTCCCAACTCTGGGTCACCCCAATACCCTTTGGGAACCCCCCCATCTCCCTCCAGGCCCCCTTTGGGGCCCCCTTGGCCTCCCCAAGCCCCACCCAAACCCCTCTGGGATGCCCCCACTCCCCTGCTGGCCCCCCTGGAACACCCCTGGGCCCCCTCCAGGCCCCCCTGACCCACCCAAACCCCTCTGGGATGCCCCCAACTCCCCTGTTGGCCCCCCTGGAACACCCCTGGGCCCCCTCCAGGCCCCCCTGACCCACCCCACCCACAGGCTCTGAGGTGACCCCCGAGGCGGATTTGGGGGCACGGAAGTTTTGCATCAAACTGCGGGTGGTGACACCGGAGGGGACGAGCGAGACCCTCTTGCGCTGCCGTGACGTGGGTGGGGGGACATGAGTGGGTGGGTGGGGGACCACCAGGACTATGGGGGGGGGACAGGACATGGGAGTTTAGGGGGGTACCAGGAAGGTTTTGGGGGTCCTGGAGTGTTTGAGAGGTCCCTGTGGGCAGTTGGGGGGGGTCTCATGGGGGTTTGAGGGATCCCTGTGGGCAGCTGGGGGGTCTCGAGGGGATTTGAGGGTCCTTGGGGGCTCAGGGTGGGGGTTGGAGGGGTCTGGGGGCTTGAGGGGGGTCTTGTGGTCCTGGGGAGCTCTTGGGGGTTGGAGGGACTTTAGGGGGTTTTTGGGAGGTCTCAAGGAGCTCAAGGGGTCCCAGGGGAGTTTTGGGGAGTTGATGGAGTTTGAGGGGTCCTGGGGGGGGCGGGGGAGGTTCTGGGGGGGTCTCAGGGAGCTCGGGGGGTCCCAGTGTGCCACTCCTGCCCCCCCAGGCCCACCAATATGCCCGTTGGGTCGCCGGGTGCCGCTTGGCCTCCCGTGGGGGGTCCCTCTCGGCTGCATCGCTCAGGGCAGAGGCTCAGGAGGTCCTGGGGGTCTTAGGGGTGCAGCCAGGGAGGGAAGACCCTACAGTGCCCTCCTGGGCCCTGGCACGGCCACCCCCAGACCCACGGCAGCTGCTGCCCCCCTCCTTCCAGCGCAGAGTCAAGGCCAAGCAGGTACCGCCCCCCACCCCAATACACCCCCCACCCCAATACACCCCCCTGCTGCCCCCACTGTCCCACAATGGCCACCCCCTTCCCCCAGTTTGCCCCCAGGCTGATGGAGGTTCTGCACCGTGTGGGGACACTGACCCCAGGCCAGGCTCGGCTGCGCTTCGTGGAGGCCTGGAGGGCCCTGCCAGGGTTTGGACTGGGGCACTTCGTGGTGAGGTACTGGGGGCACTGGGGGGGCACTGGGAGGGGCTCTGGGAGGGCACTGGGAGGTGCAGGTGGGGTTGGTGTGCTTCAAGGTGCTGGACACTGGCGGCACTGGGGGCACTGCTCAGGACCACTCAGGGCACCACCCCTGGGGAGGTGCCAGGCGTCCCCGGGGGTCCCAGCTGTTTTGGGGGGGGGGTCTCACAGGTTCCAGGGCACGGGGCACGATGAGGGTTTGGCCGTGGGGCCGTCCCGGCTGCTCCGCATCGATCCCGGCTCCGGCGCCGTCACCCGCAGCTGGAGCCACAGCGACCTGCGCCAGTGGGACATCAACTGGGACAGCCAGCAGGTACTGGGGGGACTGGGAAGGATGGGGAGGGGGCCTGGGAGCCCCCAGGGTGTTTGGGGGGGGTCTCACAGTCACCCCCTTGCCCTGCAGGTGCGGCTGTGGCTGAGCGGGGACGTGACGCTGGCACTGCGGGTGCTCTCGGCGTCCCCCCGGGTGCTGCACCAGTTCCTGGGGGGGTACCTGGCACTGGGGGGGCAGCACAAAGACCCCGACCGGCTGAGGCGGCTCATGGAGGGGGGGGACGACCCCTGACACCCCCCAGACCCCGTGCAAGAGTGGCCTGAGCCAAAGGTCCCTCTCCCCATGTTGATGTTGGCACCAGCCTCGACCCTTTCACTTGTGATCCCCCCCCAGCACTTGTGCCCCCTCCCCTGGCGTGCAAGGCACTCGTGCCAGGCTCGTGCAACACGGGTATGATGGAGCTGAACACATTCTCTGTGGTGTCTGTCAGGCCCCACGGGCAAGGGGGTCACACTCTGCCCTCGTGGGAGGGGGTCAGACCCCCACAATCCTCCTGGGAGGGGGTTCAGACCCCCCACAATCCTCGTGGAAAGGGTCACACCCCATCTGCCTGTGAGGGGGTCACAACACTTGAGTCCTCATGTGAGGGGTTTGGACTCCCCCTCCCCTAATTCTCATGTGAGGGGGTCTCATCTCACTGTCCTCATACAATGGGATCCCAGTGCCCCTCCTGGCCCTCCCAGGACCCCCAAAATCCCCTGGGATGCCAACTCTCCTCTGGGACCCCTTAATTTCCCCCCCTCCAGCAGACCCCTCAAGGCTGGGCCACTGCTCCGCTCTTTATTGGGGGTCACAGCACCCCAGAACCAACAGAGAATGGAGGGGAGGAGGGGCAGCAGCCCCCAACCCCCCTGGGGGGTTGGGGTGTCCCCGGGGGGGGCCCCAAGGGGGTCCCCGGGGGTTGGGGGGGTCACCGGATGGCGATGAGCCCAACGTCCATCAGCTTCTGGATCTTCTGGGCAATGAGGGGGTTCTTGAGGTGCCTGGGGGGAAACAGGAGATCAGTGTGGGCACAGGAGGGGTGGGGGAGGCCTGGGACTCCCCTGGGGACACCCCACCACATCTTGGGGACACCCAGTGACACCCTGGGGACATGGTGGGCATCCCCCAACCAGCTCTGGGGGGCCTCTGGGTGGGCTTGTGGAGACTCAGCTGCGAGAGGTGGGCAATGATCTGCAAGACCACCTCCTGAACAGTTGGAAACCCCCCCAGCTGCAGAGGGCTCTGTGTGGTCCTTCCAGGACTTGGTGACCCCCAAGACCACCTCAGGGACAGCTGGAAACCACCCCCAGCTGTGGGGGGCTCTGTGTGGTCCTTCCAGGACTTGGTGACCACCAAGACCACTTCATGGATGGGCTGTGTGGCCCCTTCAAGACTCAGTGACCACCAAGGTCACCTCCTGGACAGCTGGAAACACCCCCAGCTGTGGGGGGCTCTGTGTGGCCCCTCCAGGACTTGCTGACCACCACAGGGTGGCTGGAAACCCCCCAGAACCACCTCCCTGGGACTCACTCGCTGAGGGCCTGGGGGTCCTTCTGCATCTGCTCGAGGATGAGCCTCATGGCAGGGTCCCCCATGATCTGCTGCACCTCGGGGTCAGCGAGCGCCCGACGCCGCAGCTCCTCGGGGGGCTCCGACCGCTGTTGCTGCGCCCGCAGGCAGCGCCGCTGCCCCTCTGCCGCCTCCTGGGGGGCACAGGGGGACACAGGGGGGTCAGTGGGGGCACGGGGGGTTGTAGGGTGCAACCTCAGGCAGCGCCGCTGCCCCTCTGCCACCTCCTGGGGGGCACAGGGGGGTCAGAGAGGGCACAGGGGGTCAGAGGGGGCACAAGGTGCAACCCCAGGCAGCGCTGCTGCCCCTCTGCTGCCTCCTGGGGGACACGGGGGCAGAGTGGGCCTGGGGGCATCAAGCAGTGTAACCCCAGGCAGCGCCGCTGCCCCTCTGCCGCCTCCTGGGGGGCACAAGGGGGCTCGGGGGGGGTCCCAGGGGTCAGCAGGGGCTCAGGGGGTCCCAGGCTCACCTTGCAGGAGGGGTCAAGGTCCAGGGCACGCTGATAAACCTCCATGGCCTTGGTGTAGTCGCGCATGGCCTCGAGCGCCGCCGCCTTCCGCGTGTAGCCTTTGACTGGGGGGAGACAGGTGAGTACAGACAGGTGTGGGACACACGCAGGTACAGACAGGTGTGGGACACACGCAGGTACAGACAGGTGTGGGACACACAGGTGTGGGACACACACAGGTACAGACAGGTGTGGGATACACACAGGTACAGACAGGTGTGGGGGACAGGCAGGTACAGACAGGTGTGGGACACACACAGGTACAGGTGTAAATGAAAGAGAACACAGGCACAGGTAGAGAAGGAAATGGCTGAAAACAAAGCAGAGACAGGGCAGGGCTTGTCCCCTCCTGCCCCTCACTCACTGAAGGTGGGCTCCAGCCGGATGCACTCCTCACAGTCCTGGGGGCAAAAGGGGGGTCAGAAAGTATCTCAAGAGCCCCAAACTGACCCCCACACCATCAAAACAGGCTCCAGGCCCCCCAAGAAGCCCTAGGACCCCCTACCTCCCCAAACCAGCCCTCAGCCCCTCAATGCAACCCCCAGGCTCCCCCATACCCTGTGAAAAGCAGCCTCCAGCCCCTCAATGCAGCCCCCAGGGTCTCCCAGGGCCCCCCCAGAAGCATCTCCAGCCCCCTCCTGCAGCCCCCCAGGCTTCCCCAGCCCCCACACCTTGAGGGCCAGGGGGAACTCGAGCAGTTTGGTGTAGCAGGCGGCGCGGTTGCTGTAGAGCCGCGCCTCGTGCGGGTTGCGCCGGATGGCCTCGCTGTAGTGCCTCATGGCCTGGGGGTAATCCCCTGAAACAGGACCCCCCCTGCCTGCTGTCAGGGAGTGCCCCCCAGGCACAGGGCAGGGCCCCCCAGCCCATCAGAGCCCCCTCCCCACCTCGCTGGAAACACTCATTGCCCTTGTTCTTTTCCTCCAGCGCCAGGTCGGGGTCGATGTAGGCCAAGCGCTCCTGCTCCTTCAGGATCTTCTCAGCCTGTGCCAGCGAGCAGGGGGTTCAGGGGAGGCTCAGGGGGGGCTCAGGGGCGCTGCCCCCCCTCTCCCCATGCCCGCCATGTCACCTGCTGGCACTTCTTGAGCACGTCAGGCGTGCGGTGCTCGGCCAGGGACTTGTTGTAGAAGTGGATGGCGTCCTTGTAGCGCTCCTCGCGCAGGTAGGAGTTCCCGATCCGCGCGTACGCTCTGGGGGGAACCCAGGGGGGCCAGGTCAGGGAAGCAGTTTGGGGGCACCCAGGGGGTCAGAGAGGCAGTTTGGGGGGCCCCAGGGAGGGCACCCCCGTGCCAAAGCGCCCCACTCACTTGGCAATCTGCCGGTAATCCTCCCGGTTCTCCCGGCCCACCTCGATGGCGCGCTCGCACAGTGCCCGGCACTTCTCGTAGTCGCCCGTCTCGAAGTACACGGCTGTGGGGGGCAGGTTTGGGGGTTCAGGGGGTGTGTGGGGTTTGGGGGGGTTCAGGGAAGGGTTTGGGGGGGTCACACACCAGCCTGGTTGGTGACGTAGGTCATGTTGGTGGGGTCCAGCTTCTCGGCACGGGTGTAGTGCTCCAGCGCCGCCGGGAACTCCTTGCGCTTGTACGCGGCGTTGCCCAACTCCTTCTCCTGCTGTGCCTGATGGGGGGGGTCACCCCAACACTGGCTGGGAACCCCCAAACCCCAAAAGCTGCTACCCAGACCCCCACAACCCAGCTGGGCCCGTCCCATCACCCAGGTCCTTCTCTTGCTGAACTGGGGGGGGCAAAATGGGTGGTGACCCCCCTCCCAAACCCCCAAACCTGCTCACTCATCACTCAGCTCCTTCTGCTGAGCTGAGGAAAGGGGGGTTTGTCACCCCAAAAATGGTTGTGATCCCCCTCCCAAACCTGCTCACCCATCACCCAGCTCCTTCTCCTGCTCTGCCTTATGGGGGGGTCACCCCAAAACTGGTTGGAACCCCTCCAAAAGCCACCCAGCCCCTCCATCCTTCTCCTGCTGCACCTGCTGACGGGGGATCACCCAAAAACTGGACCCTCACTCCCAAACTTGGCTGGGACCCTCCCCCAAATCCCAACTCCTCCTGAAAACCTGCCCTGAAGCCCCCCAGGACTCTCCTCAGCCACCCCAAACCCACCCAGGTGCCCCCTTGTCCCTCCTGCTGCCCCTCAGGTGTACAGGGGGGTTGTGTGTCCTCAAAACACCTCCCTCCTCTCCTCCCAGGTTTTGGGGTCCTCACCTCCTGCTTGTTCTGGGGGAGCTCCTCAGCTGGGGGGGGCTGGGCAGGGGGTGGGGGCGGCGGGGGGGGTGGGGAAGGGGCCTCCTCCTCCTCCTCGGCCCCGCTCAGCTCCACCCCCAGCAGCACACTCAGCGTCGTCATCACCCGGGGGTCCTGCAGCTTCCTGGGGTGGGGGACAGGGGTATGGGGGAGTGCCCCAAAATCTGCACCCCGACATCCCCTGGGGAGGCTGCACCCCAAAATCTGCACCCTGACCCCCACTCTGGGGGTCCTGCACCTTCCTGGGGAGGGGCAGGGGGATGCAGAAAGGGGCACCCAGAAATCCACACCTGGGGGGGCTGCACCCCAAAATTTGCACTCTGACACCCACCCTGGGGGTCCTGCTGCTTCCCAGACCCCCCAGAATCAGCTACAGACCTCCCAGTCCCCCAAAACCAGCCCTACACCCTTCCAGGCCACCCCAAACCCCTTCCCAGCCCCACCCAGTCCCTCAGTGCTCCCTCCCAGCCCAACCCAGCACCCCAAAGCCCCTTTCCAACCCCCCCAAGTGACCCCCAACGCTCCTTCCCAGCCCATCCTGGAACACCAAACTCCTCCCCAGCCCATCCTGGCCCCCCCAAAGCCCCTTTCCAGCCCCCCCCAGTGTCCCCCAAGCCTGACACTGATGCCCCGACCTGCATCAGTCCCTTCCCAGCCCCACCCAGTCCCTCAGTGCTCCTTCCCAGCCCACCCTGGACCCCCAAAGCCCCTTCCCAGTCCCCTCTGTGCCCCTCAAGCCTGGCACTGACACCCCAAACTGCCCTGGACCAGCCCCTTTCCAGCCCATCCTGGCCCCCAAAGCCCATTCCCAGCCCCTCCCAGTCCCTCAGTGTCCCTTTCCAGCCCATCCTGGCCCCCCAAAGCCCCTCCCCAGCCCCCCCCAAGCCCCTTCCCAGGCCCCCCGTGCCCCCCGGGCCTGGCACTGACGCCCCAAGCTGCCCCGGGTCGCTGCGCAGCGTCTCCAGCAGCCGCCGGTACTCGGGGTCCCCCAGCAGCGCCCGCGTCCGGGGGTCTGCCTCGAGCCGTGCCAGCAGGTCGGGGGCACTGAAGGGGTTCAGCAGCTTCCTCTCTGAAATGGGGTTGGGCAGGAGGAAAAGATCCTCAGAGAGATTCCAAAAACACCTCCCATGGGTGCCCAGTCCTATTCCGGGAATGCCAAAAACTCCTCGTGGCTCTTCACAGGAAACTCAAACTATTCACGGCCACCAAAACCCCTCAGAGGAACCACCCCCCAGGGCTCGCTCTGGGACCCCCCAGGCAGCCCCTCCAGCCCCCCAATCCCTGCCAGGCCTCCCTCAGAGCCCCCCATACCAGCCAGCCTTGTCTCCACCCCTCGCAGGCCCTGCAGCAGCTGCTCATTCCCGGGGTCTCGTGCCAACCCCTCCTCGTACGTGGCCTTGGCCTCCTCCAGGCGCTGCAGGAACTCCAGAGCTGCTGCTTTCCGGGAGTACCCCTGGGAAAGGGGGCAAAGAGGGGGACCCCGGGGTCAAATTTACAGCCCTGGGAAAGAGGGGGGTCAAAGAGGGATCCCAGGGTCAGATTCTTACTCCTGGGAAAGGGCAGTAAAGGGTGACCCCTGGGGGCAGAGCCCCACAGTGGGGTGGTGGCACTGCAGAACTCCCCATCCCATCCCACCTCCCATCGCTGCCCCCGGGGCACAGACAGGGGTGACCCCCAGGGGCAGAACTCCCCATCCCATCCCACCTTCCATCGCTGCCCCCACGGACAGGCAGGGGTGACCTCCTCAGGCAGAGGCCCCCAGGACTGGCCCAGCTGGGGCATGGCTGCATCCCCAGCCCCCCTCAGCCCTGGCCCCACACCTTGGCCCAGCCAGGGTATGGCTGCACCTCCCAGTCCCTCAGTCTCCCCCCAGTCCCAGCCCCACACCTTGGCCCAGTCTGGCCGCAGCTCCAGGGTCCAGCAGGTGCACCCCTGGCCCTCCAGCCTCCCTCAGCCCCAGCCCCACACCTTGGCCCAGTCTGGCCGCAGCTCCAGTGCCCGGCAGGCGCACCCCCAGCCCCCCAGGTCCCCCCCAGCCCCAGCCCCACACCTTGGCCCAGTCTGGCCGCAACTCCAGGGTCCAGCAGGCCCCCCCCAGCCCCAGTCCCACACCTTGGCCCAGTTTGGCCGCAACTCCAGGGTCCAGCAGGTGCACCCCCAGCCTCCCTCAGCCCCAGCCCCACACCTTGGCCCAGTCTGGATGCAGCCCCAGGGTCCGGCAGGCCCACCCAGCCCCAGTCCCAGCCCCACACCTTGGCCCAGTCTGGCCACAGCTCCAGCGTCCAGCAGGTGCACCCCCAGCCCTCCAGCCCCCCTCAGCCCCAGCCCCACACCTTGGCCCAGTCTGGCCGCAGCTCCAGCGTCCGGCAGGCATCGGCCAGGGCCCGGCCGTAGTCCCCCAGCCGCGCGTAGGCGGCCGAGCGGTTGCTGAACAGCACGTGGTTGTCGGGGTCCCTCGCGATGGCCGCCGTGTAGTGACCCACGGCCGCCCCCACGTCCCCCGCGGCCAGAGCCTGGTTCCCCCGCTCCTTCAGCTCCTGAGCCTGCAGGGACAGCAGGGAGGGGAGAACGAGGGGAAAGGAAAGGGCAGCGAGGAGCAAAGTGAGAGGATGAAGAGGAAAATGAAAAAGTGAGGAAGGAAAAATGGGAAGAGAAGGAAAAGCGAGGGAAACAAAGAGTAGGAAAAGGAGAGAGGAAAAGAAGAGGAAGAGAGAGAGGAACAGGGAGAGGGAGGGGAGAGGGAGAGGGAGGGGAGAGGGAGAGGGAGGGGAGAGGGAGAGGGAGGGGAGAGGGAGAGG
>CM031075.1:692759-706288 GCA_013398505.2 Rhegmatorhina hoffmannsi
GGGGAGAGGGAGAGAAGGGGGAGAGGGAGAGAAGGGGGAGAGGGAGAGAAGGGGGAGAGGGAGAGAAGGGGGAGAGGGAGAGAAGGGGGAGAGGGAGAGAAGGGGGAGAGGAGAGAAGGAAAAGGGAAGAAGAAACGGAGAGAAAAGGCAAAAAAAAAACCACATGAGGAAGAAGCCGGGCCTGGGGACCCCAAACACTGCAAAATCGCCCCCAAGCCCGTCCATCCTCCTTGGGGACCCCCAAACCTCCGGGACACCCCAGGGACCCCCAAGCCCTCATGACACCTCAGTGTTGGAAACAGAATTAGGGTTTTGTTGAAGTTAAAGAAACTATAAGAGAATAATTAAGGGGTAGTTAAGTTACCAATGGGGTTTTTTTCGCTTTTGGAGGGAGTGGGAGGGTTGGGGCAGGCAGCGAACTGGGACAAACTGGGAGTCCCCAGTTCCAGCCAACAGGAAGAGGGGACAGGGACCTTTCGGCGGGGAAAGGGGAGAAGTTCTGTTTGTTTTTGTTCTGTCTCTTGGGCCAACGGGACACACCCAATTCACCTGATTTTGTTAAATAAAAATTTAGTTTTGCTTTGATGAGTTTGTTCCCTCTAAATTCCATTGATAAAATGGGAGTATTTCTCACATCAGGGACCCCCAAGCCCTCGGGACACCTGAGAGATCCCCAACCTCTCAGGACATCTCAGGGACCCCCAAGCCCTCCAGGACCCCTGAGAGACCCTCAATCCCTCAGGACATCTCAGAGACCCCCAATCCCTCAGGACACCTGAGAGACCCCCAAACCCCGAGGACACCTCAGGGCCTCCCAACCCCTCACGACACCTCAGGGACCCTCACGAAGCGCCAAACTGCCCCGGCCCCCTCAGGGCCCCGCGATCTCTCTCAGAGCGCCCCGACCCCGGCAGGGACTCCCGAACCCCCTCAGAGACCCCCATAACGTGCTGGGGCTCCCGCGGGGCACCCGACCCTCCGCGGACACCTTTCCCCGGACCCCTCGAACCCTCCGGGACCCCCCGGGACCCCCCGACCTCCGTCATGGCCGCAGCTCCGCTCGCGCCGCCGCCGCGCCGCCCTCTGGAAGCTGCTAGAACCTTCCGGCCACGCCCCCCCGCGTCCCATTGGCCGCCGGCCCCGCCCGCCCGCCCACGCGCGCGATCCCATTGGCCGTCATCTTCGGTGCCGCCTTCCCATTGGCCAAGGCGGGAAGTTGGACCCGCCCCTTTACGAACACGCCCGGCCGGAAGCCGGCAGTGAGGCCCGCCCACTCGAACTCTGATTGGCTGAAGCGGCCGGCGCTGGGAGCCCATTGGTCAGATCTCCATCTCCCTTCTGGAATTTTCCACTTCTCCCATTGGCTGAGGGTGACGCCCATCACGGGGTGGTGGGGCGGGGGAGGAGGCGAGAGGGCGCCCCCTGGCGGCGCGGAGGTCTGGCTGTCCCAGCAGGGAACGAGGGGCGGGGCTTGAGCAAGCGGGCGTGGCTTGCACTAGGGGCGGGGATTGCACCAGGGGCGGGGCTTGCACTGGGGCGGGGCTTGAGCAAGCGGGCGGGGCTTGCGCCGGGGCGGGGCTTGAACAAGTGGGCGAGGCTTGAGCAAGCGGGCGGGGCTTGCACTAGGGGCGGGGCTTGCACCAGGGGCGGGGCTTGAGCAAGCGGGCGGTGCTTGCACCAGGGGCGGGGCTTGCACTAGGGGGCGGGGCTTGCTCCTGACACCACGACCCCCCAAAGGCCAAGAGGAATCATGGCGGGGGGGAAGGGGCAGGAGGGGGTCCTGGGGGAGGGAGGGAGGGGGTCCTGAGGTCCTGAAAGGGGGGGGGAGGCAGGATGTGGTGCTGGGCGGGGGAGGGGGCAGGAGGGGGTCCAGGGATGGGTAGGGGGGTGTCGCTGAATGACACACACGTGACCTTGCCATGACCCTGCCTCCCATGACCTCCCCAACCCAGCCCTCGTGCCCCCCACCCCCCAAACTCCCCCATTGCTCCTCTTTACCCACCCCTGGGGGGGACTCGCCCTGTCACCCCCACCCCACAAGTGACACCCCCACCCCCACCTCCGGTGTGACCCCCCCTACCACGTGTGACCCCCTCCATGGGTGACACCCCCCACCCCATCCCACACCCCCATCCCACGGGAAAGAGGCGCCGGCAGGAAAAGGAGCCGCTGGGTTTATTTGGGGGGGCAGAGGGGCCCCCTCGGCCCTTTTGGGTCGATTGTTCCTGATTTTGGTCCTTTTTGCCCCAAATCCAACGGCGGGGGTGGGGGGAGGGGTGAAGGCACCTCGCGGGGGGAAAGGGGCCTGGGGTCCTCCTGGAGGTCCCAGAGGGGTCGAGGCCATCGGGGCGGGGGGGGTCAAACCCTCCCCCCCCCCCTCCCCAATCCCATTCCTGCACCAAACCTGCCATTTTTCCCCCCAAAAAAGCCGCGGTGCCGAAAAAAAACACCTTAAAAAAGCCAAAAATGCCCCAAAAAGTGAAGTGGGGGATGGGCGGGGGGCGGTGACTCGTCGCCCCCACCAAATGTCCTCAGAGCAGGAGGGGGTCCCCAATATATTTGGGGAGGGTCCCCCCCCATCAGGTCCCCCCTTCGCCCCCTCCGTGGGGCACCCGCCCCCCCCGGTACCCCCGAGCGCTGGGAGGGGGCACGGGGGGCACGGGGGGTGGCAGGGGGGGTGGGGGGTACACGGTTCGTACCCCGCCCTCCTCGGGGGGCCGCAGCGGGCGCAGCGCCAGTTTGGGGGGCATCACCCCCCCCCCCATCCTCCTCCTCCTCCTCCTCCTCCTCCACCACCCCCCCAGAACCCCCAGGACCACCCCGGCCGCCGCCGCTGCCGCCGCCCCCAACGCCGCGCCCGGGGGTAGCGCCAGGGGGGCATCGCCATGGGGGGCACCGGGGTTGGGGTCCCCGGCTCCGGCGCGGGCCTGGGCACACAGGGGTGGGCTGGCTGGGGGCTCCAGGGCCGCCAGGCACACCCGGTACGGTGCCCGCGGCTGCAGCGCCCGCACCACGTACTCGCCGCGCTCGCCCCGCACCAACGTCTCGGTGACGGCGCCTACGCCGGGCCTCAACCAGCTCAGCCTCAGCGATGCCCCGGGGGGAGCCGGTGGCCACCGAACCCTCAGGGCACCCCCGGGCGCCGCCTGCACCCACAACCCTGGCGTGGCACCCGCTGCGACGCCCGGCGTGGCGCCCGCAGCACCATTCGATGCCACCACACCAGGCGATGCCACACCGGTACCCCCGGGGGTCTCACAGGCGTCCATCTCCCCCTGCAGCTCGCCCACCGGCAGCCCCCGCAGCCGCGCCGGCGCCTGGCACAGCAACCCGCGCACCTCGAGGCGCGGCGGCGCCCGCCGGCGCAGCCAGTCCCGCAGCCACGCCAAGTTACAGCCGCAAAACCACGGGTTGTTCCGCAGCCCCAGGTGGCTCAGGCTGCCCAGGTCGTCGAACAACCCTCTCGGCAGCGTGGTCAGGTTGTTGTCCGACAGGTCCAGCCGCTCCAGCGCCCTCATCCGTGCCAGAGCGCCCGCCGGCACGTGGCTGATGGCGTTGGCCGCCAAGGAGAGCCGGCGAAGCCGCGCCCGCGGTAGGTTTGCCGGCGGCGCCGCCAGCGCGTTGCGGCCCAGCGAGAGCTCGCTGAGGTTGCCCAACCGGCTGAAGGTGTCGTCGGCCATTCGCTGGTTCGCCAGAAGGTTCCCGTCCAACACCAAGCGCCGAAGCGCCGGCAGCCCCTCGAAGGCGCGGAGAGGGATGGTGTGGATTCGGTTGTCGTCCAACCGCAGCTCCTCCAGCGCCGGCGGCAGCCCAGCCGGGACGCTGCTCAGGTGGTTCCGCGAGAGGAAGAGCAGGCGCAGCCGGCGGTTCTCGGCGAAGGCGTCCTCCTCGATCCCCGCCGCCGACACCGAGTTGTCGTCCAGGTGAAGCCGCTCGAGCAGCGGCGCCCGCGCCAGCGCCCGCCGGCACAGCCCGCGCACGTTGTTCTCCTGCAGGTGCAGCTCGCGAAGCGCCGGCGGAAGGTGCGCCGGGAGCTGCTCCAGAGCGTTGGCGTAAAGGTAAAGCACCCGCAGCGCCGGCAGCCGGCCCAGCCGCGGTGGGATGCCGGCGTCGCCGATCCGGTTGTTCTGCAGGAACAGGGTGGTGGCACCGGGCGGGAGCCCCTCGGGGACGGCGGTGAGGCCGCGGTCGTTGCAGTACACGCGGCCGCCGGAGCAGCGGCACACGGAGGGGCAGGCGGCGACGGCGGCGACGGCGACGGCGAGGATGGCGGTGGTGACGGTGGGGAGGAGCGGGCACGGCCCCCCCCGCGGCGCCCAGGGCGGGGGAGGGATGGGGAGGAGGGGGGAAGGGGGGGCCATGGGTGGGGGGGTGGGTCCTGGGGGGTGGGGGGAGGTGTCAGGATGGTGGGGGGGGGCACCTTGGGGGGCACCGGTGGGATGTGCCCCCACCCCACGTGTAGGTGCCTCCCTATGGGAGCCCCCATCATGGGAGCCCCCAGGATGCCCACCCTGACCCCATACCCAGGTCAGGGACCTCCCCCCCGCAACGTCCAGGATGCCCATCCTGACCTCATATATAGGGCAGGTGTCCCCACCTGGACCCCCCATTTTGGGAGCCCCAGGGTGCCCACCCTGACCCCATATCCAGGGTAGAGACCCCCCCAGACTGCCAGGATGCCCAGTTTGACCCCATAAAAAGGGCCGTGACCCCCTCCAGGACCCCTCCATTGTAGGAACACCAGGATGCCAACCCTGATCCCATAGCCAGGGTAGGGACCCCCCAGACCCCCAGGAAGCTCACCCTGACCCCACAGAAAGGGCCGTGACCCCCTACAGGACCCCCCATTCTGGGAGTCCCAGGATGCCCAGCCTGACCCCATACCCAGGGTAGGGAACCCCCAGACCCCCAGGATGCCCACCCTGACCCCATACCCAGGGCAGGGAACCCCCAGACCCCCAGGATGCCCACTCTGACCCCATAACCAGGGCAGGGAACCCCCAGACCCCCAGGATGCCCACCCTGACCCCATACCCAGGGCAGGGACCCCCCAGTCCACCCCCCGTCACAGGGTTGGTGCCCCACCTGGCTCCTCTTGGTCCTGCTGTGACGGGTCCCTCGTGCCAGGCCTCGGTCACCGGTGCCAGCACTCCATGGCCCCCCCCCGCCCCCCGGGGGGGCCCCTTGGGGTGGGGAGGGGGCGTGACTTGGGGGGGGGATCCTCATGTGACACCCCCCCAGTGCCAAACCACTACCCAGGGTACCCCCCACCAGGGTACCAATTACCAGCGTTGCTAATGAACCCTCTCCATGATGAAAAACATCTCATTAAGGGACCCTCCCATGGGACCTCCGTGCCCCCCAAGGACCCCCCTTGCATCAGCCCCGTGCCCAGGAGGGTACCCAGGTGATGCCACCCCACCCATCAACACCCCTAAAAGCCACAGGTACCGCTGGGGGGGTCGGGGGGAAAGTCTGAGTGACCCATAGAATTGGGGGGGGGGTCTGAGTCCCACCCCTCCCCCCCCCGGGCTCGAGCACCCCAGGGTGGGCTGGCGGGGTTTGGGGGTTCAGGGGTGCTGATGGAGGGGGAAGGGGGGGATGTCTGAGCCCCTCTCCCCTCCCCCTCCCCCTGGATGGTCCCTCCCCCCCTTTGGAGCATCCCTGGGTACCAGGAGGTTTTTTGGGGGGTGAGGGACACTCCGGGGGGATTTGGGGAGGTCAAAAGGGGGAACCCACATGGGTGGGTGGGTGGGGGTCACGTTTGGGTGTCCCCCCCCTCCCCTCTCCCTCAATCCTGGGCCCTTCCCCCCGCCTGGAGCATCCCTGGGAATCCGGGGGTGGAAAACGGGGGGGGACACCGCGGGTTTGGGGGCTCTGGGGGTGTCCGGAAGGATTTGGGGGGGTCTCTGGGAGGAGGGAGTGTCATTCCCTGGGTGGGGGGTCCAAGGGCGGAGAGACGAGACCCCGCTCCGGCCGAGCGGTCCCTCCCCCCGGGTTGGAGCATCCGCAGGTACCGGGTATGGGGGTGGGGGGCGGGGAGGGGATGAGGGGGGCGATGGTTTTATGGGGGGGGGGTCCCGAGGGTGTCGGAGGGGGGTCAGGGGGGTCTTACCGGGTCGGTACCGGCCGGTGAGTGCGGGCCCGGCGGCGCCGGCGGCGGCTGCGGGCGTGGGAAGGCGGCGGAGGGGGGGGGGCTTTGGGGAGGGGGGGGGCGGACCGGACCCGCCCCCCCCGGTGCGGGGAGACCCAGGGGGGTGGATTGGGGGGGATTAGGGGGCCGGGACCACCCCCCGGTGCGGGGGGATCCAAGGGCCGGATTGGGGGACCGGGACCGCCCGCCGGTGCGGGGTAACCCAGGGGGGCGGACTGGGGGGGATTGGGGGGCCAGACGCGCCCCCCGGTGCGGGGGGACCCAGAGGGGGCGGATTGAGGGGTCGGGACCGCCCCCCGGTGCGGGGGGTGGTTTGGGGTGGGTGTGAATGGGGGGGCAGAATTCGGGGGGCGGCGCGTTCGTCCATCCCCGCCTGGGGTCGCTGGGAAGAGGGGGGTATATTTGGGGGCTTCGGGACCCTCCCACGAGGGTCCCCCTTTCCCCCCCCAGCGCCTTCGGGAATTTGGGGGTCTCTGGGGGAAGGGGGTCGTTTCTTTGGCGCTTCACAACCCAGAGGTGGAAATTTGGGACCCCCCCACCAAAAAGTGCCCACGCTGGACCCTTCATTGGGTCCCACCGGCCCCCCCAGGAGACCCCAAACTTCGCCCTCCAGCCCCACATCCAGCTGCCCCCAAGGCAGGGGACAGTGCCCCAAGTGTCCTCCAGTCCCCCCAAAAGACCCCCCGGATTCCTTCCCCCTGTCCAACTCCCCCCCACCAGCCTCAGGTGCTCCCAAGGCAGGGGATGGTGCCCCAAGTGCCCCCCAGGCCCCCCAAATTCCTTTCCCCCAATCCAACTGCCCCCAAGGCAGGAGAGGGTGCCCCAAGTGCCCCCCAGGCCCCCCAAAATACCCCACAATTTCCTTCCCCCCAGTCCAACTTCCCCCAAGACAGAGCAGGGTGCCCCAAATGCCCCCCAAACACCCCAACTTCCTTCGCCCCACCCCCAGCTGCCTCCAAGGCAGGGGACGGTGCCCCAAGTGCCCCACAGATCCCCCAAAAGACCCCCCAACTCCCTTCCCCCCGTCCAACTCCCCCCCAGCCCCAGCTGCCCCCAAGGCAGGGGGTGTCCCAACCCCCTCCACACCCCCAACCCCCTTTCCCCCTCCCCAAATAAACTCGCTCAGCCCCGGGGGCCGCATCTTTTATTGACGGGTGGGGAGAGGGACGGGCTGGGAGACCCCACGAGGGTCTGTGGGGTGGCAGCCCCATGGTCGGGGGGGGGTGTCCTGGGTAAAGAGGGAGGGTCGGAGGGAGGGAGGGTCACTTGTAGAGGATGTCGTAGTGGCCGGGCCGGTAGAGGAGGCAGACGCGGGGCTGGGAGCCCTCGGGGAACACGTGCGGGTTGGTGGCACCGCCCTCGCCACGGTCCATGTACTCCACCAGGATGGAGACGTGCAGCGCCCGCGCCAGCGCGATGATGTGGATGTGGTCGCTCTCCTTGCACATGGGCTCCACCTCCTGCAAGGAGAGGGCAAGAGGGGCACTGGGGGGGGTATGCCAGGGGCATGGGGGTGTGCCAGGGGCATGGGGCAAAGGCTGGGGGGCACAGGAGGGGGCGCGGGGATTTGGGAAGCGAGAGGAGAGGTGGGAGAGGTTATGGGGCAGTGCAAGGACATGGCAGAGGTTGGGGGGCAGTGCCAGGGCATGGGAGAGGTTGGGGGGCCCATGGCAGAGGTTGGGGGGCAGTGCCAGGGCATGGGAGAGGTTGGGGGGCTCACAGGGAGAGGTTGGGGGGCTCACGGGGAGCTGTGGGAGAGGTTATGGGGCAGTCCCAGGGCATGGGAGAGGTTGGGCAGCCCATGGCAGAGGTTGGGGGGCAGTGCAAGGGCATGGCAGAGGTTGGGGGGCAGTGCCAGGGCATGGCAGAGGTTGGGGGGCTCACAGGGAGCTGTGGGAGAGGTTATGGGGCAGTGCCAGGGCATGGCAGAGGTTGGGGGGCCCATGGCAGAGGTTGGGAGACAGTGCAAGGGCATGGCAGAGGCTGTGGGGGACCACAGGAGTTGCCACAAGGCCAAGCACAGCCCATGCAGTTGATGCCACAAGGAGACCCTGCCCAGACCCCCAGAGTGGCACGAAGGGCAGGGGAGGTGTCGGGCTCGTGCAGGGCCCAGGAGATGCTCATGTGAAGCCGGGAGGGGCCCCAGAAGGTGCCCATGTCATGCTCTGGGTGAGTCCTGTGTGAGCCACGTATGACTTGTGTGAGCCCCTTGCGAAGTGTGAGCTCTGTGAACCCCCCTGTGCCAGCCTCGTGTGCCCCAAACCTGTTGGCAAAACCCCCCTGTGCCCCATGCCAGCCCCACGTGCCCCATACCTGCTGGCAAAACCCCCCTGTGTGTCCCTTGTGCCCCATACCAGTCCTGTGTGTCCCCTGTGCCCTATACCAGTCCTGTGTGTGACCCCTGTGCCCTAAACCTGCTGGCAGAACCCTCCTATGCCCCCTGTGCCCCACACCTGCCCCCCGTGTGCCCCCTGTGCCCCCCATACCTGCTGGCAGAACTCCTTGATGCTGCGCCCACCCTCCAGGAACTGCTCGAAGAAGCGCCGGTGGCGCTGCAGGCAGCCCGAGGTGAGCAGCCGCAGATAAACCACCAGGTAGTCGGACGTGGCCGGCTCGTTGAACGCCGCCAGCAGCTCCGGCAGCGGCACCCGGCGCTCCACGCGCTCGATCAGCTCCATCAGCTGCGGGCACAGCGCGGGGCACACGCGTGTCATGGGGCTGGGCATGTGTGGCAGGGAGGCAGGACACACACACACACGTGTGGCAGGCAGGCAGGACACACACATGTCAGGGGCACAGACAGGACACACACACACGTGTGTCAGGGACACACACACTCCCATGTGTGTCACAGGGGCACACACACACACACACATGTCACAGGACACACACGTGTGTCACAGGGGTGCACACGTGTGTCAGGGACACAGATGGACACAGACACACGTATCAGGGACACACACACACCCATGTGTGTCACAAGGGCACACACACACATGTCACAGGACACACACATGTGTCACAGGGGTGCACACGTGTGTCAGGGACACAGGGCACACACACGTGTGTCAGGGACACACACGCACCCATGTGTGTCACAGGGGCACACATGTCACAGGACACACACATGTGTCACAGGGGTGCTCACGTGTGTCAGGGACACAGGCAGGGCACACACACACGTGTGTCAGGGACACACACACACCCCCATGTGTGTCACAGGGGCACACACACACACGTGTCACAGGGCACACACGTGTGTCACAGGGGTGCACACGTGTGTCAGGGACACAGACAGGAAACTCACACATGTCAGGGACACACACGCACCCATGTGTGTCACAGTGGCCCCCACACACACACACACCCATCAAGTGCACACACACACGTGTGTCACACACACAGGTCAGGGCTGCACAACCACGAGGGGCACACGCAGGGACATGTGCCAGGCTGGAGGGTCCCCCCACACCCCCCATGTGCCCCCCGTGTGCCCCCCATGCCCACCGTGTTGTGGAAGTCCTCGATGGTGAACTCGGTGAATCCTTGTGCCACCAGCTCCTCTTTGCTGCGCGCCGACACCTCTTTGAACCTGCGGGCACGTGGGGAGCTCAGGGGGGCTCAGGGGTCTTGGGAAGGGGGCTCAGGGATCTGGGGGGGGGCTGGGAGGGGGCTCAGGGGTCCACTGAGACTCAGGGATGGGCCCCAAAAGGGTCTTGGAAGTCTTCAGGATGTCAAGAAGGACCCAGAGGACGTGGTGGGGACACTCAGACATCCAGGGGGGTTTAGGGGTCTTGGGGAGGGGGCTCAGGGGTCTGGAGGGGCCTGGGGTTTGAGGGGGCTCAGGGGGGACCCAAAGGAATTTGGGATGGCTTGGGAGGGGACTCAGGTGGGTCCCAAAAGGGTCTTGGAGGTCTTCAGGATGCCAAGAGGGACCCAGAGGACGTGGGTGGGGACACTCAGACATCCAGGAGGGTCTGGGGGGCTCCAGGGGTTTCTGGGGTGTCGCTGGGGGTCTTCAGGGGACTCTGAGGATTTTCAGGGGGCTCTGGGGTGTCCCTGGGGGTCTCCAGGGGACTCTGAGGATCTCTAGGGGGCTCTGGGGTGTCCCTGGGGGTCTCCTGGGGGCTCTGGGGGTCTCCAGGGGGCTCTGAGGGTCTCCAGGGATTCCTGGAGTGTCCCTGGGGGTCTCCTGGGGACTCTGGAGTGTCCCTGGGGGTCTCCAGGGAGCTTTGGGGGTCTCCAGGGGGCCCTGGGGGTCCGCACCGCTGCAGCTCCTGCCCGTCCTCCAGCAGAGCCTCCAGGTGGGCGAAGCCGAAGGCGCGGTAGAAACAATTCCCGTCCGGCCGCGTCTTCCGGATGTAGGAATATTTCTGGAGCAGGTCCTGGGGGAGGCAGAGAGGGGACATTGGGGGGACACTATGGGTGGGCAAGAGCAGCTCCCAGTGCCTCCCAGTATGTCCCAATGCTGCACCTTGATCTTCTCCTGGTACACATGGTCATCCTCAGCGTATTCCTTGTAGAGCTCCGAGAGCTCCAGGCGCTCCGACACCAGCGGGTTCTGCACAGCGATCTGGGGGGCACAACGGCATTGGGGGGCTCTGAAGGTCAGCCAGGTGTGCCCAGGTGTGCCCAGGTGGGCAAGAAGGCCAGTGGCATCCTGGCCTGGAGCAGGAACAGGGACCAGCAAGACCAGGGAGGTGATTCTGGCACTGGTGAGGCCACACCTCGAGTGCTGTGCCCATTTCTGGGCCCCTCAGTTCAGGAAGGACATTGAGGGGCTGCAGCAGGGCCGGGGAAGGGCAATCAGGTTGGAGAAGGGTCTGGAGCACAAGTGGGGAGAGGCTGAGGGAGCTGGGGGTGTTCAGGATGGAGAAAGGGAGGCTCAGGGGGGACCTCAGCACTCCCCACAACTCCCTGACAGGGGGTTGTACCCAGGGGGGGATTGGTCTCCTCTCCCAGTAGGAGGTTTTGGTTGGATATTGGGAAGAAATTCTTCACAGAGAGGGTGGTCAGACATTGGAATGGGCTGCCCAGGGAGAAGGGGTTGGTTCTCCATCCCTGGAGGTGTTTAATGGGTGTGCTAATTAGTGCCATGATCTGGTGGCCACCAAGGGTTGGGCTTGGTGATCTCAGAGGTCTCTTCCAGCCCAGCTCATTCCATGGTTCTATTCCATGATTTTGTGACTCAGGGACGGGATGGGGACATGGGGAGGTTTGGGGACCAACGTGGGGATTTGGGGAGAGATTTGGGGGGGGATTTAAGGGAGGTTTGAGGTGGGGATTTCGAGACAGATTCGGGGGGGGGGTTAAGGGAGGTTTGGGGGCCAATGTGAGGATTTGGGGAGAGATTCTGGGTGGGATTTGAGGAGCAAAGTCGGGATTTTGGGACAGATTCTGAGGGAGGTTTGAGAAGCGAAGTGGGAATTTTGGGACAGATTTTGGGGGGGTTTAAGGGAGGTTTGAGGTGTGAATTTTGGGACAAATTCCGGGGAAGGTTTGGGGACCAACGTGGGAATTTTGGGACAGATTCTGGGGGGGTTTAAGAGAGGTTTGGGGAGCAAAGTAGGGATTTCAGGACAGATTTTGGGGGGGCTTTGTGGACCAAAGTGGGGATTTTGGGACAGATTCTGGGGGGGTTTCAAGGAGCTTTGAGGACCCTCATGGGGATTTCGGGGCAGATTTCGGGGCAGATTCTGGGCGGTTTCAGGGCGAGTTCTGGGGCCGTTCTAGGGGCGCTTTCCTCACCTCCTGCTGGATCCGGTCCTGCTGCGCCATGATCGCCTCGTCGTAGGCCAAACAGTTCACGCCTGGGGAGGACACGGGGGGGTCACCGGGGGGCGTGGGGAGCGGGGACACCTCCCAGGGGGGTCCCGGGGGCGCGGTGGGGGCGCGGTGGGGGATCGAGGGGGCCTGGGGGGTGCCGGGAGGGGGGACATTGGTGGGTGTTGGGGCACCGGGGCTGGGGGGGCGGGGATGCCGGTGGGGGTGTTGATGCCACAGAGGTGCCCCGGGGGGGCTCGGGGGTCCCCGGTCGCAGGGCTGGGGCGGGACGGGGGTGACCCATCGGTACCATCGGCGTCGCTGCCGCCGAGCGGCTCCGGCTGCGGCTGCTGAGGCTCCTCCGCCGCCATCGCCGCCCTGGCCGCGCCGCTTCCGGGTCACCGCCCGCCGCTTCCGGGAAAAACTCCCGCCGTTTCCGGGTCACCGCCGGTCGCTCCCGGTGCGGAGGAACCGGGACCCTCCTGGGCCGTTCCTGAGGCACTTCCCGGGTCGATCCCGGGGGGCTCCACCCAGTCCCGCCGCTCCCGGAGCTGCCGCCGCTCCACCGGAAGAGCGCCCGGTATCGTCAAACCACGCCCCTTCTGATCAGGCCCCGCCCACAGGGGCGGAGCGCGACAACTCCCATCGTTAGTCCACGCCCCTTAACTAGGCCACGCCTCCTCAATCAAGACCACGCCCACACGACACTGTCCGGACAGACCCCGCCCACAGGGGGCCGATCTGTCATTAGGCCACGCCCCCTCGAATCAGGCCACGCCCCTGAGAGACCACGCCCTCTCCAAAAGGTGTCCGAGTTTCAAAGAAAACGAAGATATTTATGTGGACCAGAAATGAAAAGCCTTCCCCCCAAAATCACCACAGCTTGGAAATAAAGGATTTTTAATCAGAAAAGTGTCTAGAAAAAGTGAGAATATATATATGTATATAAAAAATATGTAAATGTATATACAAGGGGAGTCATCCTCTAATGCACCAGAACACTCATGGCGCACATTCAGTGCTTTACAGTGTTTAAATTGTGATGAGACAGGACAATTGGAAGGGATGTGCCACACGTGGGTCACCAGGTCTTTACCCTACATGGATCACCAGGTCTATGCCCAGCGTTGGTCGCTGTGGATCATCCAACGTGGCTCGCTGTGATGGAGCTCCCGCTCCTCCTCCTCCTCCACCTGCTCCTGCTTCTCCTCCTCTTTCTCCTCCTCCTTCTACTCCTTCTGCCCCATCCCTCCGGCTGCGTGCGAGGAGAGGTGGGGGGACATATGGGGACACCAGGTCGGTGTCACAGCACAACGGATCTTCCCTATCTATCCCTGTACGGGCAGGACACCCAGTTCCCCTCCGGCCTCTCCCGCTTCCCCCTCAGCAGCGAACACCCCTCTGCGCCCCTCCCCTCCCGTCCATCCCACACACCCTTTTCCTGACCACCTCCCACAACGCAGTCACGACCACCACCAACCCCAGCCCCTCCGGTACCGGTGCTGTTCACGGTCGGACATCGCACCTCGCCGGCTCCGGTTCCGCCGCTCCCGGCGCCATGTTCTGCGCGCCTCCGCCAGGGGGCGCCACCCGCCCGGCCCTGAGGGCGCTT
>CM031075.1:724544-735028 GCA_013398505.2 Rhegmatorhina hoffmannsi
GGGGGCAGCGGGTTGGGGGGGACGGGGGGGCGGGGCGGGGGGGGCACAGGGGGACAGCGGGTTGGGGGGGACAGGGGGGCACAGGGGGTCGGGGGAACAGGGGGCACAGGGGGACAGCGGGTTGGGGGGGACAGGGGGGCACAGGGGGTCAGGGGGCATGGGGGGCAGCGGGTTGGGGGGTCAGGGGGGCACAGGGAGGTCGGGGGGAATGGGGGAGGGGGACAGAGGGTTAGGAGGGTCAGGGGGGAATGGGGGGTCAGGGGGGCACGGGGGGGACAGCAGGTCAGGGGGTCAGGATGGTCAGGGGGGAACAGGGGGTTGGGGGGGGCACAGGGAGTCAGAGTGCGGTCGGGGGGGCACAGGGGGTCAGGGGGGCACAGGGGAGGTCGGGGGGCACGGGGGGGACACAGGGTCAGGGGGCATGGGGGCTCACGGGGGAACGGAGGGTCAGGGGGGCACAGAGGGGTCAGCGAGGGCAAGGTGCGGTCAGGGGGGCACAGGGACATGGGGAGACCCCCAATAACCGAACAGGACACCCAAAAACACGGGGAGACCCCCAGGGATACGGGGAGACCCCCGAAAACCAGACAAGACCCCCCCAAAATACAGGGAAGCACCCAAGGAAATGGGGAGACCCTCAGGGACACGGGGAGGCACCCAAAAACCGGTCAGGACACCCGAAAACATGGGGAGACCCCCAAGAACACGGGGAGACCCCCAGGGACAGAGGGAGACCCCCAAGGACAGAGGGAGACCCCCGAAAACCAGCCGGGACACCTAAAACCTGCCAGGACCCCCAAAACCCAGTGGGACCCCTAAACACCGGCCAGGACCCCCAAAATCTGGCTGGCCCCCTCCAAACTTGGCCACAAACCCCCAAACCCGCCAGGCCCCCCCAAAAACCTGGCTAAGACCTCCCAAACTCTCCAGGACCCCCAAAACTCCGGAAGGGCCTCGCGAGTCCAAAGGCTCGAGGGCTCCGTCTCTATGACCATATAAGGACTTGGGAGTGCAGGGACACCCCCGGGACCCCCCCGGGACAGGGACCCCCCCCGGGATACCCCCGGGACAGAGACCCCACAGGGACAGGGACACCCCAGGACTTCTCACCCCCCCCGTGTGACCCACGACCCCCCCCCAAGGACCACCCCTCGTGATTCCCCCCAGGGCAACTCCCCCCTGGACCCCCCCAGGAGCCCCCCAAGGCCCCCCCGCGTGACCCGCGACCCCCCCCCGCGCGACCCTCCCCTACTCAGGACAGGGCGGGGGGACCCCAAAATCAGCTCCCACAGGGGACCCCTTAACCCCCCCGGGACCCCAAATGCAGAGACCCCCCCATGAGCCCCCCCGACGAATGAGACCCTCCCCACGTGACCCACGACCCCTCCCCCCCCCAGAGACCCCCCGTAACCCCCCCGGGACCCCCAAAAGGTGCCCGATAACCCCCCTCCTCCCCCTTCCAGACTTTCCCCCCCTCCCTTCCCCCATTTCCGTGGGGGGGAAGTGGGGGGAGGGGGCAGAGGGGAAGGGGGTGCGCGGGCCGCCCCTCCCCCCACAGGAAGCCCCGGCCGCCCCTCCCCCACCGGGAAGTGTCCACATTCCGCGCATTTTTAGCGGCTTTTTACCCGAGTTTGGGGGTTTTTTTGGGGTGTTTTCCCATCCTCGACCCCCCCTCAAATAACGGGGTGGGGGAGGGGTCAAACCCCCCAACAAAGCAAAGGGAAAAGGAGGGGGGGAGGGGGCAAAGCGGGAGGTCGCCCGAACCACGTGGGGCTCGCCCATCCCTCCCCCCCTTCCTGGGACCACCGCAGACCCCCCCCAAAAATCCGCTCCCAGCCGGGGGGGGGCAGGGCAGGGGTCCGGGGGGTGTCCCCTCCCCCCCCCCCCGCTCCACGCTGGCGCTTTCGCGTTTTTTTCCCTTTTTTGTCCCTCGCGGCTCCCATCGCCCCTCCCCCACCCCTCCCCTCCCCCTTTGGGCGGGAAACCCCGTCCTCCCCCCCCCCCCCATTCCCGGCGGCGCCCCCTCACCGTGATGTTGGCGAAGGTCTTGCCGGGGGCCGCGGCCCACACGGCGGGCGTGTCGCGATATCCCACGATAGCCGCGTCCTGGCAGGTGCCGTCCGCCAGCAGCGTCTCCACGTAGGGCGCCCACCCGCTCATGGCGGCGGCGGGGGCGGGGCCGGCGCGGCGGGGGCGGGGCCTGAGGGGGAGTAGGCGGGGTTTGTGCTGAAGGGGGCGGGGCCTGGGTGGGTGTGGCGGCGGCGGCGGCGCCTGCGCGTTCCGGGCGCGGGCGAGGCCGAGGGGGAGCGGCGGCGGCGCCGCGCGCGGGTTTTCATAGGGCAGGGAGGGGGCGTGGCCTGAGGGGGCGTGGCTAAAGGGGGGAGGGGCTAAAGGGAGGGGACGCCCCCTCGGCGGGGAGAGCGCGGGAAAGGGATGGGATGGGAATGATGGGATTGGATTGGGGTGGGATCGCGATCAGGACTGGGGTGGGATGGGGATCAGAATAGGAAGAGATGGGGTGATACCCCCCTATCGCGACCCGATATCATGACCACCCCGCCCCCTTTATCGCGACCCTCATCCGCTCGTTGTGAGCCCTTCCTTTACCTCGCCCCACCTCCCGACTCCCCACTATCGCGACCCCCGCCCCGGTTATTCCGAACCTCCTCGCCACCTGGACACGCCTGTTTCCTTATTACTCCCCCTCCTCCCCTCCGATATTCCGATATCGCGACAACCCCCGATTATCGTGACACAGCCCCCCGTTATGATGAGCCCCCCGTCATCGCGCCACCTCCCCCCCCACATTGCGACCCCCCCACCAACCAGCGTATTTTGAGACATATTTCCTCCCCCTCCCCCCTCCTTATCGCGACACGACCCCCGCGCTGGGCCCGGGAGTGGCTCGGGGGAGGGGGGGAGGGTTCAATGTGGGTCTGGGGGTGCGGGACCCCCGCCCCTCCCCCCGCGGGTCGCGGTTTTGACTCAGCCCCGGGCGGGACTTTCCGGGGGGGGGGAGGGGGAGGGGGAGGGGCGGCGGTTTCACTTCCTGCCCCGGGGGGGGGAGGGGCCCCGCGACCGCCGAGGGGGGGAGGGGGGACCGGAGAGTCCGGGATCCCCCCCTAAAGGGGGTCTGGGGGGATAAAGGGGGCCACGACCCCCCAGGGCTGGGTGGGGGAGGGGTGGGGGGGCTGCTGGGGGGGTGGGGGGTCCCTTTTCCCACCAAACCCGGCCCGGCCCCTCCCCCCTCCCGGTGGGAACTTCCCCGGGAAGTGGTCGGGGCCGCCGCCCCTCCCCCACGCCGCGGGGCCCGTGGGGCTCAGTCGCCCCTCCCCCACCCCGGGGAGGGGGGCCCTGACACCCCCCCCTCCCCCCCAGCCCCACCTGGACCCCCCAAAATCCTGCCCGAATCCCCCCAAATCCTGCCCCCCCCCCCAGTCTGGCCGCTGCTGTTCCCCCCAGAGCCGCCAGAAGGCGCTGCAGCCCCCCGGGGGGGGGTCGCGGTACCGTGACCTTTGGGGGGGCTATAAAGAGCCCCAAGGGTGTGTGGGGGGTCGCACTTAGGTGGGGACCATCCAGTGCCCCCAACTCTGGGCACCTGGGGGGTCCCCCCATGTCTCAACCAATGGGCTCCCCCCAGTGACCCCTTAAAGGGCTCCCCCCAGTGCCCCCAGCCCTGGAAATGCCCGTGCGAATAAATGCGTGTGTGAGCGCCCTGTGATGGAGCCCACCCAGGTGTGACATCCCAGTCATGGAGCCCACCCAGGTGTGACATCCCAGTCATGGAGCCCACCCAGGTGTGAATCCCCGTCATGGAGCCCACCCAGGTGTGACATCCCCATATGGAGCCCACCCAGGTGTGAATCCCCGTCATGGAGCCCACCCTGGTGTGACATCCCAGTCATGGAGCCCACCCAGGTGTGAATCCCCATCATGGAGCCCACCCTGGTGTGACATCCCAGTCATGGAGCCCACCCAGGTGTGAATCCCCGTGCAAATCCCCGTCATGGAGCCCACCCAGGTGTGAATCCCCGTGCAAATCCCCTCGAGCTCCCCGGGCACAACCCTGGTGCCACCTCAGGTCCCCTCCCCTGTCCCATCTCATGTGTCCTCATGTCCCCTCTCATGTCCTTGTCTCACATCCCCTCTGCTGTCCCCTCCCATGTCCCCTCTGCTGTCCCCTCGTGTCCCCTCCCAGGTGAAGCTGGCACAGAGCCACAGCTGAGTGTGATGGTGGCACCTTCATCACTGACCTTGTCATGGGGCTGTGCAGGGCCAGGTGAGTCCCCATGTCCCCTGTCACCCCCTGTGTCCGCTGTCACTCCCTGTGTCCCCTGTCACCCCCCGTGTCCCATCACTCTGTGTCCCCTGTCACCATGTTCCCTGTCACCCCCTGTGTCCCCTGTCACTCCCTGTGTCCCCTGTCACCCCCCGTGTCCCATCACTCTGTGTCCCCTGTCACCATGTCCCCTGTCACCCCCTGTGTCCCCTGTCACCCCCTGTGTCCCCTGTCACTCCGTGTCCCCTGTCACCCCTTGTGTCCCCTGTCAACCCGTGTCCCCTGTCACCCCCCGTGTCCCCTGTCACCCCGTCACCCCTTGTGTCCCCTGCCACCCCGTTACCCTTCGTGTCCCCTGTCACCCCTTGTCACCCCTTGTGTCCCCTGTCACCCCCCGTGTCCCCCGTCACCCCCTGTCACCCCCCGTGTCCCCTGTCACCCCCTGTCACCCCTCGTGTCCCCTGTCACCCCTCGTGTCCCCTGCCACCCCTCGTGTCCCCTGTCACCCCTCGTGTCCCCTGTCACCCCCTGTCACCCCCGTGTCCCCTGTCACCCCTCGTGTCCCCTGCCACCCCTCGTGTCCCCTGCCACCCCCTGTCACCCCTGTGTCCCCTGTCACCCCCTGCCACCCCATATCCCTTGCCCCCCCCCGTGACAAACACCCCCCAAAACCCGCCGGCAAAGGGGGTGCCCCCCAAACACACACGGGGACCCCTGGGGGAGCTGAGCTGCTTTATCACCCCCCTCGTGTGTCACCCCCCACACTCAAACCCCCCCCGGGGGGGCAGCCCCGCCCCCCCCGGCCCCGCCCCCCGCCCCCCCCTCGTCCCCCGCGCGCCGGAGCCGCTTCTTGGCGCGAATCTCGTTCATGGCCTCCTCGATGGAGCGCGTGTCCCTCTTGTTGGCCACGGGCACTGCGGGCACAGGGCGGGCGGGCTCGGGGGGCACTCCCAGCGGGACCGCCAGGGATTTGGGGGCCACCCAAGAACCCCCCCCAGGTGTCCGAAACAAACTCCTCCCACTTTGGTGTTATGGCCCCCCAAAGGGATTTGGGGGCCACCCAAGAACCCCCCCAGGTGTCTGAAACAACCCCCCCACCCCGCCTTGGTGTTACAGCCCCCCAGAAGGGGCCCAGGAATTTGGGGACCACCCAGGAACCCCCCTGGGATGGATCCAGATGTTCGGGTCACCCCCACCCTCTCCTTGGTGTTGTGGCCCCGCCCTGGACCCCCCCAGACCACCAGGATACCCCCCCGACGCCCAGAGGGGGCCCAGGAATTTGGGGACCACCCAAGAACCCCCTCAGGTGTCCAAAACACCCCCAACCCCCTCTGGGGCCAGGACCCCCCAGGACCACGTTGACCCCTCCAGGTTGCCCTCTGGCCCCCCAAGGACCACCCTGGCCCCGCCAGCCCCCACTTGGTGTTCCCCCAGGACTCCCCTGGCCCCCCCAGAACCACCCTGGGCCCCCCAGGACCCCCCAGGACCCCCCAGCCCCCCTCACCACAGCCATAGGCCTTGTTGGCCTCCATGGTGCGGGCGGCGGCCTTGGCGGCGTCGCAGCCAATCAGGTGCCGGTATTTGTCCTTGTAGTCGTTTGGGGGGCCCGGGGGGGCGGGGCCTCGCTCAAGCTCCGCCTCCTCCTCCTGCGCCGCCAGTTCCTGGGGGCGGGGCCTCCGTTAAGCCCCGCCCACAACACCACACCCATCCGCTGCAAGCCCCACCCACTTTCAACCACAGAACGCACCCATATAAACCACGCCCACCAGACCACACCCTGTTAAGCCCCGCCCCGTGCCAGGTAAGCCCCGCCTACCCGGAGGCGGCGCCGCTCCTCGGCCAGGGCAGGGTCCCACTCCTCGCCCCGGCGATAGGCGTCCAGCTCCTCGTCCGAGGGCGCGAACTCCTGGGGACACCGCGGCTGTCACCCATGGGTGCCACCCCCCCCGTCCCCAGAGCCCCCCTGTCACCCATGGGTGCCACCCCCGGGGTGTCCCCCCCGTCCCCAGAGCCCCCCTGTCACCCATGGGTGCCACCCCCGGGGTGTCCCTCCTGTCCCCAGAGCCCCCCTGTCACCCATCGGTGCCACCCCAGGGTGTCCCCCCTGTCCCCAGAGCTGGGGACACTGCAGCTGTCACCCCGTGTCACCCATAGGTGTCACCCCCGGGGTGTCCCCCCGTCCCCAGAGCCCCCGTGTCACCCATGTGTGCCATCCCTGGGGTGTCCCCCCTGTCCCCAGCACTCCTGGGGACACCCACAGATGCCACCCCTGGGGACACCCCCAGATGTCCCCCCGCTGTCCCCCCTGTCCCCACCTTCTTGAACACCATCACGTATCGACTGTCCTCGTCGTCCCCGAAGGAGAAGGACGTCAGTCCGGCCACCTCGGCCACGTCGTGCCTGTGGGGACAAGTGACACGTCCCCACCTGTCCCCACCTGTCCCCAGTGTCCCACCCAGTGCTCCCAGTGCTGCCCCCAGTGTCCCCAGTATCCCCCTAAGTGCCCTCCCACCCCCACGGCCCTCAGTGTCCCCAGTGTCCCTCTTCGTTGTCCCCAGTGCCCTCCCAGTGCCCTCCCAGTGCCTCCCCAGCCCTCCCAGTGCCCCCACAGCCCTCCCAGTGCCCCCACAGCCCTCCCCAGTGCCCCCACAGCTCTCCCAGTGCCCCCACAGCCCTCTCAGTGCCCCCACAGCCCTCCCAGTGCCCACCACAGCCCTCCCAGTGCCCCCACAGCCCTCCCAGTGCCCCCACAGCAATCCCAGTGCCCACCACAGCCCTCCCAGTGCCCCCACAGAAGTCCCAGTGCCCACCACAGCCCTCCCAGTGCCCCCACAGCTCTCCCAGTGCCCACCACAGCCCTCCCAGTGCCTCTCCAGCCCTCCCAGTGCCCTCCCAGTGCCCCCAGTACCTCCCCAGTGCCCTCCCACTACCTCCACTGCCCTCCCAGTGCCCCCACAGCAGTGCCAGTGCCCCCACAGCCCTCCCAGTGCCCTCCCAGTGCCCCCTCACAGGATGCTCCTCTCGATCTTGTTCATGGGCTGGAAGCGCCGCCGCGGCTCCCCAGTGGCCTGGATGAACTGGGACACCTCCTGCTCCATCTGGGGGGGGACAAGGGCGCTCTGGGGGGTGTCCTGGCACTGGGGGGGCACTCGGGTGCCCGAGGGGGGGCACAGGCTCCCGGTGACACCCCCCACTCACCCTCTTCCTGAACTCGACCTTCTGGCGCTTCTCCTGCTCCTGCAGCTTCTTCACACGAGCGGCTTGTTCTGGGGGGGCAGGGGTGGGTCAGGACCCCCCGAGACCCCCCAAACCCCCTCGAGATCCCCCAAATTCCCCCCCAAATCCCCGAGACCCCCCAAAATCCCCAGAACTCCCCCAGATCCCCCAAACCCCCTGAGACTCCCCAAACCCCTCGAAATCCCCCCAAATCCTCCCTAAAACCTCCCAAAACCCCAAGACACCCCCCCCAAAACCCCCCCGAGACCTCCAAAACCTCCCGAGACCCCCCAAAATCTCCCCCAGACCCCCAAACACCCCCCGCGGTTGAAGGGGGCGGAGCCAGCAGCACTACTGGGCGGAGCTAAATGTTTTGGGGGCGTGGTTTGTGCTCGGGGGGGAGTCATGGGGGCGGAGTCACCGCTCTGGTTTGCATAATGGGCGTGGCTTATGAGGGGGCGTGGCCACCCCCGAGGGCGGATCGCGGCGGGTGGAGGCGGGGAGGGGGGTGAGGGCGAAGGGCTGGGCTGGGCCGGGCTGGGCCGGGCCGGGCCGGGCCGGGCCGGGTCGGGTCGCGCCGCCCACCCTCCCGCACCAACCCCCCGGTGCTCCCGGAGCCCCCCGGAGCCTCCGCGTCCCCCCGGCCCCGCTGACCCCGCGCCCGGCGCCGGCTCTCGCCGTCGGCGGCCCCGGGCGGCCGCTCCATGGAGCTCAGGATGGAGCCCAGCAGGTCCAGCTCCGCCATCTTGCGACGGCGCGCTGGGCCACGCCCCCCGGCGCCGTGACGCACGAGCTTGGGGCGTGGCGTCCCCGAGAGAGGGCGTGGTTTGGTATCGAGGGGCGTGGTCTGACCGTATACGGTTGTTATGGGCACTGGGCGTGGTTTGCTCGGAGGGGGCGTGGTCTGCCCTAATAAGGGCGTGTTTGGGTGAGCGTCGTTTGTTCTTCAGGGGCGTGTTCTGCCCTAATAAGGGAACGTTTGAGGAGTGGGCGGGACTTGTTTATAGGGGCGTGGTCTTTCCTTATAAGGGCGCGTCCGACACGCCCCGCTGGAGCCGCTTCTTAAAGGGGCCGCGTCCCCCCCAGCTCTTGTTGCGTGACCAGGAGGGGCAGGAACGCAAAGATTTCTCGTCCCTCCTGTACTAAAACATTAATACAAAGTTTTCGGCTCTAAGAGCCCTCGGAACGCTGAAGTTGCACAAACGAGACTTGTGTGTGTCCAGGTTTCAATCCTGAGTTCCAACTGAAAACTCCTGCCCAGGGTTGAACAGGATATTTTGGGTGGCTCTGAACGGCTCCAATGGGCTGCTCCGATCTCGGTATTTCCTTTTAACTAAACAACGTTCCAGCTTCAGGCCTGGAATCCAGACTGGGCTTCTGGTTTGCTTCTTCCTGCTCAGCCTCTGAGCTAAACACGGGTTTGGTTTATTTGTCAAAGTCCACCCCACAGCTCAGGGTTAAACTTCTCTTTATCTAAAGCTCCGCCTGGTTAAGAACTGACAGACTTGGGTACAAGCCAGAGTCAAAAATTAATAAAAAATACAAAGTTAGAGGTTTGATTAGATAGTAAAGACTATAAACAAGGGTGTGGTGAGGAGGGGCCGTGTCACCTCCATAACTCTCTGCTCTTCCCTGATCCCATCAGTGAGACCTGAGCGCCCTCAGGGAGCCCCTGGAGTCCCTTGGGAGCCCCTCCAGGGGCCGAGGTGTCCCCTGACACCCACCAAGGGCTTCCCAGGGCTGTCACCCCACACCCCCAGCCTGTGTTTGCCCCCCAAACTGTGCCCCCCCCAGCCTGTGTTTGCCCCCCCAGCCCATGTTGCCCCCCAAACTTTGCCCCCCCAGCCCACGTTGCCCCCCAAACTGTGCCCCCCCCAGCCCGTGTTTGCCCCCCCAGCCTGTGTTGCCCCCCAAACCGTGCCCACCCCAGCCCGTGTTTGCCTCCCCCAGCCCGTGCTGCCCCCCAAACTGTGCCCACCCCCCAGCCCGTGCTGCCCCCCAAACCGTGCCCACCCCCCAGCCCACGTTGCCCCCCAAACTGTGCCCACCCCTCAGCCCGTGTTTGCCCCCCCCTCCACCCCTCCCCAATCGGGTCTTCCATCCCCATCCTTGTTTTTTAATGGAACTTTGTACAAACGCCCTTGCGGGGCTGGGGGGGGGGGCGGTGGGGGAGGGGCATGCGGGGTGGGGGGAGGGGCGTGGGGGTGGGGGGAGGGGCGTGGAGTGGCTCTGTCCCCCCCCCACGAGCCCCTCCGGACATTCGGCAAAGCCGGGGGGGGGGGCGGGGGGGGGGCAAAGAGGGGAGCCCCTCCCCCACAGCGCCCCCCACTCCAGGGTCCTCCCCACGAGGGGGTGGGACACGAGGGTCCCCCGCGGGGGGTCACGAGGTCAGGCCCCGCGTCTGTAAACTGTCCATCTCCTTCTTCTGCTTCAGCTCCTCCATCCTGGGGAGGGGACACGGGGCGGGGGTGGGGGGCAGGACAACTCAGCCCCACAGCCCCCCACCCCATGTCCCTGTGTCCCCCCACAGTGTTGGCAGTTCCACCTCCCTAAGCCCCCCCATGTCCCCTCCATGTCCCCCCGTGACCCCTGCGGGTCCCCCCCATGCCCCCCATGTTCTCCCCTGTCCCTCCGTGTCCCCATTATCCCCCCATGTTCCCCCCATGTCCCCTCCGTGTCCCCTCCCGTGACTCCTCCATGTCCCCCCATGTCCCCCCCCCGAGTCCCCCCCATCCCACCCCCGTGTCCCCTGCCATGTCCTCCCCCATGTCCCCCCATGTCCCCCCCGTCCCCATTATCCCCCCATGTCCCCCCCATGTCCCCCCCGTTCCCCCGTGTCCCCATTATCTCCCCAGGTCCCCCCATGCCCCCCCCGTGTCCCCCCCATGTCTCCCCCATGTCCCCATTATCCCCCCATGTCCCCCCCATATCCCCCCCATGCCCCCCATGTCCCCCCATGTCCCTTCCATGTCCCTCCCATGTCCCCCCA
>CM031075.1:735128-755404 GCA_013398505.2 Rhegmatorhina hoffmannsi
AGGGGACACTGGGGGGGGGGGTCAGGGGACACTGGGGAGTGTCAGGGGACATTAAGGAGGGTCAGGGGATACTAGGGGGGGTCAGGGGACACTGGGGGGGGTCAGGGGACATTAAGGGGGGTCCCACTCACGTTCTTGGCCCTGAAAAGGGGGTGGGTGACACTGGGCGGTCTCAGGGGATATTGGGGGGCTCAGGGGACACTGGGGGGGCTCAGGGGACACTGGGGGGGTCAGGGGACATTAAGGGGGGTCCCACTCACGTTCTTGGCCCTGAAAAGGGGCTCCCCGGGGCGCTGCAGATCCCAAACCTTCAGCCCGTTCTCCTTCCCCGCCGTCCCCACTCGCTGCGGCCGCGCCGGGTCCTGGCGCATCCGGCACAAACCGGGCCCTGCCAGGAGCTCCACCTGGGGCTGGAATTGTTGGGGATCACGGGGTGGGTCACCCCCAAATCCTACACACCCCCCTGAGTCTCCCCTGCACCCCAAAATCCCCCCCAGACTCACCTGCTCAGCCTCATCCTCCCCCCACACCTGGACCAGCCCCGACTCCACACAGGTGACGATGGAGCTGGGGGGGTTGGGAGGGTTTGAGGGGGGGTTGGGGTTTTGGGGACCCCCCCTTGTACCTGCTGAGAGCCCCCCCGCCCACAGGAGGGTCCCATCCCCCACCCAGGCCCTCCTTGGACCCCCCCCGAGGTCACAAGAGCCCCCCAGAACAGCCCAGGATCCCCCCAAAGCCCCCCAAGACCCTTTGGACCCTCCCAGGCCCCCCTGAGCCCCTCAGGACCCTCCCAGACCCCCCTCCCAGATCCCCCCTGGAACCCTCAAAGCCCCCCACGGACCCCTCTGACCCCCCTCCAGGCCCCCCATGGACTCCTCAGGTCCTCTCAAGTCCTCTG
The DNA here is from genome assembly GCA_013398505.2 of Rhegmatorhina hoffmannsi. Taxonomy (NCBI): domain Eukaryota; kingdom Metazoa; phylum Chordata; class Aves; order Passeriformes; family Thamnophilidae; genus Rhegmatorhina; species Rhegmatorhina hoffmannsi. The sequence goes on from CM031075.1 coordinate 736,027, forward strand.
AGACCCCCCAGGCCCCTCTTGCACACTCCAAGACCCCCTCAAAGTCCTTCCAGACCCTCCCAAAGCCGGAGGACCCCTCTGACCCCCCTCTCCAGGCCCTTCTCAGCTCCTCCAGGTCCTTCTGCCCCCTCCCAGCCCCCCCCAGCACCCCCCAGTACCTGCCCAGGACCCCCAGACCGCAGAAGGGCCCGTCCCCCCCCGGGCAGAGCCGGGACCCCACGAACTTCCCCTTCTCGGTGCTGAAAACCCTCACGGAGCGATCCAGGGCCCCCACCAGCACCTGGGGGAGGGGGTTGGGGGGTCATGGGGGGGCTCGGGGCACCCCCCGCCCCCCCGCCAGGGCACCCCCAGCGCCCCCCACTCACCTCGGTCTGGGCGGGGTCCCCCCAGCACAGGGCACAGACCCCCCGGCCCCGGCTCAGCCCCGACCCCCCCACCACGTTGGTGGCCACTTTTTTCTGCAGGTTCACACCTGGGGGGGATTTGGGGGGCTCAGGGGGGGGGTTGGGGCAGCCCAGGACCCCCTCCCAGGTCACCTCGAGGCCCCCCAGATGCTCTGAATGTCCAGAACCAACCAGAGGCTCTTGGACACCCCCAAACACCTCCCAGGACCACCCCAGTACCCCTTAAAACCTTCAGGCGACCCCCCCGGGCCGGGACCCCCCCAGGACCCCCCCAAACACCTCCCAGGCCACTCACAGACCCCCATGAGCACCCCCAGAACCCTCCCAAACCCCACTGGACCCCCCCAGATCCCTCCCATATCCCCTTCAGACCCTCCTGGGACTTCCTCAGAACCCCCAAAACCTCCGGGGAACCCCCCGAGCCGGGACACCCCCAGGACCCCCCTGAATCCTCCCCAGACCCCCCGGGCCAGCCCAGACACCACCAGGTCCTCCCGGACCCTTCCCCGGAAACCTCCAAGACCCGCAGGGCCCCCCAGGACCGGCCGAAACCCCCCCTGGGCCCCTCGAGACCCCTCCAAGACCCCTCCAAACACCCCCAGAGCCCCCCAGCCCCCTCCCCACCTTTAAAGGCGCCGGTCTCGGCCCCCACCCACACGTGGTTCAACCGCGCGGGCGCCGCCATCTTTGCGGTCCGGCAGCGCAGAACGCTCCGGAGGGAAACCAGAACAGCGGCGAGGCCGCTCCGGGGCAAACGGAGGCGCCAAGAACTTTCGTTCCGCGGCTCGAAGGTTCCCACCCCCCCCACCGGCAAAGGGCGGTGCCGGTAACGGCGGGGAGGGGCAAAAGGGGTTCGGGGAGGAGGGTTGGGGGTCCCACCGCCCCCTCCGCCACCCCGCGGGGGACAAAGCGAGGCCTCCCCCGGCAGTAACGGGCCGTGGGGGAACCTCCTGCAAAGCGTCTTCTTGTCCACACGCAAAAAAAAAGGACAAATTCGCGGTTTTCTCAAAAATAGCAGATTTTAATGCCATAAACGCGCGGGCCAGGAGGCTCTGGGGGGGCTCAGGGGGCCCCAAAACCCGCCGGAAACCTCCAAAACCCGCCGGGAACCTCCAAAACCCTCCCCAATCCCCCCCGGCTCAACGCGCGGGGGAAACGCCAGCGCTGGAATGCACATGAGGGGGCGTGGCTATGCAAACGAAGGGCAAGGAGCCCACGCGAGGGGCACGCCGGGAGCGCCATCCCGGGGGGGATCGGGGCAGTTTTGGGGGGTCTTTCCTCGCGAAGCGCGGGGAGAAGATGCGAGGTGGTGGGGAAAGGAGAGTGGAAGGGATGAATCGGGTCGGGAAAGGGCCCGAGGGGTGTCCGTGAGGTGCGTGAGGGGCGGTCGGGGCCGGCTGTGCGGGTGGGGAGCGGTCGGGTATCGCTTCTCGGCCTTTTGGCTAAGATCAAGTGTAGTATCTGTTCTTATCAGTTTAATATCTGATACGTCCTCGATGAGAGGACTTTATATTAAACGGATTTTTGGGTGCGGGAGTTGGACCCGGAGCTTGCTCCCTCCGCTCCGCGCATCGTCCCGGTATTGCAGTGCCTCCGGGAACGGTGCACCCCGCTCGGGGACCTGTGGCTGGTTAAAGACAGACTGAAGCTGTTCCTTCGAGAATTACCTGTTATTGCGATCTCTCGTGTCTGTCGCGATACTGTCCGGTATGGCAGCATTAGCGGGAACGGCCCGCCAACCCCAGGACGCTTCTCACTGGTTAAAATAGATTTATAATTGACCTCGGTTGTTGTCAGTGCTCGTGTCTCTGCCCTTGTAGTTTTTGCGTTTCTGTCCCGCCCCATCTCCGTGTCCCGACCCTTCTCCATGTCCCGATCCGTGTCCATGTCCCGCCCCGTCCCCGTGTCCCGCCCTCCCCTCACAGCGCCCAATGGTGGCCCCTTCGCTGCTGCTGCGGCGGGTTCGGGGGGTTCCTCACCTTCAGCCTCCGCTCTGTGCGTTGCGGGCTAAAGAAATGTTAATGTGGGTGTAGAAAGGGAACCGCCAGTTAAAAAGCGCCGCGGAACGTCACGGAGTCGTGAGGGAGCGAGGGCCGGGGGGGCCCGCCTGCTGCCTCAGGGAAACACAACCCTGCGCCCCCTCGGCGCCTCCTCCGCGGCCGCTCCCGAGTGCAAACCAAACACACTCGAAGCATTTTCTACATTTTCTGTGGTTTTTAACGTTTTTCGGTCACTTTTTCCCTCACGGGCTTCTCACTCCCCCCCCCCCCGCTTTTCCCGTCCGGGCACCGAAAGAAAATGGCGGCGGGCGGGAAACCGCGCTGCGCGCCTTTTTCCCGACCAATCAGCGCGCGGCTTTCCCCCGTCTCTGGGCAGAACGGCGGGGCGGCGACCAATCAGAAAATCGGATTTTCACGGTTGGAGGGTGGGGTGGGCCGGACACACACACCTCCGGCGACCGTTGCGCACGTAGGTGGGGCTGGGGGGGGGGCGATGGGGGGGGGGGGCAGAGAGCGGGGACTGCGCAGGCGCGCGCGGGGCCGAGAGGAGTGGGGGGGGGCAGCGAAAGGGGGAGTGCGCAGGCGCGCGGCGCTCTGCGCGTGCGCGGCGTGCGCGGCTTGGCGGGGTTTCGGCGGCGCGCGCAGCTCGCGCGTGCGCGGTGGGGGAGCGGGAAGGAGGAGGAGGAGGAGGAGGAGGAGGAAGGGGCGGGGGGGCCGCGGTGTCCGGGGCGGCGGCGCAGGCGCGGCTGAGGCGGCGGGACCGGACGGGACGGGCCCGGCCATCGCTCCGCGCTCCGGCCGCCCCCTCGGGGCCTTCCCCCTCCCTCGGCCGCGTCCCCTCCGCGCACACACCGAGCGGGCCCGGCCCGCCCGCCCTCGCCGGCTCCGCCTCTCCCCTCCGCCCCTTCCCTCCCTCCCGCCCGCCCCGGCCCCGGCCCGGCCCCGTCCCCGCCCCGCGCGGCCTCCTCGGCAGGCCCGGCCCGGCCTCGCGCTCCGGCCCAGGCGCCGCCGCCGCCTCAGCGCCCGCGGCTTCCCGGCCCTCGCCCCCTCCCTCCCCGCTCCCCTCCCCTCGGCGGGCCCGCCATGGACGTGAAGCGGCTGAAGGTGACCGAGCTGCGCGCCGAGCTCGGCCGGCGCGGCCTGGACGCCCGCGGGCTGAAGGTGGAGCTGGCGCAGCGGCTGCAGGAGGCCCTGGACGCCGAGATGTTGGCGGCGGGGCCCGAGGAGGGCGGAGGGGGCGGCCCGGCCTGCGCGGGAGCCGCGGCCGGAGAAGCGGGGCCGGCGGGAGGCCCGGCCGGGCGGCCCCGCGGGGCGGACGAGGAGGAGGAGGAAGAGGAGGAGGAGGAGGAGGAGGAAGAAGAGGAGGAGGAGGACGAGGAAGCGCTGCTGGCCGATGAGGACGAGGCGGCCCCGGCGGCCCCCGAGGCGGCCCCGGCCCAGCCCGGCCCCCCCGGGGAGGAGGAGGAGGAGGAGGAGGAAGAGGAGGCGGCCCCGGCCGAGCCCGCGGAGCCGCCGCAGCTTCAGCCGCCCAAGGAGGAACAGGCGGCGGCCCCGGCCGAGCCCGAAGCGGCCGAGGGAGGAGGAGGAGGAGGCGCCGGCGGCGTGAACGGGGCCGAGCGGCCCCCGGAGGAGGCGCCGAGCGGGGACGAGGCGGCCGCGGCCGAGGCCAAGGAGGAGGGAGCGCCGGCGGGTGAGCGGCGGAGACACCCCGGGAGGGACCCCCGAGCCGAGAGGGAGCCCCGGAAAGGGGCCCCGGACCCCCAGAAAGGACCTTCTGCCCCCCGTAAACGGGAGGGACCCCCCGCCCCCATCCCGGTGTTTCCCCACCTGGCCCATCCCGCGAATCCTTCCCAGAATTTTGGGCGCTTTAATTCCATTTGCGAAGCCAAAAACTCGGATTAAAAGGCGCTTCCTGTTCCCGCTGCCGGAGCCGGGCCCGGGATACGGGATTGGCCTGGGAGACGCTTTGGGGGGAAAAATCGGGATTTTAGGGAAAATAAGCAGGAAAAAAAGTGGAATCTGGAGGGTTTGGGAGCTGCGGGTTTGTGGGAACTTAATGAATTCCAAGGGATTTGCTCCGGGTTGGGATCGGGAAGCGTCGGATCCGAGCGGGAAGTTGGGTCGGGAACGCGGCGGGAGCGGGTGGGGAGGAAAATCCCGGGATTTGGGGGGAAAATCCGGGATTCGGGGGGGAAAATCTGGGATTTGGGGGAAAGATCCTGGTTTTGGAGGGAAAAATAATCCCAGTTTCTGGGGGAAGATCCCGGTTTGGAAGGATCATGGAATTGTTTCCAATTGCCGAGGATTTTCTGGTTTTCCTTTTTTTGTGTGTGCCCAATGACCTCAAATTTGGGAAGTTTTGGGGTTTCCTTGGATTTCATTGTGGGATTTAATCCCTTTTCTGGTGAAAATTTCCCAGTTTTTTATTCAACTACCGGACGCTGATCCAAAATTTTTCTCTCCCATGGAAATCCCACTGGAGAGTTTCACTATTTGAGGTTTTGAAGCAGTTTGGGGATTTTTCCCCCCCTGTTCCCACATTCCAGGTGGGAATTGCAGCTTCCCAGGGTTTAAATCCAGCCATAAATCCCCTTTCCAGAGGGTTTTTTTTGGAGTTTGGTCCCAGTGGGGTTGGGATGATGGGAATGGGGCATTTGGAGCCTCATTTTGGGGGAAAAGAGGGATATAATCGGGGAAAAACATTAAAATTCCCAATTTTTCCAGAATATCTTCAGTGTAGGAACTTTATAAGGAAAATACCAGGAATTTTATTCTGGGTAATTCCGTGCTTGGAGCATCATTTTGCTGGAAAACAGAGTTAGAGTTGGGAAAATCCATTCAATTCCTGATTTTCAGGGAATGTTTCACTCAATTCATGTTTTAAGGGAAACAGTAGGAGTTTTATCCCAGGCAATGGGATGTTTGGGAGCAAATGGGGTTGCAGTTGGGAAGAGCCCCTGAAATCCCTGAGTTTTGTGGGATATTTTCGTTTCTATCATTTTTTGGGGAAACTCTGATTTTTTTCAGGGTTCTGGGACATCATTTGGGGAAAAAACCAGGAATTAAAGTTGGGAGAAACCTGTAAAATCCCTGATTTTCATGGAACTCTCCTCTAAAGTGAAACAGTGGGAATTTTCTCCAGGCTAACAGGGCTTTGGGAACATCCTTTTAGAAAAACTGGGATTCAAAGCCACTGAAATCCCACTTTGCAGAGGGCCAAGTGACAGTTAATGGGGTTGAAGTTGGGAAAGCTCCAACAGGGCCCTCCTGGCCCAAATCCCGTGGGATTGGCCCCCAGAGGGTGCCAGTTCCTGGGGAGGATCCCAGGGAGGATTCCCAGAGGATTCCCAGGGAGGATTCCAAGGAGGATCCCAGGGGAGATCCCAGGGAGGATCCCAGGGGAGATTCCAGGGAGGATCCCAGGGGGGATTCCAGGGAGGATTCCAGGGAGGATCCCAGGGGGGATCCCAGAGAGGATTCCAGGGAGGATCCCAGGGGAGATTCCAGGGAGGATTCCCAGGGAGGATTCCAGGGGGGATCCCAGAGAGGATTCCAGGGAGGATCCCAGGGGAGATTCCAGGGGGGATTCCCAGGGAGGATTCCCAGGGGAGATTCCAGGGAGGATCCCGGGGGGATTCCCAGGGAGGATCCCAGGGGAGATTCCAGGGAGGATCCCAGGTGAGATCCCAGGGAGGATTCCCAGGGAGGATTCCAGGGGGGATCCCAGGGAGGATTCCCAGGGAGGATCCCAGGGGAGATCCCAGGGAGGATTCCAGGGAGGATTCCCAGGGGAGATTCCAGGGAGGATTCCCAGGGAGGATCCCAGGGGAGATCCCAGGGAGGATTCCCAGGGAGGATCCCGGGGGGGGTCCCAGGGAGGATCCCAGGGAGGATTCCCAGGGAGGATTCCCAGGGGGGATCCCAGGGAGGATTCCAAGGGGCATTCCCACCCCATTCCCGCCCCATTCCCATGGATTGGTGTCTCTCCAGGGGAGGAGCCGGACGAGGCCCAGCCCGGGGGCACCGACCCCGCCGAGCGCCGGGGGCTGAAACGGCAACGGGACGAGCGGGACGAGCACGGCCGGGCCTACTACGAGTTCCGAGAGGAGGCCTACAACAGTCGGTGGGAATTCTGGGAATTCTGGGGGATTCCTTGGGAATGGGGGCGCGGGGATGGGGCTCTGGGATTGGACATCCATCTCCTACAACAGTCGGTGGGAATTCTGGGAATGGGGATCTGGGAATTCCTTGGGGATGGGCATTCCAGGGGGTGGGAGAGCCTGGAAGGCTCTGGAGCAGCCCCTGGAACTGGGGATTCCCTGGAAACTCCGAGAGCTGAGGGATCATCCCAGAGCCCTCAATTCCCTGGAGAGCCCCCAAATCCAGGGATGACCTCGGAGCAGCTCTTGGAGCCCCTCCCAGGGTTGGGATCCCCCCCAATCCCACCATTCCCATTCCCATTTTCCCACAGGTCGAAGTCGCCGCCGCCGCCGGAGGAGGAGCCGCCCGAGGGGGAGGAGGACGAGACCCTCGTCATCCTCGACACCTGTACGGGCTCTGGGGGTGCCCTGGGGTTGTGGGGGCTGTTCCAGCAATTTCCTGTGGGGTCTCAGGGGGTGATTTGAGACATTTTGGGGTGACTTGAGGCGTTTCTGGAGATTTGAGGCGCTTTGGGTCTGTTTGGGGTGAGGTTTAGGAGGATTTGTACCATTTGGGGAGGATTTCAGGTGGTTTGGGGCCGATTTGTGGTGGGTTTGGGGTGACTTTGAACGACTTTGGGAGGAATTGAGATATTTTGGGATCAATTTTGGGAGGAATTGAGGCATTTGGGGCTCAGTTTGGGGTGGGATTGGAGGAATTGGGGTGTTTGGGGTGGGATTGGAGGAATTGGGGTGTTTGGGGCTCACTTTGGGGTGGGATTGGAGGAATTGGGGTGTTTGGGGCTCACTTTGGGGTGGGATTGGAGGAATTGGGGCGTTCCAGGCTTGATTTGGGCCGAGCGATTGGGAGGATCCGAGACCTTTCCGGGGAGGGTTTGGGGGTGAACCAGAAGGTTGGGGGTGTTTTGGGGGCGCTCAGGGGGCAGGTGGGCACCCATGGCGGTGTCTGTGGGGCGGGTGGGCGCCCATGGCCGTGTCTGTGGGGCGGGTGGGCACCCATGGCCGTGTCTGTGGGGGGGGTGGGCACCCATGGCGGTGTCTGTGGGGCAGGTGGGCACCCATGGCGGTGTCTGTGGGGCGGGTGGGCACCCACGGCGGTGTCTGTGGGGCGGGTGGGCACCCATGGCGGTGTCTGTGGGGTGGATGGGCACCCACGGCCGTGTCTCTGTGCCCCCCAGACACGTCTGACCTGCAGTTCCGGGCCAGCCGGGACCGCTATGGGGGGCAGCCCCTGTTCTGTGAGAAGTTCCCGGCGCTCTGGGCCGGTGCCCGCGGCACCCACGGCGTCACCAAGGGGCGCGTGTGCTTCGAGGCCAAGGTGGGCACGGGGTGGGGGGCACCTGGGGAGGGCGTTGGGGGGGTCTGGGGGCGTTGGGAGGGGGTCAGGGCCTGTTTGGGGGGATTGAGGGGGGTTCGAGGTGGGTTCAGGGCACTTCTGGCTGGATTTGGGGGTGTTTTGGGTGGATTTGGGGGGTTTGGGGAGTGTTTGGGATCCATTTGGGAGGTTTGAAGGGGGTTTGGGGGTGTTTTTGTTTGGTTTAGGGGGTTTGGGGATGTTTGGGTGGGTTTGGGGAGGGTTTGGGGGTGTTTGGGGAGGGTTTGGGGGCTTTGAAGGGGGGTTGGAAGGGGATGAGGGGATTGGGAGAGGGTTGGGGAGATTTGGGGGGCGTTTGGGAGGATTTAGAGGCATTGAGGGGGCTTTGGATCCTTTGGAGTCCTTTTGGGTGGGTTTTGGTGCCCTTTGGAGGCGCTCAGGGTGGGTTTTGGGGCGTTTGGGGCAGATTTTTGGCCCTTTGGGCTGGATTTTGGTGCCTTTTGGGCCAATTTCAGGGCTTTGGGCGCAGCTGAAGGGACTTTGGGATGAATTAACAGCCCTTGGAAGCTTCTGGGGCTCCTTTGGGCAGATTTTGGGGCCGTTTCGGGGCTTTTGGAAGCCGCTTGATCCCTTTTCCTGCCACATTCCCTCCTGATCCCGGTTTTCCGCCCGCAGGTCTCGCAGAACCTGCCCCTCAAGGAGGGCAGCCCTGAGGTGCCCCTTTTCCGGGTGGGCTGGTCCGTGGATTTCTCCCACTCCCAGCTGGGTAAGAAACCCCCCAAATCCCCCGAATCCCCCCTGGAATTCCAGGCTCGGTCCCGACATTCCGGGTGTTCTCCGCTCCAGGGGAGGACGAATTTTCCTACGGCTACGACGGGCGAGGCCTGAAGGTGGAAAATGGGCAGTTTGAGGAGTTTGGGGAGAGCTTTGGGGAGAGTGACGTTATCGGCTGCTTCGCGGTGAGGAAGGGGGAAAATGTGGGAATAAACAGCTGGAAAAGGGGGGTGGGGCAGGAAAAGGGGGCCCTGGAGAACTGGGAGGGTCTGAAAACGTGGGGGAGATGGAGGGTGGGAGTGGGAGAGGAAGCCAGAAAAGTTGGAAACAAACCCAGAAGAGTTGAGGGGAAACCTGAAGGAAATAAATTAGGGAAGATCAGGGGAAACTGAGGGAAAACCAGGAAAAAGGTCCAGAAAAAATAATGAGGGGAAATTTGAAAAAAGGGGGGAAAATGTTCAGGGAAAAAATGGGAAAAAGCATCTGGGAGAAAAAAGGGGCAAGGGCAGTGGAGAGAAAATGGAAACAAAGCTGGAAACGTGGCAGGGGAAACTGAGGGAAAAAATCAGGGAAAATTAGGGAGGAATCAGGAAAAGATTCTCCTGCAAAGTGAAAGGAAATCTGGAAAAAATGGGGGGAAACATCTGGGGGAGCATCTGGTGAAAAATGGGGGGAATGGGGGAAACATCTGGGGGGAAATGGGGAAAAGGTGAAAAAACGGCCAAGGGGAGGTGAGAGAAAATGCAGAGAAATTCGGGGGGACTTGGGGGGAGCCCAAGGGGTGGGAAAAGCGGGAGCGGCCCCGGAACCTGCCGGGCGTTGCAGGACTTCGAGGGCCCCGAGCTGGTGGAGTTGTCCTTCTCCAAGAACGGCGCGGCGCTGGGCACGGCCTTCCGCGTGGCCAAGGCGGCGCTGGCGGGGCGGGCGCTGCTGCCGCACGTGCTCTGCAAGGGCTGCGCCGTCGAGCTCAACTTCGGGCAGCGCCCGGAGCCCCTGGCGGGGGTGCCCGAGGGCTTCGTGTTCATCCACGCCGTGCCCGCCGAGGAGCGAGTGCGGAGCCCGCGGGGGCCGCAGAGCACCGAGGAGTGCGAGGTGAGGGGGGTGGGAATGGGAAGGGGAATGGGAATGGGATGGGAATGGGAATGGGAATGGGAACGGGGTGGGAATAATGCACTGGGAAGGGTCCCCCAGGGGCTCCGGAGCACCGAGGAGTGCGAGGTGAGGGGGGTGGGGATGGGAGCGGAAGAGGGGCGGGGAGGGGAAGGGGGTGGNTGGGAATGGGAATGGGAATGGGAATGGGAATGGGAATGGGAATGGGAATGGGAATGGGAATGGGAATGGGAATGGGGTGGGAATAATGGACTGGGAATGGTCCCCCAGGGGCTCCGGAGCACCAAGGAGTGTGAGGTGAGGGCTGGGAAGGGGAATGGGAATGGGAATGGAATGGGCTGGGAAGGGTCCCCCAGGGGCTCCGGAGCACCAAGGAGTGTGAGGTGAGGGCTGGGATGGGATGGGAATAAGGGGTTGGGAATGGGAAGGGAATGGTCCCCTGGCCACGTCGGAGCACCGAGGAGTGGGAGGTGAGGGTGGGAATGCTCATCTCCTGGGATTGCTCCATCCCGTGAGGTTTGCTGGGGATCCAGATGTTGCTCTTCTGGGAATCCCAGCTCTTGTTTCAGGTGGATCCATTGGGAATGCCAGTGCCATTCCCTCCTCTCAGACCCCCTGGAAATCCCAGTGCTGACCCGCTGGGAATCCCACGGGATGCCTTGGGAATGCTGTCCCCATTCCCACCTGTGCCCCTCATATCCAGGTGCTGCTCATGGTGGGGCTGCCGGGCTCGGGGAAGACCCAGTGGGCTCAGAAACATTCCCAGGAAAACCAGGAGAAGCGCTACAACATCCTGGGAACAGAGGCCGTCCTGCACCAGCTGCGGGTGAGCACCGGGAATGCCGGGGTGGGATCCACCCGGTGCCAACCCAGGGATGCTGCTGGCGCTGCCAGGAATCCCCCCATGGCACAATCCAGGCGGGAAAAGCTGCCGGAGCGGGGCCGGGCGTGGCCCACGGAGCCTCCTCCCGCTCATTCCCGGTTTTCCTTGGCAGACAAGGGGTCCGGAAGTGGAAGAGCTGGATGCCAAGAGCAGAGACCTGCTGACCCAGCAGGCAGCCCAGTGCCTTAGCAAGCTGGTCCAGATCGCGCCCCGCGCCAAGCGGAACTTCATCCTCGACCAGGTATCCAGAGAACCCCCCAGATCCCGGGATCAACCCCCCCAGATCCTGGGATCAACCCCCCCAGATCCCGGGATCACCCCCTGTGGCTCCATCCCTCTGCTCCTGATCCGATTTCCGGCGTTTTCCCTCCCTCTCTCCCAGTGCAACGTGTACAACTCGGGGCAGCGCCGGAAGCTCTTGGCCTTCAAGGGCTTCTCCAGGAAAGTCGTGGTGATCGTTCCCACGGAGGAGGACTGGAAGAAGCGGCTGGAGCTGCGCAAGGAGGCGGAAGGGGAGGACGTGCCGGAGTCGGTGATGCTGGAGATGAAAGGTGGGACGGGCGGGAACGAGGAACAGGGAGGGGGGGGATGAGGGGGAGTTTTCCCGTCGTTCCCGGGAAGCGGCGGCTGACGGGAATCGTGTCCCTCGTTCCCACCCCAGCGAACTATTCCCTGCCGGAAAAGAACGACTACCTGGACGAGGTGGTTTACGGCGAGCTGGGCAAGGAGGAGGCGCAGCCGCTGGTGACGCGGTACAAGGAGGAGGCGCGGAAGCTGCTGCCGCCCTCGGAGAAACGGCAGAACCGGCGCAACAACCGCAACAAGCGCAACCGGCAGAACCGGAACCGCGGGCAGGGATATGGTGCGGGAACGCCGGGATAGCGGGACGTGGGGAGGGATGGGAATGCTGGGACACAGGGAGGGAATGCCGGGATAGCGGGACGTGGGGAGGGACAGGATGCAGGGAGGGAATGCTGGGAAAGTCGCAGGATAGCAGGGAGGGAATGCCAGGATAGCGCCAGGGTAGTGGGACAAGGGGAGGGACAGGATGCTGGGATGCAGGGAGGGAATGCTGGGATACCAGGAGGGATGGGATGCAGGATATGGGGAGGGGAGAGCAGGGTGGGGCAGGGATAGAGTGGTACAGGATGAGGGGATGCAGGTACATGGGAGATGGGATACAGTGAGGGGATACAGGGACACAGGGAGGGCTGGGATATGGGGGGAATGGGGATGAGGGGATGCAGGAATATGGGGGGAGGTCCAGGAATATGGTGAGGATGGGAATAAGGGTATGAGGAGGGGGTGGATTTGGGGATGGGGGACTATGGGGCTGGATTTGGGGACATGGGTCTGGCACAGTGGGGGTTCCCAGGCCCCGGCTCTGAGCCGGCTGTTCCGGTGTTTCCGCAGTCGGGGGCCAGCGCCGGGGCTACGACAACCGCGTGTACGGGCAGCAGCAGTACTGGGGGCAGCCCGGCAACCGGGGGGTGAGTGCTGCCTGTTCTGCCTCCTCCTGCCTGATCCTGCCTGATCCTGCCTGTTCCTGCCTCCTCCTGCCTGATCCTGCCTGTTCCTGCCTGTCCCTGCCTGTTCCTGCCTGTTCCTGCCTCATCCTGCCTGTCCCTGCCTGTTCCTGCCTCCTCCTGCCTGATCCTGCCTGATCCTGCCTGTCCCTGCCTGTCCCTGCCTGTTCCTGCCTCCTCCTGCCTGTTCCTGCCTCCTCCTGCCTGTTCCTGCCTCCTCCTGCCTCCATCTTGCCCTTCCCTTTTCCTTCCCTTCCCCTTCTCCCCTCCCCAGTCCATACTGGTCCCAGCTGCTGTAGCCTGGTCTGAACTGGTGTCCCCCCCAGGGGTACCGGAACTTCTACGACCGTTACCGAGGTTACGACGATCGGTTCTACGGCCGCGACTACAACTACGACAGATACCGGGACTACTATCGGCAGTACAACCGGGAGGTAACTGGGAACACTGGGAATACTGGGAGTACTGGGAATGCCAGGAATACGGGCTGGGGGGGTCAGTACCGGCAGCACAACCGGGAGGTAACCGGGAACGCCGGCCGGGAAGGGGCTGGGGGGTCACTGGAGAAATCTGGGATGGAACTGGGGGAACAGGACAGGGATGGGGTGGAGGGTCCATGATGAGGCTTCGCCCTCCCAGTTTAACCAGTAACCCCATCCCAGTAAGTGGATTTACTGCCAGTTGTACAAACAGCAAGTCGCAGCATCCCAGGGCGTTCCTGGAGAAATCCAGGATGGAATTGGGGGAACGGAACAGGGATGGAGTGGGGGGTCAGTGGGGAGGTTTCACCCTCCCAGTTTAACCAGTTTAACCCTCTCCCCCCTCCCAGTGGCAGAACTACTACCAGGACAGAGACCGGTACTACCGGAACTACTACGGCTACCAGGGGTACCGGTGAAGCTCCGGACACGGCGCCGCTTCCCAAACACTTCCGAGGAAATTCGGGAATGGGGGGAGGGACGGGGGGGGGGACAGGGGGGTGGGGGAGGGGCAGGAGAACCCTGGGCAGGGTGGGGGAGGGGCGGGGAGGGGGAGGGGAGGGGGGAGGGAACCAACCAAAACAAAACAAAAAACCCAAAAAAAAGAAAAAAAAACCCGACAAAAAAAAAAAGAAACGAAAACTGTAAATTTTTCTTTCTTTTTTTTTTTCCTTTTTTTTTTTTTAAAGTTTGTTGAAAAGAAATTCTTGTTGTAATTGTATAAAAAAGAAAACCCACAAAAAATTCCCAGGTTTCAGCGGTGGGGGAGGGGGGGGGGAGGGAGGGGCTTCCCGAAATTCCCAAAATTCCAACAATTCCAACCCCCCCATGTCCCGGGGGAGGGGCAGGAAGAGCCGGATTTGAGGGGAAAAAAGGAAACAATAACCTGCATTTTCCTCTTGATTATTTGTTTTCCCTTCCCAGGTGAAGTTTTGGGGAATGGGGGGGATTTTTGGGATGAAAAGAGGGAAATGGAGCAGGAAATTCCCCCAAATCCCCCCATTTTCCTCCCCCTCCCTCATTAAATTTCCCTGGAAAAGTCGGATTCGTTTTTTTGGGGGGATTTGGAAGGATTTGAAGGAGTTTTGGGGCATTGGAGGGAAAAGGGGGCTGGGCCCTCCCAGGGGGTCTTAATTAATGGGGGCTGTTAATTTGGATGAATAAGAGGCCCTTCATTAATTAATGGAGGGGCATGAGGGCCTTTATTAATTAATGAGGGTCCTTTATTTGTGTTAATGAGAGGCTTTTCAGTAATTAATGGGGTCACTTTAATTAATGGGGGTCCTCATTAACATTGATTAGGGGCCCTCCATTAATGGGGGCTGTTCATTTGCATTAATGGGGTCCCATCATTAACAATGTGCCCTTAATTAGTGTTAATGAGGGACTGCTCATTACCTGGGTCCTTTCGTTAACGGGGGCCTTTCATTAATTAATGGGGCTCTTCATTAATTGGGCCCCCCATTAATGGGCTCCTTCGTTAACGGGACCCTTTTTCATTTTCCTGCTTTAATTTGGGGGATTTTGGGGCCGTTTTTGGGGGAAGTTTTGGGGTTATTTGGAGGCAATTGGAGTTTTTTGGGACATTTTGGGGGTTTGGGGGTTTATTTTGAGGAATTTGGAGCTTTTGGGGAATTTGGGGGGTTTTGGGGTTGGTTTTATTGGGGGAACTTGGGGACTTTTTTTGCAGTTTTGGGAGTTTTTTTGGGTTTGTTCTTGGGGGGGATTGGGAAACTTTTGGGGGATGAATTTTTGGGGCAAATATTTGGGGGTTTGGGGGGAGTTGGAGTTTTTTTATTGTTTTATTTTTCGAGGTGTTTATTTTTTGTTTGGTTTTTTTTTGTTGTTGTTGTTTCTTTGGGATTTGGGGATTTTTTTTGTGTCTCCCCCCACTCCTCCCCCAACCCCCTTTTCCTGACCCCCCCAATGTGAGAAACCCCCTAAACCCCCCCAAAATTCAGGGGGGTTGGGGGGGAAGGGAGGGGGGAGGGGGCGGCGCCGCCGCAGCTTTTGGAGCTTTTTCGGGTCCTTTTTAAATAAAACAAAAACGACCAAAAAAAAAAAAAAACAAGGAAAAAAAAAGGCAACAATGAAAAAAAAAGTCAAAAAACTCCCTTTTTTTTCTCAGTTTCTGGGGATAAATCTCAGCATTTCCCCCAACCCCCCCTGCCCTTTCCCAGCACATTTCTCCTCGTTTCGGTGACGTTTCTTCAGTTTTGGGGGCAAGAACGATGGAATTGGAAACAAAAAAAGCCCTTTTTGATGCAGCTGCCCCCGTGGGGGGAGGGGAGGGTGCCCTGAACCCCCAAACCTGCCCCCAAACCCGACCCCAAACCTGCCCCGGCCCCCCAACCTGCCCCGACCCCCCCATGGCCGTGTGGGTCGCTCTGTTCGTTTTTAGAATAAAGAACATTCGCTTCAGTCCAGGGGAGGCTCAGTCTGTGTGTTCTGGGGGGTTAAACCTGGTTGTGGGGCTTAAACCTGACCTGGGGGGGCTTAAACCCGACTTGGGGGGGCTTAAACCTGACCGGGGGGGGGGCTTAAAGTGGGTCCTGGGGCTGCTCATGGGGCGCAAAGCTGGTTTGGGGGGTTAAACCTGGTTATGGGGCTTAAACTCGGGTTTAGGGCTGGTTTGAGGGCCTTAGAGCTGGTTTTGGGGCTCAGCGCTGGCTGTGGGGCTGGTTATGGGGTGTAGACCCAGTTTGGGAGGTTAAACCTGAGCCTGGGGCTGGTTATGGAGCCTAAAACTGGGTCTGGGCCTTGTTACATTCTTAAACCTGGTTACAAGACTTAACCCCAGATGTGCATCTGGTTATGGGGTTAAAATCTGTGTTGGGGTCGGGGGAAGTTGCAGAGTTTAAACCTGGGCCTGGGGGTCTCAGGGCTGGCTCAAGGCCTGGGCTCCATTCGGGGGCCCCTCTTTGAGGGGCCTCTGCCCGTTCGTGGCGCCTCGACCCCAATTAATGAGCACGATAAACCGATTAATCCAATTGAACTCCGCAATTCATTAATATAATCACGTCCATCAATGGAATCGCGGCCGGGCCCGCGCCGAGGCCTCGCCGCGGTTGCCATGACAACAAGAGGAGCAGCGCCGCCATCTTGGACGCGGCCCTTGGTGACATGGCGGCCACAGCTGCGCAAATGGGGGGGCGCCTTCCCCTCCGCCCCCTCCCCACGCGTGTTCTGGGATCCCCCGTGGGAGCGGAACGTTCCCAGAGCCCCCCGAGAATCCCCGAGAGTCCCCTGCCCCTCCCGCCGCCATTCAGGGGGCGGGCGCGGGGCCCCCTGTGCGCGGCCATTTTGGGTGGTGGGAGGTGCCATCTTGAGGCCGCCGTGGCGCTCAGGGCGCATGCGCGGATGTCATGGCGGCGCCCGGCTGAAGCCGCTGTGGGTGCCGCCATGTTGGGTGTGGGCAGAGAGACTTTCTTGGGGCGCTGGGGGGTCTCGTGGGGCTGAGGGGGCTTTGGGGGTCCCACGGAAGGAGGGAGGGGCGTGGGGGGGTCCCACAGGACTGGGGGGAATTTTTACTTTCCTTCTTTTTTCTCCTTCCTTTCCCTTTTTCTTCTGTCTCCATTTTTCTTCCGTTTTCCTCTTTCCTTTTCCTCTTCCTTTCCCCCCTTTTCCTCCTTCCCTCCTTTTCCTCCTCCCCCCCTCCTCCTCCTCCTCTTCCCTCAGACCCCCCAGTTTTTGGGATCTCCCCTCCCCCAGTTCCCGCAGCTTTTCCCCAAAATTTCGGCTCCCCCAACCCCTCATTTCAGCCCCTCCCCCAATTTGGGGACCCCAAAAAGGGGCTCGGCCTCGTCTGTGCCACCATTTATTGTGTTTATTGTGGGGGGGACACAGCGGGGACCCCCCAGAAGAGGGGGAGCCCCCCCAGTTTTACCCCCCCCCCGGGGATCCCACAGGGCTGACGGACCCCCAAAGTTTGGGGGAGTGGCAGAATGGGGGGGGTGGGGGGTGGGGTGGGGGGAGAGAAAGGACGAATTTGGGGGTGTCCCCATTTTGGGGGGGTCTGAGGAGTCGGGGGGAGGTTGGGGGGGACATGGAGTGATTTGGGGGGTGTTGGGGGGTCCCCATCTCTCCCTCTGCCCCCCCAAAGCCGTGGGACCCTTCCCTGGACCTGTCACTGACACCCTTGGGGGGGACCCCCAAAACCCTCCCAGCCCCCCCTCTGTGGGGACTCCTGGAGGTCTGGGGGGGGTCCCCATTTTATGGGGGGGGGTCCCAAACCTCTTTTCACTTCCCTCACCCCCTTTTCACCCTCACGGTTGGGGTAAAACCCCCCGAAAGAGCCCCCAGAGTGGGTGTGGGGGGGGCCCAAAACGGGTGTGGGGGGCCCCTCATTGCGGGGAGGGGCCCCCAAATCTGGGGGGGGGTCCTAAAGGAGGGCACAGAAGAATTTCTTCTCCCGGAAAGGGTTCTCCGAGGTGGGCACGGGGGTCAGCAGGGGGTCCTCGCAGGCGTGGGCCTCGCAGTAGCTGAGCAGCTCCGCCGCCGCCTTGGACACCTGGGGGGGCCGGGGGGTCAGGGGGAGCCAGAGGGGGACCCCCAGTGCACCCCCTGAGACCCCCAAATGTGCCCCGTGAGACCCCTGAGCCCCCCAAATGGGGACCACCAAATGTGCCACCCAAAGAGGGACCCCCAAATGCCCCCCCCGAGACCCCAAATGTGACCCCCAAATGTGCCCCCCCGAATGTGCCCTCTGAGCCCCCAAATGTGCCCCCCAAATGGAGACCCCCAAATGCACCCCCTGAGCCCCCCAGTGCGTCCCCTGAGACCCCCAGATGTGGCCCCCCACATGTGTCCCCCGAATGCACCCCCGGAGCCCCCAAAGCCACCCTGGGAACCCGAACACCCCCCACCCCCCCCAGGTCCCCCAAATCCCCCCCCCAGCTCCCCAAATTCCCAGTTTTCTGCTGACCCCCCAAATCCCCATCAATTCCCCCCAAATCTCCTCTTGCCCCTCATCCCCCACCAAACCCCTCCTGTCCCCCCCTTCCCCCCAAATTCCTCTTTTTCCCCCCAAACCCCCAAATTTCCCTCAAATTTCCCCCCTTTGCCCCCCTAAATCCCCCCCAACTCCCTCAAACTCCCCCAATCCTCCTTTTGCCCCCCCCAAATATTCCCCAATTTCCCCCCCTTTGCCCCCCAAATCCCCATTTCTGCACTTCCCCTTCCCCAAATCCCCCCTCCCCCTTGGGGTGCCCCCCCAATATCGGGGGTCCCAGGGGGGTTCGCGGGGGGGTCCCAGAGGGGTCCCAGGGGGTCTCGGGGGTTCAAGGGGGATCCCGGGGGGGTCCCGGGGGGTCCCCCTGACCTTGACCCGGCACAGACTGGCCTCGATCTTGAGCTGCTCCACCATTTTCCGGGCCTGGCCCACGCTGAGGGTGCTGCTGGGGGGGGGCTCTCCCTTCATGGGGGGGCTGGGGGGGCACCCACAATGTGGGACCCCCAAAGTCCCCCAAACAGCCCCGGGGGGGGCGGGGGGGACCACCCAAAAGGTGTTTGTGGGGGCGCCCCAAAACGAGGGACCCCTCCCCAAAAAAGGGGCTTGGGGGGGGGGGGCAAAAATGTGGGACCCCCCCCAAAATCCCCCAAACGCCCCCAAGTGCCGCCCCCCTTCCGGAGCCCCCAAATCCCCCTCCCCCATCCTGGAGGGACCCCCCCAAATCCCCCCCGACACCAATTGCCCCCCCCAATCCCCCCTTTGCCCCCCAAACTCCCCCCCAGACCCCCCCAATCCCCACCCCCCCTTTTACTCCCTTAAATCCCCTTTGCCCCCCCAGATCCCACCCCCGACCCCCCAAAATCCCCAATGCCCCCCCAAAGCCCCTTTTCCAAATCCTCCCTTTTCCTGCCCTAAAGACCCCCCGGACTCCTCCCCCAAATCCCCAATTCTGTTCTGCCCCACCCAAGGACCCCCCCAAATCCCCCCCAAATCCCGCACACCCCCCAAATTCCCCCTCCCACCCCCAACCCCACTTCTACCCCAAATCCCCCCCAATTCCCCCTCCCACTCCCAATTCCTGCCCCCCGAATTTCCCCTCCCCCCAATCCCCCTCCCATCTGTCCCTCCCACCCCGAGACCCCCCAAATTCTCCTCCCGCCTTTTCTCATCCTTTGTCTCCCCCAATCCCCCCAAACCCCCTCCCCACCCCCCAATTCCCGGGGTGCCCCCCAATCCCCTCCCCCCCCGCCGGGACCCCCAAAATTCCCGCCCCACCCAAACCCCCCTCCCATCCCTTTCTCATCCCGTGTCCCCCCAATGCCCCCCAAACTCTCCCCCAGCCCCCCAACTGCCCCTCCCCCATCCTGCCCCCCCCCCAATTTCCACCCCAGCCCCCCCAACCCCTCCCCAAATTCCTCTCCCATCCCCATCATCTCCCCCCCCCATTCCCGTTCTCCGCTGTCCCCCCATTCCCCTCCCCCATCCTGCCCCCTTCCCACTCCCGGACCCCCCAAATCCCCCCCCGGGACCCCCCAAATCCCCCCCCAGGACCCCCCAAATCCCCCCCAGGACGCCCCAAATCCCCCCCCAGGATCCCCCAAATCCCCCCCAGGACCCCCCAACCCCCCCCCAGGACCCCCCAAATCCTCCCCCAACCCCCCAAATCCTCCCCAGGACCCCCCAAATCCCCCCCAGGACCCCCCAAATCCTCTCCCAACCCCCCAAATCCTCCCCAGGACCCCCCAAATCCTCTCCCAAACCCCCAAATCCCCCCCA
>CM031075.1:759418-772508 GCA_013398505.2 Rhegmatorhina hoffmannsi
CCCCTGCCCCACACCTGCCCCGCACCTGCCCCACACCTGCCCCTGCCCCAAAGCCTGCCCCACACCTGTCCCAGTCTGCCCCTGCCCCACACCTGCCCCACCTCCTGCCCCAGATCCTGCCCCACCTCCTGCCCCACCTCCTGCCCCAAATCCTGCCCCCAGCCCCAGATGCTGCCCCCAGCCCCAAATCCTGCCCCAGATGCTGCCCCCAGCCCCAGATCCTGCCCCAGATGCTGCCCCCAGCCCCAGATGCCCCCCTGCCCCCCAGGTACCTCCTGTACCACTTCCCCCTCACCTCGGCCCTCCTGGGGGTCGCCGGCAATTGGACCCTCCTGGCTCTGCTGACCCTCGGGGGGTACCTGCAGTGGGGGAGGGGCGAGCGCCGGCCCCGCCCCCCCCGCCCCCCCCCGCAGGTGAGTTTGGGGAGGGGGGAGGGGGGTGGGGACCCCCCGAGGGGCTTCGCTCACCTGTGCCCCTCCCCCCCAGGACACGAGGAATGAAGGGACCAGAGACCCCCCCGGGGAGGGGGAGGGGCGAGGTGAGGGGGAGGGGCGGGGGGAGGGCAAGGGGAGGGGGGGCTTTGAGTGGTGGGGGAAGGGCCGGAGGGGATTCGGGGGGTCGGGGCTTGGGGTGGGGGAGGGTCTGGGGGGATTCGGAGGGGCTTGGAGGGTGGGGGAGGGGATTGGGGGCAGTGAGGGGTGGGGGGAGGGGATTTGGGGGGACTTTGGAGGCACAGAAGGGGTTGGGGGGCTCTGGGGGATTTGGGGGGCAGTGAACGTGCCCCCTCCCCCCCCCCAGACCCCCTCGAATCCCCCCCGAGTTCGGAGGAGCCCGAATTGGTGGGACCATCGGAGCCAAATGAAGGTGGGGGAGGGGCCCGAACCCCCCGAATGCCCCCCGGGGGTGGGGGAGGGGCCGGGTGGGGGGCGGGGCCCAGATTGGGGGGGGGCACCTCCAGAATTTGGGGTGGGGGAGGCCAAGATTTGGGGGGAGTGGCCCAAAGTTTGGGGTGAAAGTGCCCAGTTTGGGGGGAGGGGCCCAAACTGGGGGGAGGGGCCCAAACTGGGGGGAGGGGCCCAAACTGGGGGGACACCCCTGCAGGTTTGGGGGGAGTGGCCCAGATTTTGGAGGAGAACCCCCAGATTTTGGGGAGGGGGTGTCAGACATTTGGGGGAGGGTCCCAGATCCGGGTGGGGAACCCCCAGTTTGGGGTGGGGGGTCTCTCACGGCCCCTCCCCCCCAGCCCCCCCCCTGCTCGGCGCCGCCAACGCCCCCCCCGAGGAGGAGGAGGGGGAGGAGGAGGAGGAGGGGGAGGATGAAGGGGGGGTCCCCCCCACGCCCCTCCCCCCGGCCGGCCCCTCCCTCCGCCAGCGCCAAATCTGCTCCAGCTCCTGAACCCCCCCAGGATTTGGGGGGACCCCCAATAAACGCCCCTCCCCCACTCCAATGGCCTCGGGTGGTTTATTTTTGGGGAGGGGGGAGGGGGCCCTGAGCCCCTTTTGGGGGGGCTGTGACCCCTGGGGGGAAGGAGAGAGTCCCCCCCCCCATCCATCGGGGGGCAAAGGGGGGACCCCCAGGCGGGGGCAGGGGCAGGGGGGACCCAAATCCCACCGGGGCTCCCCAACCCCCCATTTTGCCCCAGGACCCCCCGAAATGCCCCCTGAGTCCCCCAACACCCCCCCCCTTCGACCCCCCGAACCTGCCCCAGACCCCCCGATGCGCCTCAACCCCCCAACCCCCCCGGACCCCCCGAACCTGCCCCAGACCCCCCGATGCGCCTCCAGCCCCCCCGGACCCCTCAAATCCTCCCCGGGACTCCCCCAAGACCCCAAAATCTGTCCCAGGACCCCCCAGATCTCCCCCAGTGCACCCAGATCTGCCCCAGGACCAGTTTAGGAGTTTTAGGACCAGTTTAAACCCTTTGGTGCCTTTTCCGAGCCCTTCGATCCCGTTTTGGTGCCACTTTGGGGCATTTTTGTGCAACTCAAGTCCCATTTTGCATCATTTTTCGGGGCCTTTCGCCTTTCCCGGTGATTTGTCCCTCCAGGGGCGCCGTAGCCGGGGTCGGTCACGTGACCCGCCCGTGCCCCACGTGACCGCCGGGCCGTTATGGCGGCGAGCGGGGCCGGGCCCGGCGGGGCCTTCGAGGCGCTGCTGGAAATGGGATTTGGGGCCCGGCGGGCGTGAGAGACGGACCGGGGGGGAACGGGGGGACCGGAGGGGGATCCGGGGGGACCGCGGGAGGGCCCGGGTACCCCCGGGGCGCGTCTCGGTAGCTCCGGTAACCAGGGGAGGGTCCTGCGCCCCCCCGGGATGGGGTTCGGTGGTTCCGGTACCGGGGGGGGGTCCCGGGGCCCCCCCCCCCCCCATTAACGGGCGGTCCCCGCAGGGCGAAGGCGCTGGCGCTGACCGGGAACCGGGGGGTGGAACCGGCCATGGACTGGTGAGGGGGGACCCCCCAAACACCCCCCAGGACCCCCC
The DNA here is from genome assembly GCA_013398505.2 of Rhegmatorhina hoffmannsi. Classification (NCBI taxonomy): domain Eukaryota; kingdom Metazoa; phylum Chordata; class Aves; order Passeriformes; family Thamnophilidae; genus Rhegmatorhina; species Rhegmatorhina hoffmannsi. Next base: position 761,900 of record CM031075.1, read on the forward strand.
AAACCGCCCTGACTTCCCCTCCCCCCCACGGGATCCTTTGGGACCCCCCAAAATCCCCTTCAGACCCCCCCAACCCCCTCCCCAAAACTTCCTCAGACCCCCCCCCTTCCCCTTCCCAGCCCCGACACCCCCTTGGGCCCTCCTGGGAGCCCCAATTGCCCCCCAGCCCCCTCTTTGGACCCCCCATTTCTCCCCCCAGCACCCCAATCCCCCCTGGACCCCCCAATTATCCCTCCTGACCCCCCCCCGCCCCCTCTTTGAACCCCCCAGCACCCCAATCCCCCCTTGGACCCCCCAATTATCCCTCCTGACCCCCCCCGCCCTCTCTTTGGACCCCCCAGCACCCCAATCCCCCCTTGGACCCCCCAATTATCCCCCCAGTTCCCCCCCTGACCCCCCCGTGCCCCCCCAGGCTCGTGGCCCACGAGGACGATCCCGACTCAGACTCGGACCCCGAACTGCCCCCGGGTTTGGGGGTCCCCGGGGGGATCCCCCCCAGTCTGGGGGTCCCTCGACAGCCCCTGGTGGAGGACGAGACCCAGAGGTGGGGGGGGGCACCCCCACATTTTGCGGGGTTCGGGACCCCTCTGGGGTTTGGGGGTGGGGCCCGATTTGGGGGTATGTCGGGTTTGGGGGCTCAGGGAGGTTTGGGGGCTCAGCGGGGTTCAAGTTTGGGGGTTCATGGGGGGTTTCCCAGGTTTAGGGGGTCCCCCCAAATTTGGGGGTTGAAGGGGTGGCCAGGACTGGGGTCTGGGGGCTCAGGGAGGGCTCCCCCCAATGTTTGGGGCCCCCCCCAATGTTTTGGGGCCCCCCCAGAGCTCTGGCGGCCGCGGGGCAGGAGCAGTGGGGGGGTTTGGGGGTTTGGGGTCCCCCCCAATGTTTCGGGGTCCCCCCCAATGTTTCGGGGTCCCCCCCAATGTTTGGGGTCCCCCCAGAGCCCTGGCGGCCGCGGGGCAGGAGCAGTGGGGGGGTTTGGGGGTTTGGGGTCCCCCCCAATGTTTCGGGGTCCCCCCCAATGTTTCGGGGTCCCCCCCAATGTTTGGGGTCCCCCCAGAGCCCTGGCGGCCGCGGGGCAGGAGCAGTGGGGGGGTTTGGGGTTTGGGGTCCCCCCCAATGTTTCGGGGTCCCCCCCAAAGTTTGGGGGTCCCCCCAGAGCCCTGGCGGCCGCGGGGCAGGAGCGGGAGCGGCGCCGGCGGGGGCAGGAGCTGTCGCGGCTCCGGGAGCGGCACCGGCAGGAGCAGAAACGGCGCGAGGTGGAACTGAGGGAGAGGGAGAGGAACGAGGAGAGGGCGGCGCGGTGAGACCCCCAAAGCCGGCAGAGACCCCCGGGGGGACCCCCAAACCCGGGAGAGACCCCCAGGAGAGCCCCCAAATCCCTGGGAGGGACCCCAGGGGTCACCTCCAAACCCCGGGGAACCCCCAACGTCCTTCCTCAGCACCCCAAAGTCACTCCCAGGGACCCCCCCAACGCCTGAGGACCCCCAGGGTTACCCCAAACCCCCTGGGGATCCCCCAAATTGCTCTCCAGGGACCCCCCCAGGGCCCCCAAATCCAGGACCCCCCCCCTTTCCCACAGGCAGCGAGTGAAGGAGAAGATCGAGCGGGACAAGGCGGAGCGAGCGCTGAGGGTGAGGCCAAGGGATTGGGGGGATCCCAAGGGATTGGGGGGATCCCAGAGGGTGGGGGGATCCCAAAGGATTGGGGGGATCCCAGAGGGTGGGGGGATCCCAATGGATTGGGGGGATCCCAATGGATTGGGGGGATCCCAAGGGATTGGGGGGATCCCAGAGGGTGGGGGGATCCCAAAGGATTGGGGGGATCCCAAGGGATTGGGGGGATCCCAATGGATTGAGGGGATCCCAAAGGATTGGGGGGATCCCAATGGATTGGGGGAGATCCCAGTGGACTGGGGGGATCCCAAGGGACTGAGGGGGGGTCCCAAGGTATTGGGGGGGGTCCCAAAGGGTGGGGGTCCTGTAGGAGGGGGGATCCCACAGGATCAGAGGGATCCAACTGGTCCCACCTGGAGCTGGTTTGGATCCAGCAGATCCCACAAGCCAAAGGAGTTCTTGGGATCAGGCGGATCCCAAAGGATCGGGAGGATCAGGGGGGTCCCAGTGGGGCTGGGTGGGCTCTGCTGGATCCAGAGGGATCCCACTGGGATTGGGGGGATCGAGGGGATCCCTCAGAGCCCCCTCCCCTCCCCAGTTCGCCCCCTGCCCCCCAGAGCCCCCTCCCCAGAACCCCCCCGGGGCGGAGCCGCCGGCGCCGCGGGAATACCAGGAATGCCGGATCCAGGTCTGGGATTGGGGGGTCCCAAAGCAGGGGGGGGTCCCAAAGCAGGGGGGGGTCTCCAGGGATTGGGGGGGCAGATCCCAAGGGACTGGGGGCAGCCCCAGGGATCCAGGTATGGGCTGGGAGATCTGGGGGGGATCCCAAAGGATCGTTGGGGGATCCCGAAGGAGCCGGGGAGGGATCCGGGGGGGCTCAGGGGGCTCCAGGTGGTCCTGAGGAATCTGGAGGGGATCTGGGGAGGTGCCAGGGGATCCAGGGGGGATCCAGGGGGTCCCCAAGGCCCCCAGAGGGGGTGCAGGTGGTCCCAGGGGATCCAGGGGGGATTCCAAAGGATCCAGGGGTGTCCCAGGGGTGTCCCAGGTGCCCCCCAAGCCCCCCCTGACCCCCCAGATCCGCCTCCCCGACGGGCGGGCGCTCACTCAGACGTTCCGGGCCCGGGAGCCGCTGGCGGCCGTTCGGCTCTTTGTGGAGCTGCACCGGGGCCAGGGGGGCACCACGGGGGGCACCACGGGGGGCTCAGAGCACCCCCCCGAGCCCTTCAGCCTCCGCACGGCCTTCCCCAAACGGCTCTTCACGGAGGAGGACATGGAGAAACCCCTGCAGGAGCTGGGTGGGCACTGGGGGGGTCCTGGGGGGGTCTGGGGGATTCTGAGAGGGCACTGGGGGGTCTGGGTGGATAGTGGGGGGGTCTGGGGGCAACTGAGAGAGCCTGGGGGGGCCTTGGGACGGCTGGGGGGGCACTGGGGGGGTCTGAGGGGGCACTGGGGGGGCTGGGTGGATAGTGGGGGGGGCTGGGGGGGCACTGGAAGGGTCCTGGGAGGGTCTGGGGGATTCTGAGAGGGCACTGGGGGGTGTGGGGGGGTCTGGGGGCAACTGAGGGAGTCTGGGGGGGGTCCTGGGATGGCTGGGCGGGCTCTGGGGGTGTTGGGAGATTCCTGGGGAGGTTTTGGGGGTCCCTGGATGGGTCTGAGGGGCTGGGGGACCCTTGGGGTGGTTTGGGGGTCCCAGGCAGGTTCTGGGGGGTCTCTCAGGTCGGGGGTCCCACCCTCGTGTCCCCCCCAGGTCTGGTCCCCTCCGCCGTCGTCATCGTGGCCAAGAAGGAGAGTTGAGGGGGGGGAGGGGCCCGGGGACCCCCAACCCCCCCTTGGGGACCCCCAACCCCCCCTGGGCCCCCCCAGCCCCGAATAAACCCGACTGTGCCCTCCCAGTCCTGCCTCTGCCCCCCAGTCACACACGGGGGGGGCAAAGCCGTTTTATTGGGGTGTCCCCCCCGCCTTTATCAGCCCTGGGGGGGTCCCAGGGATGTGGGGGGGGGTCCTGGGGGGGTCCCGGCCCCCCCTCGGGGCTCCTTTGGCAGCTGCTTCCCCACGGGGTCTGCGAGGATGACGATGCCCCAGGCCCCGACACCTGGGGGGGCACGGGGGGGTCAGGGGCGGGCACGGGGGGGTCCCGGGGCTGCCCCTCCCACCCCCAGGACCCCCCCGATCCCATGGGGGACCCTCCGGAGTCACATCCCACCCCCCACGGGACCCCCAAACCCTCCCCTGAGACCCCCCTTATGCCCCCCCCCCCGATTCCTTTGGGACCCCCAAACCCCCCCCCCCCCCAACGGGCCCCTGCGGTTGCCATGGAAACCCCAATCTCCCCTCTCAGACCCGCCGGGACCCCCAAACCCCCCTCCCGTTGCCACGGGAATTCCCGTGATCCTTTGGGACCCTCCCCCCTTCCATGGAGACCCCCAGAACGCCCCGGTCCCCCCCCCCGGTTCCCCTCCCGGTTCCCCCCCCGTCCCTCACTGATGGCGAAGGTGATCTGCGCGATGGTGCCCATGGTGGGCGGGATGCCCCTTCTCATGGAGCTGCGGGGCCCCTGGTACAGCCACGCGGCCGCCGCGAGCAGCCCCGCCCCGCACACGAACCGGCAGCTCAGGCAGCCCCCGAACAGCGGCCTCGGGGCGGGCTGAGCGGGCCCCGGGAGCGCCGGACCGGCCGCGGGCTCCGCCTGAGGGGACATGGCGGCGCCGGAAGAGACACCGGAAGTGCCCGCCGCAAACAGGTCCGTGCACTTTAATGGAGCCGCGTGCGCCGCTCCGTGTGAAACCGCGCCCCGCGCCGAAGGTTCCGCCTGCTCGTCGGGGGTCGTTACCGACGGGGGGGAATTCTCCCTGTGCTGACGTCACTTCCGCCACGGGACGGGCCGCCGCGCCACGTTCTCGTCGGTCTCGGCCGCCTCTCGCAGCGCCGCCATGATCAGCTCGTTGTGGCGGCGCCGCTGGGCCAGCACCTCGGGGGTCGCCTCGGGAAGAGCCTGGAAGAGGGAACGGGGCGGTCACGGCGGGTCCCGCCACTCGCGGGGGTCCCGGCGGCACCGGCGGGTACCTTGAGCGTGTCCAGGCGCTCCTGCTCGCCCGCGGCCACCGCCACCCACAGCAGCAGCCCCAGCGCCACCGGCGCGGCCCCGCGGGCGAGCGCCAGGGCCCAGCGCCGGCCGGCCGCCATTGCCCCGCCACTTCCGGCGGAAGTCCCGCCCCCGAGGGGCCGCTCTGCGCCGCCGAGACCACAGAGAGGAGACGTGGGAGGACCGAGAGACCTCGCGGAAAGGGGAACGTGGGGATGGAGCCCCCCCCCAACCACCGAGATGGGATCACGGACCGCCCCGACCGCCTCGGACGGGAAGGGCGGAGTGAAAAAGCGGCGACAAAGCGCAGGACGCGCCGGTAACGAGAAACGACACGAAAAAAAGTAGTTTTTTTTCTGAGCACTTTATTAATAAAGGATCTTAAGCACAAAACCGGAACCCCTCCGGTGCCAGCGGTTCCGCGGCGTCTTCCCGTCCCTGGGCGGAACCTACGGAGGAAAAAGCGGCGGTGAAACGGCGGCCCCGGGCCCAGTGGAGCCCCCCGGGCCGCGGCAGGGCCTGTCCCGGCGTGTGAGGGTGGGACCGGCGGACGCGACCGCCGGCACCGAAGACTTCGCGCCGGTCGCTGCTGCTTTCCCTCCGCACATCACAGGCCCCGGCACGGACCCGCCGGGGCCCGCCAAGAACGGGAGGACCCTCCCGGTGCCCCCCCGGCCCGGCCCGGCCCGGCCCGGCCCGGCCCCCCCTCCCCGCACAGACCCCGCTCCGCACCCGCCGCTCTCCCGGAGCCGAAAAAAATTCCGAACCCTGCGCCGTGCCTTATATAGCCCGGCGGTGGGCGGAGCCTCAGCGCTGCCCAATCATTAGGCGGCCGCTCGTGCACGGGCCAATGGTGTTCACAGGACGGGGAGAGGGGCAGGGCTCAGGCTCACAGGGAAGCAGCCAATGAAAAGCGGCTCCGCGCGCCCGCCAGCCAATGGAACCCGCGGGAGGGCGGGGACGAGGCGGGGTTACAAAGGCGGAAGTGAGGCCCAACCGGAAGCGGGTCCCGGAGACCACGTGGGAAGCGCGATGGGGATCGGGGGGAAAATCAACCGGCCCCGAACGGTGACCGGGGGGTCCGGGGGGTCCGGGGGGTCCGGGGGGTCCGGGGGGGTTCGGAGGGGAGAGAATAAAGGCGGGGCTGCCCCGTGACCCAGCGGGGGTCCCGTGCCCGGTAACCGGGGCCGAGGGTGGCGGGAAGGGGGTCCCGGTGTCCGGTAACCCCCGTGTGCCCCCCCAGGAGCTGCGGAAGAAACTGTTCAAGCGGCGGCGGGAATTGGCGCGGGGGCGGCGGCAGAAGCGCCGGTGAGACCCCCCGGCCCCGTGCCCGGTGTCCCCTCCCCCCCGGTGTCCCCCCCACCCTCGGTGTCCCCTCCCCCTCGGTGTCCCCTCCCCCTCGGTGTCCCCCCCCGCCGCTCACGGGGGTCCCGGGGGGGTCTCCCCTCCAGGTCGCTCCCGGTGCTGTCGGTGCCGGCCCCGCTGTGGGGGAAGAGGCGGCGGAAGGAGCTGAAGCGGCTGAAGGGGGCGGCGAAACGGGGTGAGGGGACCGGGGAGGGGACACCGGGGGGGGGTGAGGGGACACCGGGGGGGGAGGTGAGGGGACAGGGCCCGGTGACCTCTGACCCCCCCGGTGTCCGCAGCACTCGAGGCCGCGGGGAAGAGGCCGCAGAGGGAGGAGGGGCCGGGCCGGGACGTGGAGATGGAGGAGGAGCCGGAGGGGCCCGAGCGACAGAGGGGACAGTCCCCAAACCCAGCGGCCACCTGAGGCCACCAGATTGTCCCCACAGTGTCACCTGATTGTCCCCACGGGGCCACCTGAGGCCACTGCGGTCCCCTCCCTCTCACCGCTGTCCCCACACTGCCATCGGTGACATCAGTGGCACTGGTGGCACCTCCCTGGCACACTGGGGTGACCTGGCCCGCACTGGGGTCCCACCAGTGTCACCACTGGGGTCACTGGTGTCCCCTCCCCCCACCAGAGCCCCTTAATTTAAATCAATAATTTAATAACAATAAAGAATCCCCGAGTTCTGAACCACAAACCTTCTGGTGGTGCTTCTGGGCAGTGGCCCCAGTGGGGGGGCCCAGTCCACACCAGTGCCCCCAGTCCACACCAGTGTCCCCAGCCCAGTGCCCCCAGTCCACACCAGTGTCCCCAGCCCAGTGTCCCCAGTTCACACCAGTGTCCCAGTCACATTCGGGGGGTCTCAAACCCCCCCGTACACCCCGAGGGGCACAAAAGTCATCCCAGTCTCTCCCAGTTCCCTCCCAGTTTGATTTCACACAGAAAATGCCATTTATTGCTCTTGGGCACCTGCGGCCACTGGGACTGGGGGTCCCTGGGGGGTCCCGGGTGTCTCTGGGGGTCCCTGGGGGGTCCCGGGTGACTCTGGGGGTCCCAGGGGGGTCCCGGGGGTCCCTGGGGGTCCCCTCAGACGATCCCACACGTGTCCCGGCGTGCCAAGCGCCGGCGCCGCCGCTCGAGGCTCCTCTCCAGAGATTCGTCCTCCTCCTGAGCCCTGGGGGGTCTGGGGGGTCAGAGCTGGGGGGGCTGGACCCCCCTGGGACCCCCGAGATCCCCCCGAACCCTCCTCATACACCCAAAGATCTCTGGGCCCCCCAAGAGCCCCCCGGAGCCCCCCAAAGTGCCCCCGTGCCCCCCACCTGGTCTCCTGCCAGTGCCAGTCCCGCACCAGCCGGTCCCGCCGGTTCACCAGTGCCACCAGTTCCTCCAGCAGCAGCTGCTCCCTCTGTCGCTGGGCCGGGGCCTTCAGCCCCTCTGGGGGGGCACGGGGGGGCCCCCGGGGGGCCGGGGGGGGGGGGGGGGGCAAAGCCCCCTGTGCCCTCCTGCGGCCCCCTCTGTCCCCTCCAGTGTCCCCTTGTCCCCCCCAGTGTCCCCCCTTGTTGTCCCCACCCTCCATCCCCACTGTCCCCCTGTCCCCCCACTGTCCCCTGTCCCCCCCACTGTCCCCTGTCCCCCGTCCCCCCTACTGTCCCCCTGTCCCCCCCACTGTCCCCCTGTCCCCCCCACTGTCCCCCTGTCCCCCCCACTGTCCCCTGTCCCCCCCACTGTCCCCCTGTCCCCCCACTGTCCCCCCCAGTGTCCCCCTGTCCCCCCCGTTGTCCCCACCCTCTGTCCCCAGCAGCCCCCTCAGTTCTTGGCTCAGCAGCTCAAACCGACGCTCCAGGTCCTTCTCCTGGGCCCTGGGGGGACACGGGGGTGGCACCGGGGGTGGCACCGGGGGTGGCAGAGCCCCCCACGTCCCCCGGGGGGTGCCAGAGCCCCCCCAGTGTCCCCCAGTGTCCCCTCACAGCAGCTGCAGCCGGTCCTGCCGCCGCACCAGTAAATTCCGCTGGTGCACCAGTTCAAACCAGTCCTGGAGCAGCCGCTCCTCGCGGAGGGGGTCGGTGCCTGGGGACAGTGGGGACATTGGGGGGACACTGCGGGCACTGGGGGGACATTGGGGGGACACTGCGGGCACTGGGGGGACATTGGGGCTTTGGGAATCCCCATGTCCTCCATCCCCCTAATGTCCTCAGTGCCCCCAGTGTCCCTCCCCCTGTCCCCCCTGTCCCCCCCCTGTCCCCCCCGTCCCCCCTGTCCCCTGTCCCCCCTGTCCCCCCCTGTCCCCCCCCATCCCCCCTGTCCCCTCCCTGTCCCCCCTGTCCCCCCCTGTCCCACTGTCCCCCCTGTCCCCCCTGTCCCCCCCGTCCCCCCTGTCCCCCCTGTCCCCCCCGTCCCCCCTGTCCCCCTGTCCCCCCTGTCCCCCCTGTCCCCACTGTCCCCTCACCGCTCTCCAGCAGCTCCCGCAGTTCCTGTTCCAGCGCCGGGGCCTGAGCGTCCAACCGGGCCTGGTCCTGCTCCAGGGCCACCAACTCGGCCACCACCCACTGGCCCTGACAGGGGACACCCGTGCCAGCTGTGCCACCCGTGCCAGCTGTGCCACCCGTGTCACCCACACAGATCCCCCATGTCCCCCTTACCCCCCCATGTCCCCCCCCCATGTCCCCCCCACATCCCCCCCATGTCCCCCCAGTGTCCCCTCACCCCCATCTCCTCCTCGCTGGGCTCGGGGGGCTCCGCTGGGGGGTCTGGGGGGGAACACGGGGGTGACCCCAAATCTCCTGGGGGGGTCACCCCCCCCCCCGTGTCCCCCCAATGCTCACCGGGGGGGGGAGGGGCTGGGGGGGTCCCGACGTCACCCTGGGGAGAGACGGGGGGGGAGGGGCGTCATCAGGGACCCCCGAAGGGACCCCCAGATGGGGGGGGAGTCCCCAAAAAAGAGGGGGAGGGGAGAGCACTGGGGGGGTCTCGGGGGGTTCTGGGGGGTCTCAGGGAGGGCCCTCACCTGGGGGGTCTCTGGGGGGTCTCAGGGGGGTCTCACCTCGGGGGTCTCACCTGGGGGGGGTCTCTGCTCCGTCCCGGGTTTCGCCGCCGCCGTTGGGGGTCCCGCAGGTGGGGGAGGGTCCTGGAGCGGGGGGGGGGGGTGGGGGGGCCGCCCCCTCCCCCCACAGGGCGGGGCAGGCGGGGGGGGGGCAGGAGCCCCCCCGGGGGGTGTCCGGGCCTGGCGGGACCCCCAAAATCTGGGGAGGGGTCCTGGGGGGGCTCCCCCTCCACAGAGTCACTCTGGGGGTCCTGGGGGGCCCCCCCGGTGTGGGGCCAGGCTGGGGGGGTGGGGGGCTCTGAGGGGACCCCCCCTCACTGGAGTTGAGTTGGGGGCCCTGGGGGGGCGCCCCCTCTGTGGTGTCACTCTGGGGGTCCTGGGGGGTCTCCTGATCAGGGGGGCTGATTTGGGGGTCCGGGGGGGGGCCCTCATTTATGGGCCCGATTTGGGGGTCCTGGGCAGGTCCCTCATCGATGGGGCTGATTTGGGGGTCCCAGGGGGGGCCCCCCTGGCCGGTGTCAGTCTGGGGGTCCTGGGGGGGGCTCTGCTGGGACCCCCCCTCGGTGGGGCCGAGCTGGGGGGCTGAGGGGGCCCCCCCTTTGTTGATGATGCTCGGGGGGCCCAGGGGGGGCTGTTGGGAGCCCCCTGAGGTGGTTCCGATCTCGGGGGTCCCTGGGGGGGTCTGTGCGGGGCCCCCCTCGATGTCTCCAGGCTGAGGGGTCTGTGGGGGGTCCCCATTGGTGTCTCCAGGCTGGGGGGTCTGTGGGGGGCCCCCAAATTGTGGGGTCTGTTGGGGGGTCTGTGGGGGGTCCCCACTGGTGTCTCCAGGCTGGGGGGTCTGTGGGGAGCCCCCCTCGGTGCCCCCCTCGGTGCCCCCCCGGGGGGGTGGGGGGGTCACCCCCTCCCCGGTGCCAATCCCGCAGTCCTGGGGGGTCCCCTCGTTGTTGCCCCCTGGGGGGTCCGGGGGTGCCCCCCCCTCCATGGGCACAGTCTGAGGGTCCGGGGGGGCCCCCGGGGGGGTGCCCGGGGGGGTGCCCAGGTGGGCCCGGACCTGGCTGAGGAAGGTCAGGACCCCCAGGGGGTCGGGGTGCTCCATGTCCGAGGGGTCCAGGAGCCGCGGGACCCCCAGGGCGGCGAAGGCATCGAAGGCCTGGGGGGCACGGGGGGGTCAGGGGGGTCTCCCCACTCCCCAGAGCCCCCCCAGCCCCCCCACTCACCAGCCTGTTGTTGCCCCGGGGGTCCTGGGGGTCCAGAGCGTCGAAGTCACTGGGAGGGGACACGGGGGGGGGGGGGGGGGGGGCGCCTCTGGTCACTTTGGGGGGCCTGGGGGGGTCCCCAGGGTGACACAACCCCCCCCCGGACCCCACCCCCCCACGGGTGCCCCCCAAACTGCCCCCACCACCCCCAGGACCCCCCCACGACCCCACGGTGCCTCCGGGACCCCCATTCCCCACCCCCAAGTCCCCCCCCAGGACTCCCCACCCCCCCTGGGTGCCCCCCCCAGGACCCCTCACAACCCCAGACCCCCC
>CM031075.1:775233-790053 GCA_013398505.2 Rhegmatorhina hoffmannsi
GGATCAGGGATGGGATCAGGGATGGGATCAGGGATGGGATCAGGGGTGGGATCAGGGATGGGATCAGGGATGGGATCGGGGATGGGATCGGGGATGGGATTGGGGTGGGATCAGGGGATGGGATCAGGGATGGGATCAGGAATGGGATCAGGGATGGGATTGGGGTGGGATCAGGGATGGGATTGGGGTGGGATCAGGGGATGGGATCAGGGGATGGGATCAGGGATGGGACCGGGGCCGTCCCAGGGACATTCCCAGGCTGTGCTGACATCCCTGTCCCCCCAGCCGACGTCGGGGGGTTCTTCCAGAACCCGGGCCCGGAGCTGCAGGTCCGCTGGTTCCAGGCGGGGGCGTTCCAGCCCTTTTTCCGCGCCCACGCCCACCTGGACACGGCGCGGCGGGAGCCGTGGCTGCTCCCGGCCGAGCACCTGCGGCCCGTGCGGGCGGCGCTGCGGCGGCGCTACGGCCTCCTGCCCCTCTGGTACTCGGCCTTCTACCGCTGCCACCGCTCCGGGGTGCCCGTCATGAGGTCAGGGGCCCCCCGAACCCCCTCTGGGACCCCCCTGGGACCCCCTGGGACCCCCTGAAACCCCCCAAACCCCCCAGGGTACCCCCAAATACCTCCAAAGCCCCCTCTCCTCAGACCCCTCTGGATGGAGTTCCCAGGGGACCCCCAGGACACCTTGACCCCCCCAAACGCCCCTGACCCCCCAGTGACCCCCTAAGCCCCCCCGACCCCCTCTGACCCCCCTGTCCCCACAGACCCCTCTGGATGGAGTTCCCTGAGGACCCCCACACCTTTGCCATGGATGACCAGTACATGATCGGTGAGGGGGGACCCTGTGCCCCACTTGGGGGGACTCCAACCCCCTGGGGGGGTCCCCAACCCCCTCTGGGGGGTCCCTTTGGGGGTCCCCCAGCCCTGACCCCCCTTTCCCCCCCCAGACCAGGTGCTGCTGGTTCACCCTGTGGTGGAACAGGGGGCTCGGGGGGTCCAGGTGTACCTGCCCGGGGAGGGTGAGGTGAGTGGGGATCTTGGGGGGGTTTGGGGGCCTTTGGGGGGGTTTTGGGGGGCTGTTGGGGGTGCAGGACCCCCATGAACCCCCCCTGAGCCCCCCTGTGCCCCTCAGGTCTGGTACAACGATGAGACCCACGAGCGGCACCAGGCGCCGCAGACCCTCTACGTGCCCGTCACCCTCAGCACGGTGGGTGCCTGGGGGGCGTCAGGGGGGCTTGGGGGGCGTCAGGGGGGCTTTGGGGGGGCATCAGGGGGGCTTGGGGGGCTTTGGGGGGCAATGGGGGGGCTTTGGGGGGACATGAGGGAGTCTGGGGGAGCTGGGACCCCCACGAGCCTTCTGGACCCCTCCAAACCCTCTTGGACCCCCCCCAATGCCCCCCATTGACTCCCCAAACCCTCCTGGAACCCCCCCAGTGTCCCCCTGGAGCCCCCAGTGCCCCCCATGGACCCCCCAGTGCCCCCCCAGGTGCTGCTGTTCCGGCAGGGGCTGGTCGGGGTCTCGGTGACCCTGAGCAGTGGGGGTGGCCTGGGGGGGATTCTGGGGGGTCTGCAGAGGCCGGGGGGGTTCCCAGCTGCCCCCCAACCCCCCTGGGGGTCCCGGCTGCCCCCCAACCCCCCTCTCTGCCCCCCCAGATCCCCGTGTTCCAGAGGGGGGGGACGGTGGTCCCGCGCCAGGAGCGGCCCCGGCGCTCGAGCGAGGCCATGAGGGGAGACCCCTTTACCCTCTACGTGGCCCTGAGCCCCCAGGTGAGAGGGGGGACCCCCAAATACCCCCGGGGACCCCCAAATACCCCCGGGGACCCCAGATACCCCTGGAGACCCCCAGATACCCCAATCCCCTCTCTCTGCCTCCTCAACCCACCCCCATTCTCCCAAACCTTCCACGTCCCACCCCAACCCCCCCCTCTTTCCCCCCCTCCAAACCCCCTTGTTTTGCCCCCAAACCCCCCTTTCTGCCCCCCTGAGCCCCCCATCTGCCCCCCAACCCCCCTTCCTGCCCCCCAGGGCACTGCCCAGGGCGAGCTGTTCCTCGACGACGGGCAGAGCTTCGACTTCGCCACCTCGGGGCGGTTCCTGCACCGGCGGTTCCGCTTCAGCAACGGCACCCTGGAGGGCAGGTACCCCCCGGGGCCCCCAACTGCCCCACAGCTGCCCCCCGGGGCCCCCAACTGCCCCCCAACTGCCCCACAGCTGCCCCCTGGGACCCTCAACTGCCCCACACTGCCCCCCAGGACCCCCAACTGCCCCCCAACTGCCCCCCAGCTGCCCCCCGGGACCCCAACTGCCCCACAGCTGCCCCCTGGGACCCCCAAAAATCCCTGAGAACCCTCTGGGAACCCCCAAAACCCTCTGGGACCTTCAACCCCCCCCAGCACCTCCAACACCCTCTTGGGACCCCCAGATCCTCCCCCTCTCCCCCCAATCCCCAGCTCAGCTTCCCTGTGGGTGCCAAGGGGGGGTGGCAGGGGGTGCCCCCCCCCGCCGTGCCCCCCTCACCCCCCCCGTGCCCCCCTGACCCCCCCCGTGCCCCCCCAGCTCCGCAGACCCTCGGGGGTCCCTGCCCAGCCCCTCGTGGCTGGAGCGGGTGGTGATTCTGGGCATGGAGAGACCCCCGAGCTCGGCCGTGCTGAGACCCCTCGGTGAGTGTGGGGGGGGGAAATGGGGGGTCTTTGGGGGGCTCTGGGAGGGGTTGGGGGGGCTGGGGGGCTCTGGGGGGGCTTTGGGGAGCGCTGTGGGAGGGTTGGGGGGTCCTTGGTGGGGCTCGGCGGGGACTCTGGGAGGGGTTTGGGGGCAGAGCTGGGGGGGCTCAGGGTGGGGGTTGGGGGGGTTCGGGGGCTCAGGGTGGGGGTTGGGGGGCTCTGGGGGAATGTTGGGGGGCTCGGGGGGCCTTTGGTGGGTCCTGCCGGACCCCCCTGACCCCCCCGCCCCCCCAGGAGCCCCCGAGCAGCCCCTGCACTTCCAGCACGACCCCGGGCGGGGGGTCCTGACCCTGCGGCGCCCCCGGGTGCCCATCGGGGCCGACTGGAGCATCGTCCTGCGATAATGGCGGGGGGGGGCGGGACCCCCGGGACCCCCTTGGGACCCCCCGGGACACCCCCAGAGCCCCCCGGGCCTTCCCAGAGCCCCCAGAACCTCCCGGGACCCCCCCAGGGCAGGGAGCGGCCCCTCCCCCCTCGGCTGTTGGGGGATGGGGGGAGGGGTCTGAGCCCCCCAAATTGGGGGCCTGGGGAGTCCTGGGACCCCCCGAGTGGGGGGGATGGGGGAGGGGCTCTGGGACCCCCAACATTGGCCCGAGGTGGGAGGGGGGAGGGGTCGGTTGGTGCCTCTGACCCCCCCCCCCCATTTCCACCCCAAATGGGGGGTCTGGGGGCGGCTCTTGCCCCTCCCCCCTCCAACTGGGGGCCTCTGACCCCCCCTTTGCCCCCCAAATGAGGAGGAGGGGCCTCTGAGCCCCCCAGATTTGGGGGGGGTTGGTGCCTCTGCCCCCCCCCCCAGTTGGGGGTCGCACTGAGGGGCTTTGGGGACCAAAACTCTGCATTTGCCCCCCCCTTGTCGCCCCTCCCCCCCAGGGGGTCTCGGGGGGGGTTGGGGGTCGCCCCTCCCCCCCCAGGGCCTTTGGGTGGGGGAGGGGCCGAGCCGGGACCCCCCACGGGAGGGGAAGGGGGGGTTGGGGGGGCGGGGCTGCCCCGGCGGAGTTTTGATAAAACACAAATAAAACCAATTAAAAAAAAACGAAATTTTGGGATTTCGGGGGGGGTCGGAACTTTTCTCGCGCCCCCGGAACCTTCGGCGCGGGCCGGGAGGGGAGGGGGGACCTGAGGGGGCCCGACCGGAAAAGGGGGCGGGACCGGAAGTGCCGCCCCGGCGGAGGCGCCGCGAACCCCAAAACCGCCCCCCCCCCCGAGACCCCCAAAAAACACCCCAAAAACCCAAAACCCACCCAGAGACCCCCCCGGACCCACCCCCGGCGGCACCAGCGCCGCGTCCGCACTGGGGGGATTGGGGGGGGTGTAAGACCCGGGGGGGGGGGGTGAGAGAGCCGGGACCCCCCTGAGACCCCGAAGGACCCCCCTGAGCCCCCCCAGGACCCCCAAACAACCCCCGGGACCCCTCTGAGCCCCCCCAGGACCCCCCTGAGCCCCCCCAGGCCCCCCCGCGATGCGGCTGCGCCTCAAGAACATTTTCCTCGTTTACTTCGTGGTGTCCCTGGGGGGGCTTTTCTGTGCCCTCCGCGAGCTCGGTGAGAGTGGGGGGGCTGGGGGGGCTTGGGAGGGTCTGGGGGGGCTTTGGGGGGCTCTCTGGGGATTCTGGGGGGCTGGGGGGGGCTGGGGGGGCTTTGGGGGGCTGTCTGGGGGGTCTGGGGGGATTCTGGGGGGATTCTGGGGGGCTTGGAGGGGGCTGGGGGGGCCTTGGGAGGGTCTGGGGGGGCTTGGGGGGTCTGGGGGCCTTTGGGGGGTCTGGGAGGGGCTTTGGGGGGCTCTCTGGGGGGCTTTGGGGGTCTCTAGGCCGGTCTGGGGGGCTTGAAGGGGTTTGGAGGAGCTTTGAGGCAGATCTGGGGGGCTTTGAGAGGCCTCTGGGAGGGGTTGGGGGGCTTTGGGGGGGTCTCTGGGGGGCTTCAGGGGGTCCCGGGGGTGTTCGTGCCCTGCGGGGGCTCCGTGAGGGGCTGGGGGGGATTTTGGGGGGCTCTGCCGCCCCCCGGGGCAGTTTGGGGGTCTCTGACCTGCCCCTCCCCCCCCAGGCCGGCCCTGCCCCTGCCCCTCCCCCCACCGGGGCCGCGATTTGGGGGGCGCAGACCCCGCCCTGCCCCCCATCTACGTGGTGACCCCCACCTATGCCAGGTGAGACCCCCGGACCCCCCCCGGGACCCCCCAGGAACCCCCCTGGGACCCCCAACCCCCTCCCCAGTCTCCCCAGGACCCCCAGCCCCATTTCCCCCCCAGCCCCCCATCTCCCCCCAGGCCGGTGCAGACCCCCAGCCCCCCACACCGCCCCCAGCCCCCCATGTCCCCCCATCTCCATCTCCCCCCATGTCCCCCCATGTCCCCCCATCTCCCCCAGCCCCCCATTATCCCCCCATGTCCCCCCATTATCCCCCCATCTCCCCCCATCTCATCTCCCCCCAGGCCCGTACAAAAGGCCGAGCTCGTCCGTCTCTCCCAGACGCTCCTCCACGTGCCCGCCCTGCACTGGGTGGTGGTCGAGGACGCCCCGGCCCCCTCGGCGCTGGTGGGGGGGGTCCTGGCGGCCTCGGGGGTCTCGTTCACGCACCTGAGCGCGGAGACGCCCCCCGAGCTGCGGGGGGGCCCCGGGGACCCCCCGTGGCTGTTCCCGCGGGGGGCGGAGCAGCGGAACCGGGCGCTGCGGTGGCTGCGGGACACGCGCGACCCCCGCGAGCCGGGCGTGGTTTACTTTGCTGACGACGACAACACCTACAGCCTGCGGCTCTTCGAGGAGGTGCGACCCCCCCTTGGGGACCCCCGGGACCCCCAGAATCACCCTGGGACTCCCCAGAACCACCCCGGGACCCCCCGACCCCAGGGAACCCCCCCCCGACCCCGGGGAACCTCCACACACACACACAAACTCAACACCCCCAACCTGCGGCTCTTCGAGGAGGTGCGACCCCCCCGGGACCCCCAGAACCGCCCCGGGACCCCCAGAACCGCCCCGGGACCCCCAGAACCACCCCGGGATCCCCCAACTCCAGGGAACCCCCTCTGACCCCAGGGAACCCCCACACACACCCCCAACCCCCCCAAACTCAACACCTGTGGCTCTTCGAGGAGCTGCGACACCCCCGGGGACCCCCAAAATCTACTGACCCCACACACAGAACCCCCCCCTGTGCCCCCCAGATGTGCAGCACCCAGGGGGTCTCGCTGTGGGGGGTCCCTGATGCCCCCAATGCCCTCCTGTGCCCCCCTGGGGGGTCCCTGATGTCCCCCTGATGCCCCCCCGTGCCCCCCAGATGTGCAGCAGCCAGGGGGTTGTTGGGGGTCCCTGATGCCCCCCGTGCCCCCCTGGGGGGTCCCTGATGCCCCCCTGATGCCCCTGATGCCCCCCGTACCCCCCTGGGGGGTCCCTGATGCCCCCCTGATGCCCCCCCGTGCCCCCCAGATGCGCAGCACCCAGGAGGTTGTTGGGGGTCCCTGATGCCCCCTGTGCCCCCCTGGGGGGTCCCTGATGCCCCCCGTGCCCCCCAGATGCGCAGCACCCAGGGGGTTGTTGGGGGTCCCTGATGCCCCCCGTGCCCCCCTGGGGGGTCCCTGATGCCCCCCTGATGCCCCCCTGATGCCCCCCGTGCTCCCCAGATGCGCAGCACCCAGGGGGTCTCGGTCTGGCCCGTGGGGCTGGTCGGGGGGCTCCGCCTGGAGCGCCCGCTCGTGGCCGGGGGTCGCGTCGTGGGGTTCCACGTGGGGTGGCGGCCGGAGCGGCCCTTCCCGCTGGACATGGCGGCGTTCGCGGTGCGGCTGCGGCTCCTCCTCGAGCACCCCCGGGCCCGCTTCGACCCCCGCGCCCCCCGCGGCTTCCTGGAGAGCAGCTTGTTGGGGGGGCTGGTGACCCCCGCCCAGCTGGAGCCGCGGGCCCAGAACTGCACCCAGGTGGGGGGAATGGGGGGCGCGGGGGTTTAGGGGGCGCGGGGGTGGGGGTGGGGGATCCTGGGGGGGTTTGGGGGGTTCTGGGGGGGGCTGGGGGCACTGGGGGTGCTCGAGACCCCCACCCAGCCGGCCCTGCCCTGACGCTGCTCCCAGGTGGGGGCACTTTGGGGGGGTCTGGGGGATCCTGGGGGAGGTTTGGGGCCCCCCCAGGTGACTTTGGCCCCCTCCCCCCATGACTTTGGGGCCCGCCCAGGTGATTTTGGGGCCCTCCCAGGTGGGTTTGGGCCCCCCCCCAGGTGGTTTTAGGCCCCCCCCAGGTGACTTTGCCCCCCCAGGTGGGTTTGGGCCCCCCAGGTGGGTTTGGGGGCCCCCCCCAGGTGGGTTTGGAGCCCCCCCAGGTGACTTTGGGCCCCCCCAGGTGATTTGGGGCCCCCCCAGGTGGGTTTGGGGCCCCCCCAGGTGGGTTTGGGGCCCCCCCCGGTGGGTTTGGGGCCCCCCCAGGTGACTTTGGGCCCCCCCAGGTGGGTTTGGGGCCCCCCCCGGTGGGCTTGGGGCCCCCCCCCGGTGGGTTTGGGGCCCCCCCAGGTGGGTTTGGGCCCCCCCAGGTGACTTTGGGCCCCCCCAGGTTCTGGTCTGGCACACGAGGACGGAGAAGCCGAAGCTGAACCAGGAGGAGCAACTTCGGCGCCAGGGCCGGGGGTCCGACCCCCACATCGAGGTGTAGGGACCCCCCAAACCCCACCTGGAGGTGCAGGGGGACCCCCCCCAAGCCCCCCCAGGCCCAGGGACCCCCCCCAGCCCTTTATTTATCGCCAGGACCCCCCGTTTTTTGGGGGATCCCTTTTTGTCTCCACAATAAACTGTCACTTCTCAGCTTGGGGTGTTTTTGGGGGGGGGTCGAGTTTGGGGGGCCCCAAACTGGGGAGGGTCAGTCAGAGTTTGGAGGGGACCCCCAATTTGGGGGGGGGTGTCCCATGGGGTGGTCTGTGCCCCCCCAGCACGGGGGATGGGAGTGGGGAAATTGGGGGGCCCTCCCTGTGCCCCCCCGGGTGTCTCTGAGACCCCCAAATCCCCCCCCCCGGCCCCCCCATTGCCCCGGTGGGGGGCGAGATCTGGGGGGGCCTCTCAATGTGTTCCCCCCCTTGAGGGGTCCCCCCACCCCACGGGCTCCCCCCGGTTTGGAGGGGGGGGGGGCTCCCCATGACCCGAATTTGGGGGCACAGGGGGGGCCAGTCGATGTTTCTGGGGGGCCCCCGAGGGCCGGATTTTGGGGGGGCCGGGGGGGCCGCTTCCCCCCGTTTTCGGGGCCCCTCCCTCCCTCCCCCCCCCGTATTTGGGGTCCCTCCCCCCTCTCGCCCCCATTTTGGGGTCCCGCCCCCCCACAAGGGAAGTGACTCCGCGGCGCTTCCTGGGGCGGGACGGGCGGGCCGGGCCGGTCATGGAGCCCCCCCCGGAGCCCCCCCCGGAGCGCGGTGAGACCCCCGGGGGGGGGCACCCCCGGCTCGGCCCCCCCGGGACTCCCCCCGGGACCCCCCTGGACTGGGCGGGGCGGCCGCGAACCCCCAAAATGGGGCGGGGGGGGCGGGACACGTGGGGGGCGGGGGAGGGGAGGGGAACCCCCCCGAGGGGAGGGGCGGCCCACGGGGGTCCCCGAGGGCTGGGGGGGGCACGGGGGGCGTCGCTGAGGGGGACACGGGGGGGGGGTCCGTCCCGTCCCGTCCCATCCCGGGGGTGACAGGGGGGTCCCAAAGGGTGGGGGATTGGGGGTCCCGGCGTGACCCCGGGGGGGCGCCCGGGGGGCCCTGAATGGGGGGGTGACACGGGGGGGTCCCGCAGAGCTCTGGGTGAAGCCGGGGGGGCTCCCCTGTCCCCCGCCCCCACCCCAGGTGCCCCCGAGACCCCCCCAGGTGACTCAGGGACCCCCCCCAAGTGCCCCCCCGGCTCCCCCAGCTGACCCGCAGCAACCCCCAGGTGCCCCCCCGGGCCCCCCCAGCCCCCCCAGGTGCCCCCCCAGGTGCCCCCCCGGCCCCCCCCGACCCCCCCAGCTGACCCCCAGCCCCCCCCAGGTGCCCCCCCAGGTGCCCCCCCGACCCCCCCAGCTGACCCCCAGCCCCCCCCAGGTGCCCCCCCCGGGACCCCCCCGCCCCCCCTGGAGCAGCGGCTGCAGCGCCTGGAGCGGGAACTGGAGGTGGTGAAGGCGGCGCTGGGGGAGACCCTGCGCAGGTTGGGGGGCTGCGACCCCCGCCCGGCCCCGGGTGAGCCGCGGACCCCCCGGGGGGGCTGGGGGAGCCCCCAGTGGGGAGCGCGACCCCCGCAAGGGGGACGCGACCCCCCCGTGGGGACGGGACCCCCCTCTGCCCCCCCCCTCTGCCCGAGGATCTCCATTTGGGGGTCCCCATTTGGGGGTCCCCATCCCCTCCCTCTGCCGGGGGGTCTCTGACCCTCCCCCTCCTCCCCAGCCCCCCCCGGCGCCGCCCCGGGGCCCCCCCCGCGCCCCCCCAGGACCACCAGCGTGGGGACCCAGACGGAGGAGCCCCCCCTGAGCCCGGAGGCTCCCGGGGGGGGCGGGGGGGACCCCCCCGAGCCGGAGCCGCCCCCGCCGGGGTCCCCCCCGTGCCCCCCCGGAGCGGCGTCCCCGGAGCTCCCCCCGGCCGAGCCTCCCCCGGAGCCCCCCAGTGCCGACCCCCCCCCGGAGCCCCCCGGCCCAGCCCCGCGGGGACCCCGCAAGGAGCTGTGAGGAGGGGGCGGCGATGGGGGGGGCGGGGATTGGGGGGTATTTGGGGAGGGGGCCGGGGGGGGCGGGCAAAGGGCCCCTGAGACCCCCAAGTCGCTGCACCGGCACCCCCGGACTCCCCCCAGGACCCTCCCCCCCCCCATCACCCCAGGGACCCCCCCAGGGCTCCCCGGACCCCCCAACCCACTGACCACCCCCAGGACACCTCCGAAGGGACCCCCGGGAGCAACGGGGGGCTCGGGGGGGAGTTTATGGGGGGGCTCATTGTCAGGGTTTGGGGGGCTGTGGGGAGGGTTATTGGGGGGCTCGGGGGGGGGCGGTGTCAGAGTTTGGGGGGGATTTGGGGAGGGGTCGGGGGGCGCTGCCTTTCACTGACAGTGTCCCCCCCATGTCGTCCCCCCCCTTGTCCCCCTCACTCCCCAACCCCGCCCCCCCGTGCCCCCCAACTCTCCCCCTGCCCCCTTTGTCCCCCCCTTATGCCCCCCGTGCCCCCCCAGCCTTCGCCGCCATTCCTCCTCCTCCTCCTCCTCGGGCCCCCCCAGTCCCCGCCAGCGCCTGAGCCGAAAAGCGGCTTCGTCAGCGAATCTGCTGCAGGGGAGCCCCGAGAGGTGGGACCCCCTGAGACCCCCAGAGACCCCCCCAAACACTCCCCAATCTGCTGCAGGGGAGCCCCGAGAGGTGGGACCCCCAGAGACCCCCAGAGACCCCCCCAAACACCCCCCAATCTGCTGCAGGGGAGCCCCGAGAGGTGGGACCGCCCAAAACCCCCCCAAGCCCCTCCCAAACTCCCCCCAACCCCTGCAGGGGAGCTTCAAGAGGTGGGACCCCCAAACCATCCCCCCAAAGACCCCCAAAACACCCCCAACCTGCTGCAGGGGGGCCCCGAGAGGTGGGACCCCCAAACCCCCCCAAAAACACTCACCAACCCCCCACTGTGCCCCTGCAGACCCCCCAAACTCTCCCCGCACCCCCAAATCCCCCCAAACTCCCCCAAATCCTTCCACCCCTCCCAAGCCCCCCCTGCCCCCCAACCCCCCCTGCACCCCCAAGTACCCCCAAGCCCCCCCTGCCCCCCAACCCCCCCACCCTCTGACTCCTCTCCCGCAGTCGCCCGAAGGAGCCCACCCTGAGCCCAGGTGTGGGGGGGTCGGGTTTGGGGGGCCTGGGGGGGCAGGGGGGAGATTTGGGGGTCTCAGGGGGGCCTTTGGGGGGGCAGGGGGGTCCTTTGGGGGGATTTCAGGGGGTTCTTTGGGAATTTCAGGGGATCCTTTGGGGGGGCTCTCAAGGGGTTCTTTGGGGGTCTCAGGGAGAACCTTTGGGGGTCTCAGGGAGTTCTTTGGGGGTTTCAGGGGGCTCTGGAGGGGTCTCCGGGGGTTCCTTTGGGGGTCTTGGGGTTTCTTTGGGGGTCTCAGGGGGTCCTTTGGGGGGGTTTCAGGGGTCTTTTGGGAGGTCTCGGGGGGTTCTTTGGGGGTCCCCCTGCCCATCTCGGGGCTGTAACCCCCCCCCTCCCGCCCCCCCAGGGTCTCGCCGAGGGAACTACAACGTGGGTGAGGCTCGGGGGGCCTGGCTGGGGGGCTGGGGGTGACCCGGGGGGGGGTCTGGGGGTGACCCGGGGAGGATCCTGGGGGTGACCCGGGGGGGGGGCTGGGGGTGACCCGGGGGGGGGCCTGGGGGTGACCCGGGGGGGGGCCTGGGGGTGACTGGGGTGACCCCGGGGGGCCTGGGGGTGACCCGGGGGGCCTGGCTGGGGGTCTGGGGGTGACCCCCGGGCCCCCCCAGAGGGGGTGTCTGTGAAGATGTTCCTGAGGGGCCGCCCCATCACCATGTACGTCCCGTCGGGGCTGGGCCCCATCGGGGGGCTCCGGGCTGAGCTGCCCCCCGAGCGCCTCCAGCTCGACTGGGTGTATCCTCAGAGCCGGGGGGCAACTGGGGGGGAACTGGGGGGGCAAAACTCGGGGGGGGGGGGGCAAAAACTGGGGGGGGAAACCGGGGAGGGGGGGACCCAAAAACCTGGGGGGGCAAAAACCTGGGGGGAACCCAAAAACTTGGGGGGCCCCAGCCCTCTCTGGGGGTCCCAGCCTTGTGCCCCCCAAACCTGGGGGTCCCCTCCCCTCTCTGGGGTCCCCCATCTCTTTCCTGGGTGCCCATTTAGGGGTCCCTCTCCTTGGCCCCTTCCCCAGCCCCTTTTCTGGGGGTCCCCATCCCTCTCTGGGGTCCTGACTGGGGGTGCCCATTGCCCCCCGAGCCCCGCCCCGCCCCAGGCCCCCCTCCCAGTGCTCCCAGTTGGCCTTGACTGGTGCCAGTTACGGGTACCGGGGCCGGGACTCTCGGTCCAACCTGCACGTTTTGGGCTCGGGGGAACTCGTGTATTTCATCGCCTGCGTCGTCGTGTTGTTGAACCTGCCCGGGCGGAGGCAGCGGCACTACCTGAGGCACAGCGACTGTGTCAGATGGTGAGGGACCCCCGGGACCCCCGGGACCCCCTGAGACCCCCTGAGACCCCCAAGGGCCCCCCTGAACCCCCCCGTGCCCCCATTCCCCCCAGCCTGGCTGTCCATCCCGACCGACTCCGCGTGGCCACGGGACAGGCAGCAGGAGTGGACAAGGATGGGAAGGTGGGCACCCCCCAAGACCCCCCCTGGGACCCCCCAGCATCCCCTGGGACCCCCCGGGATCCCCCCGGACCCCTCTGAGCCCCCCTGGGACCCCCCTGGGCACAGGGACAGGGTGGCACCCCCAGGAGCCCTGGCAGTGGGATGGGCTGGGACCCCCAGACTCCTCTGGGCCATCCTGAGACCCCAACGGGGACACGGGTGGGTGGGAGGGGGACACGTGGGGTGGGACCCCCTGGGAATGTAATGGTGACGAGGACAGGGTGGGGTGGGACCCCCCGGGACCCCCCAGGGACCCCCAAGAATGTGATGGTAACGAGGAGGGGATGGGATGGGACCCCCCAGGGACCCGGGTGGGAGCAAACACAGCACGGGCAGGGGCCCTGTGGGACCCCCCCATGGTGTGGGACCCCCAGTGACCCCCGTGCCCCCTCTCTGTGCCCCGCCCCGTGCCCCCCGTGCAGCCCCTGCAGCCCATCGTGCACATCTGGGACTCGGCCTCGCTCCTGACGCTGCAGCAAATCGGCCTCGGCACCTTCGAGCGCGGCGTGGGGTCCCTCGCCTTCTCCACAGCTGTGGGTGCCCCCCAGCCCTGGGCACCCCCCGGGGACCCCCAGAGACCCCTGAGCGCCCCTGGGGACCCCCAGAGACCCCCTGGGCACCCCTGGGGACCCCCAGAGACCCCTGGGCACCCCTGGGCCTCACAGAGACCATCTGGGCACCCCTGGGACCCCCAGAGACCCCTGGGCACCCCCAGAGACCACCTGGGCACCCCTGGGGACCCCCAGAGACCCCTGAGCACCCCTGGGGACCCCCAGAGACCCCTGGGCACCCCCGAGACCCACAGAGACTGCCTGGGCACCCCCCTGGGGACCCCTGGGACCCACAGAGACCGCCTGGGCACCTCCCTGGGGACCCCCAGGACCCACAGAGACCCCCTGGGCACCCCCAGGACCCCCCAGAGCTCTCTGGGCACCCCTGGGACCCCCAGAGTCCCTCAGAGCACACCTGGGACCCCTCAGACACCTCCCAGACACCCCTGGAGACCCCCAGACACTCCAGGCCCCCCTGGGACCCCCCTGGAGACCCCCAGCCCCCATTGCTGCCCCCCAACCCCCCCAGCCCCCATTGCTGCCCCCCATTGCTGCCCCCCAACCCCCCCAGCCCCCATTGCTGCCCCCCATTGCTGCCCCCCATTGCTGCCCCCCAGGACCAGGGCGCCTTCCTGTGCGTGGTGGACGATTCCAACGAGCACATGATGTCGGTTTGGGACTGTGCCCGTGGCACCAAACAGGCCGAGGTCAAGGTGAGGGGCACCCCAAAGCCCCCCTGGCACCCCCAAACCTGTGCCAGCCCCCCAGACCCTGCCCTGGATCTGCAGCTCTCAGGGTGGGGCTGCAGGACCCGACGGGGGGATGTTTTGGGCCCCCTCGGCTTTCCTGCCCCCCTGGGGGTGCCCCCCATGCCCCCCCATGCCCAGAGCCCCCCGTTGCCCCCCAGAGCACCAACGAGTCGGTGCTGTCGGTGGAGTTCAACCCCCAGGACAGCGGCAGCATCATCAGCAGCGGCAAATCCCACGTCTACTTCTGGACCTGGAGCGGCAGCGCCCTGACCAAGAAACAGGGAATTTTTGGGGTCCGTGGGGGCACTGGGGGGCATCTTTGGGGGGCAGGGGGGCACTGGGGAGCATCTTTGGGGGGCAGGGGGGCACTGGGGAGCATCTTTGGGGTCCATGGGGGCACTGGGGGGCATCTTTGTGGTCTGTGGGGGCACTGGGGGGCATCTTTGGGGGGCAGGGGGGCATCTTTGGGGTCTGTGGGGGGCACTGGGGGGCATCTTTGGGGTCCGTGGGGGCATTTTGGGGGTCCATGGGGGGGCAGGGGAGCATTTTTGGGGGTGCAGGGAGTCGTCTGGGGGGTTCAGGTGTTCTTTCCATGGTTTCAGAGGGGGTGTTCTGGGGGGTCCAGATGCTGATTTGGGGGGTCTCAGGGGGTCCCTCTGGGGTCCCAGGGGCTGATTTGGGGGTCCCAGGGGGTCCCTCAGGGGGTCCCAGGGCTGACTCTGCCCCCTCCCCAGAAGTACAAGAAGCCCAAGTTCATCCAGTGCTTCATCTTCGACGCCGCCGGCGACGTCCTGACCGGGGACTCGGAGGGGAACATCCTGACCTGGACCCGCAGTGCGGCCAAGGGGGGCAAAGGTGGGCCCGGGGGGCCTCGGGGGGGGCTCAGGGGGGCCCGGGGGGGCCTCGGGGCGGGCTCAGGGGGGCCCGGGGGGCTCAGGAGGGCCCGGGGGGCCTCAGGGAGTCTCAGAGGGGGCTCAGGGGGGCTTGGGGAGGCTCGGAGGGGGGCTCAGGGCAGCTCGAGGGGGCCTCGGGGGGGGCTCAGGGGAGCCCGGGGGAGGCCCAGGGGGTCTCAGAGGGTCTCAGAGGGTCTCAGGGGGTCTCACCCCACGTGCAGAGTCCTACCAGATCGGGCAGCAGACCCGGGCACACGAGGGCTCAGGGAGGGCTCAGGGGAGGCTCAGGGGGGGCTCAGGGGGGGCACAGGGGGTCTCAGGGGGGGTCTCGGGGGTCTCAGGGGTCTAACCCCACGTGCAGAGTCCTACCAGATCGGGCAGCAGACCCGGGCACACGAGGGCAGCGTCTTCGCCCTTTGCCGGCGCCGCGACGGGACCGTCCTGAGCGGGGGCGGGAAGGACCGGAGGGTGCTGAGCTGGAGCCCCGAACTCACCCTCCTGCACCAGGTGGAGGTGGGCACAGCCGGGGCACCCCGGGCACCACAACCTGCACTGGGACCCCAAAACCTGCACTGGGACCCTAAAACCTGCTTTGGGACCCTAAAATCTGCTTTGGGACCC
>CM031075.1:790153-804235 GCA_013398505.2 Rhegmatorhina hoffmannsi
CTTTGGGGTCACTCTCAGGGGTTTGGGGTCCCTGACAGGGGGTTGAGGGTCCCTCAGCTCTTTGGGGTCACTCTCAGGGGTTTGGGGTCCCTGACAGGGGGTTGAGGGTCCCTCAGCTCTTTGGGGTCACTCTCAGAGGCTTGGGGTCACTCACAGGGGTTTGGGGGTCCCTTACAGGGGGCTTGGGGTCACTAAGAATGCAGTTTGGGGTCTCCCAGCTCTTTGGGGTCCCTGTCAGGGGGTTTGGGGTCACTCACAGGGGGATTGGTGTCTCTGACACGGGTCTGGGGTCCCCCAGCCCTTTGGGGGGTCCCCACTAAGGCACTCTGGGGTCCCCCAGCCCTTTGGGGTCCCTGTCGGGGGTCTGGGGTCCCTGACAGGGGTCTGGGCTCCCCCAGCTCCCCGAGCGCTTCGGCGCCGTCCGGACCATCGCGGAGGGTCCCGGGGAGGAGCTGCTGGTCGGGACCACCCGCAACGCCCTTTTACAGGGGACCCTCAGCTCGGGGTTCAGCCCCATCGTGCAGGTGGGCTGGGGAGGGGGCTGGGGGGCTGATGGGGGGGCTATGGGGGGCTGGAGAGGGGGCTGGGGAGCTGATGGGGAGGTCTGGGGGGTCTGGGAGGGGTTGTGGGAGCTGGGGGAGGCTGAAAGGGGGCTGGGGGAGGGCTGGAGGTGTCTGGGAGGGGGTTGGGGGAGCTGTGGGGGGCTGGAAGGGGCTGGGGGGGCTGGGGAGGGGTCTCTGATCCCCCTGCCCCCCCCCAGGGCCACACGGACGAGGTTTGGGGCTTGGCCACCCACCCCAGTTGCTGCCAGTTCCTGACCTGTGGGCACGACCGGCAGCTCTGCCTGTGGGACGGGCAGGAGCACACACTGGCCTGGAGCCTGAGCCTGGAGGTGGGACCCCCGAATTGGGGCTGGGGGAGCCTGAGCCTGGAGGTGGGACCCCCGAATTGGGGCTGGGGGAGCCTGAGCCTGGAGGTGGGACCCCCGAACTGGGGCTGGGACCCCCGAATTGGGGCTAGAGGTACCCGAAATGGGGCTAGGACCCCCAGCAGGGGGTGGGGGTACCTGAGATGGGGTTGGGACCCCCGACATGGGGCTGGGGACCCCTGAGATGGGCCTGGGACCCCCGAATTGGGGCTGGGGGTCCTGGTGGGGTGGGCAGCCTGGCAGAGGGGGTTGGGGGCAGCAGGCCCCTGGTTTGGGGGCGCAGGGGGGCCCGGGGGGCAGGACCCTGGTGGGGGTGTCCCTGGTGCCCCCCTGCCCTGACCCCTGCCCCCCCTGCCCCCAGGACACGGGGCTCTGTGCCGATTTCCACCCCGGGGGGCACGTGGTGGCCGTGGGGCTGCTCACGGGGCGGTGAGTGACGGGGCCGTTGCTATGGGGACCGTTGCTATGGGGGCCGTTGCTATGGGGGCTGTTGCTATGGGGGTTCATTGCGAGGGCGGTTGCTGTGGGGAGGGGACGTTGCTGGGGCGGTTGCTATGGGGGTCCCAGGGGGACATGGGGGACAGTGCCCTCAGCTTTGTGGTCCCCATGTCCGCCCCGCCACCCCCATGGCCTGCTGTCCCCCCCTGTCCTCTCCCCCCCATCCCCCCATGTCCCCCCCATGTCCCCCCATCCCCCCATGTCCCCGCCGTGTCCCCCCATGTCCCCC
Organism: Rhegmatorhina hoffmannsi; assembly: GCA_013398505.2. Classification (NCBI taxonomy): domain Eukaryota; kingdom Metazoa; phylum Chordata; class Aves; order Passeriformes; family Thamnophilidae; genus Rhegmatorhina; species Rhegmatorhina hoffmannsi. Next base: position 791,809 of record CM031075.1, read on the forward strand.
CCGTGTCCCCCCATGTCCCCACAGGTGGCTGGTGCTCGACGTGGCCTCTCAGCAGGTCCTGGCCGGGGGCTCTGATGGCAACGAGCAGCTCTCGGTGGTTCGGTTCTCCCCCGGTGAGAGACCCCAGACCCACCCGGGTGTTCTCCCACTCTGGGGGTCCCCCGTGCCCCCCAACCTCCTGCTCTGGGTCCCCCAACCCGCCCTGTCCCCCCAGATGGGACATTCCTGGCCATCGGATCCCACGACAACTTCATCTACATCTACTCGGTGTCCGAGGGCGGCCACAAGTACAGTCGCTTTGGGCGCTGCACGGTGAGACTGGGGGGGCCCCGGGGGTCCCTGGGGGTCCTCGGGGGTCCCCATGGCCCCCCTGGCTCCCCAACACCCCCTCCCCACCCTGCACCCCCCCAGGGTCACTCCAGTTTCATCACCCACCTGGACTGGTCCAAGGACGGGAAGTTCATCATGTCCAACTCGGGGGACTATGAGATCCTCTACTGTGAGTTTGGGGGGCTGAGGGGCACCCCCTGACCCTGCAGGGACCCCCCAGAGCACCCCCTGGCCCTGCCGGGACCCCCCAGAGCACCCCTTGGCCCTGCCAGGACCCCCCAGAGCATTCTCTGACCCTGCCAGGACCCCCCAGAGCACCCCCTGGCCCTGCCAGGACCCCCCAGGGCACCCTCTGACCCTGCCGGGACCCCCCAGGGCACCCTCTGACCCTGCCGGGACCCACCCAGAGCACCCCCTGACCCTGCAGGGACCCCCCAGAATACCCCCTGACCCCTGGATTCTGGGGGTCTCACCTCTCCCCCCTCCAGGGGACGTTGCTGGGGGGTGCAAATTGCTCCGGAACCGCTTCGAGAGCCGGGACCGGGAATGGGCGTCCTACACGTGTGTCTTGGGCTTCCACGTCTTCGGTGGGTCTGAGGGGGCTGTGGGGGGGTCCGGGGGTGCCCCCCGTGCCCCCCTGACCCCCCGTGTGCCCCCCAGGGGTGTGGCCCGACGGCTCGGATGGCACCGACATCAACTCCCTGTGCCGCTCCCACGGCGAGAGAGTCGTGGCCGTGGCCGACGATTTCTGCAAAGTGCATTTGTTCCAGTACCCCTGTGCCCGCCCCAAGGTGGGGCAGCTGGGGGGCTGGGGGGCAGCTGGGGGGCGGCTGGGGGGCAGGGGGGCAGCTGGGGGGCAACTGAGGGGCAGGGGGGTGGCTGGGGGGCAGCTGGGGGGCAACTGGGGGGCAGGGGGCCAGCTGGGGGGCAGGGGGGCGGGTGGGGGGGCCCAGCCCTGTGCCCGCCCCAAGGTGGGGCAGCTGGGGGGCAGCTGGGGGGGTCCAGCCCTGGTCTGGGGGGTCGGGGGGGCCAGCCCTGGTCTGGGGGGGCAGGAGGGTCCCAGCCCTGGTCTGGAGGGGGCAGGAGGGTCCCAGCCCTGGTCCAGGGGGGGTCAGGGGGGTCCCAACCCTGGTCTGGGGGGGGCAGGGGGGTCCCAACCCTGGTCTGGGGGGGGCAGGAGGGTCCCAGCCCTGGTTTGGGGGGTCAGGGGGGTCCCAGCCCTGGGGTCAGGGTGCTTTGGGGGGATGTTTTGACCGTGTGTGCCCCTGTGGGCTCCCAGTTACATGTGTGGCAGTTGTGTGTGTGTGTGTATGGCCATGTATGACCACGTATGACCATGTATGACCACGTATGATCACGTATGACCCCCAGGCCCCCAGCCACGTGTACGGCGGCCACGGCAGCCACGTGACCAACGTGCGGTTCACCCACGACGACGGACACCTCGTGTCTCTGGGCGGCAAAGACACCAGTGTGTTCCAGTGGCGGGTGCTGGGCGGGGAGCCCGGGCAGCGCTGAGCCCGCTCTGCTGGCACCAACTGCCCCACCTGCCCCTGCCCTGCCCCTGCCCCTGGCACAAACTGCCCCTGAACTGCCCCTGCCCCAAACTGCCCCTGCCCTGCCCCACTCTGCCCCTGAACTGCCCCTGCCCCTGTCCCAAACTGCCCCTGAACTGCCCCTGTCCCTGTCCCTGCTGCCTCTGCCCTGCCCCAAACTGCCCCTGCCCTGCCCCTGTCCTGCTCCGCCCTGCCCCTGCTGCCCCTGTCCCTGCCCTACTCTGCCCCAAACTGCCCCTGAACTGCCCCTGAACTGCCCCCGTCCCTGTCCCTCTCCTGCTCTCCCCTTCCCTTCCCTTCCCTCCTACTCTGCCCCATCCCTGCCCCTTTCCCTTCCCCTTTCCCTGCCCCTGCTGGGACCAAAGGGGGGTCGGTTCCCGCCCCCCCCTCCGTTTTCGCTGCACTGTGAGAGGCGCCAATAAAGCCTTTGAATCAGGGCCAGGCCCCGCCGCTCCCTCCGCCCGGGAACCGGGAAAGGAACCGGGAAAAGGGCCGGGAACTGACCCGGAACTGAACTGGGAACTGACCCGGGAACTGCGCCGGGAACTGACCCGGGAAGGGCCGTCACTTCCCGGAGGCGCCGACCCTTCCTCTTCCCCCTCACGGAGCCGAGGGGTGACGGAACGAGCCGAGGGGTGACGGAACGAGCCGAGGGGCGACGGAACGAGCCGAGGGGTGACGGAAAGAGCCGAGCCCGAGCCGAGCCTTTCCCGAAGCCGCTCCGGAAGCGCCCGAGGTTGCGCCGAGCCCTTTACGAGGTGCCCGAGCGATTACGGAGTTACCCGAATCCGTTCCGGAGTTACCCGAACGCGTCCGGAGGTGCCCGAACCTGTCCGGAGTTACCCGAAGCAGTCCGGAGGTGCCCGAGCTGTTACGGAGTTACCCGAACCCGTTCCGGAGGTGCCCGAACCCGTCCGGAGTTACCCGAGCGGTTCCGGAGGTGCCCGAACCGGCCGTGCCGGCGCGGAGGCGGCGGGAGCGGCGATGAAGAAGCGCGGCCGGGGCCGGGCCCGGGGGTAGCGCGGCCGAGAGAGCGGCCATGGCGGCCAACATGTACCGCGTCGGGGGTGAGCGGGCCGGGGGAACCGGGGGGATCGGGGGGGCCCAGGAACGGGAGGGCCGGGAGAGGAAAGAGAGCCGGGAGGGGACCCGGGCGGTCCGGAGGGGATCCTGGGGGTCCATGGGAGGATCCGGGAGGGGAGCCGGGGAGTCGGGACGGGGATCCGGGAGGGCCGTGAGGGGATCTTGGGGGTCCGGGACGGGATCTGAGGAGTCCGAGACGGGATCTGGGGGGTCCGGGACGGGATCCGGGAGGGCCGGGGGACACACCGAGGGGTCCCAGGAACGGGGGGACTGGGAGAGGAGGGAGGCCCGGTGAGGGACCCGGGGGATCCATGAGGGGATCCGGGGGCTCCGTGAGGGGATCTGGGGGGTCCGTGAGGGGATCTGGGGGGTCCCAGGAAGGAGGGGGGGGGGTCTGTGAGGGGATCTGGGGGTCCCAGAAAGGGGTGGGGGGCAAAGAAAGGAAGGAGGGGCATGAGAGGAAGGGGCGTCCCACAACAACAGAAAGTGGGGGGTCCCATGAGAAGGTTTGGGGGGTCCCTACGGGAAGGGGAGGGGTCCTGTGAGGGATCCCTGAGGGGATTTGGGGGGTCCTGTGGGGGGGTCCCATGGGGGGGTGGGAGCCGTTCGGGATAAGAAGCCCCCCATGTCCAGGAGAACAAAGAGTGTTTATGAAAAGCCCCCTCAGATTTTGGGGGGAGGAGGAAGGGGGTTCCTGATGGGTCCCAAAAAGGGGGTTCTGGTGGGGGGGTCTCCCCTCACGGCCCCCCCTCCCCAGACTACGTGTACTTCGAGAACTCCTCCAGCAACCCCTACCTGGTCCGGCGCATCGAGGAGCTCAACAAGGTGAGACCCCGGCCCGGGGGGGTCCCCAGCCCCCAGAAATCCCCCTGCAAGCCCCCTCACCCCCTGCCCCTTCCCCAGACGGCCAATGGGAATGTGGAGGCCAAAGTGGTTTGTCTGTTCCGGCGTCGCGACATCTCGAGCAGCCTCAACTGCCTGGCCGACAGCAACGCCCGTGAGTGGGGACTGGGGGGCTCTGGGGGGGCTCTGGGGGGGATTTGGGGGGGCTCTGGGGGGCACCTGAACAGCCTGACCAACAGCAAACTTGTGAATGGAGTTTGGGGGGCTCTGTGGGGGCTTTGCCCATCTGGGGGTCACAGCTGCACCCCAAGGGGGTGGGGGTGGGTTGAGGGGGAAGGACTGACCCCCAGCCTGTCCTCCCCCCCAAATTGGGGGGGCTCAGCCCTTGCTGGGGGTCCCTGGGGTGCCCCCACCCCCCTCCCCGAGCTCCCCACGCTCCCCCCTTGCCCCTCCCCTTCCTTCCCTCCCCTCCCCCTCGAGCTGGGCCCTCTGCCAGGACCCCCGGGGGGTGTTGGGAGAACAATGGCCCTCCCAGCTGGATCTGGGGGGTGGGTTCCCCCCTCTGACCCCCCCCCCGTGCCCCCCCCCGTGCCCCCCAGGCGAGTTTGAGGAGGAGTCCAAGCAGCCCCCGATGTCGGAGCAGCAGCGGCACCAACTCAAGCACCGAGAGCTGTTCCTGTCGCGCCAGTTCGAGTCGCTCCCGGCCACCCACATCCGGTACGGGGGCTCTGGGCGGTCCCAGGGGGGTCCCAGGGGGGTCCCAGGGGGGTCCCAGCCCGGGGGGGCTCGGGGTGACCCCCCAGTTCCCTCCCCACAGGGGCAAGTGCAGCGTGACGCTGCTCAACGAGACCGACATCCTGGGGCAGTACCTGGAGAAGGAGGTGGGTCCCCGTGCCCCAAGGTGGGCTGAAGGGGGTGAACTGGGGGTCCCCCACCCAGATGGACCCCCCTCACACCCAGATGGACCCCCAAATGTCCCCTCCCCTCCCCAGGATTGTTTCTTCTACTCGCTGGTGTTCGACCCCGTGCAGAAAACCCTCCTGGCCGACCAGGGCGAGATCCGGGTGGGCTGCAAGTACCAGGCTGAGATCCCCGAGCGCCTGGCTGAAGGTTTGGGGGGCTCCAGGGGGGCTCCAGGGGGTGCAGGACCGGGGGTGTCACCCTGAGAGAGCCTCCCCCACCCCCCCAGGAGAGTCAGACAACCGGAACCAGCAGAAGATGGAGATGAAGGTGTGGGACCCCGACAACCCCCTGACGGACCGGCAGATCGACCAGTTCCTGGTGGTGGCTCGGTGAGGGGGGTCTGGGGGCTGAGGGGGGCTCTGGGGGGCATGGGGGGACACGGGGGGGGGGGTTGGGAGCCCCTCCTGACCCCTCCAACCCCTCCCCAGAGCCGTGGGGACCTTTGCCCGTGCCCTGGACTGCAGCAGCTCCATCCGCCAGCCCAGCCTGCACATGAGCGCGGCCGCGGCCTCGAGGGACATCACCCTGGTGAGGAGGGGGCTGCAGCCCCCCAGGGTGCTCTGGGACGTCCTGGTGTCCCTCTGGAGCCCCCCCCCCGATGTCCCCAGGACACCCTGAGGTCCCCCAGGACACCCCAAGATCCCCCAGGACACCCCAAACTCCCCCAGAGCCCCCTGATGTCTCTGAGACCCCCTGACCCCCTCAGAGCTCTCCAGTGTCCCTGGGAAATCCTGAGATCCCTTTAGAGCCCCCCCAAATTCTCTGGGATGCTCCAAATCCCTCTTGGAGCCCCTTCAATACCACCCAGGGCACCCAAATATTCCCTCAGAGTGCCCCAATTTCCCCTGGCACAGCCCGGGATCCTCTCAGAGACCCCCCAGTCCTGGGACACCCCAAACCCAGTCAGAGCTCCCCCAAAGCGCCTCTTGGAGTCCCCCAGTGCCCCCAAAGCCTCCCCAGTGTCCCCAGTTTATCCCCCTGCCTCCAGTTCCACACCGTGGCCACGCGGGGGCCGGTGGGACCCCCAGAGCTGCCCTAAAGCCCCCCCAGAGCCCCCAGTTGATGCCCCTGTCCCCAGTTCCATGCCATGGCCATGCTGGTGCTGCAGGGGGGGCTGGTGGGACCCCCAGAGCTGCCCCAAAGCTCCCTCAGTGCCCCCAAAGCTCCCCCCCTGCCCCCAGCTCCACACCATGGACACGCTGGTGCCACAGGGGGGGCTGGTGGGACCCCCAAACCTGCCCCAAAGCCCTTGTAGGAGCTCCCATTGCTCCCAGTACCCCCAGCTGCTCCCCCTGCCCCCAGTTCCACGCCATGGACACGCTGCAGCGGAACGGGTACGACCTGGCGCGGGCCATGGCCACGCTGGTGCCGCAGGGGGGGCCGGTGCTGTGCCGGGACGAGATGGAGGAGTGGTCGGCGTCGGAGGCGATGCTGTTCGAGGAGGCCCTGGAGAAATACGGCAAAGACTTCAACGACATCCGGCAGGACTTCGTGAGTGGGGCGGGGGGGGGTCCTGGGGGGGGTCTGGGGGGCTCGGGGGGGGTCCTGGGGGGCTCAACGGGGGGTCTGGGGGGCTCGGGGGGGGGTTAGGGGGGCTTGGGGGGGGTCCTGGGGGGCTCGAGGGGAGGTCTGGGGGCTTGGGGGGGGGGCTTGGGGGCAGCCCAGGGGAGTCGGGAGGGGTCCTGGGGATCCTGGGGGCTCAGGAGGGGGTCCTGGGGGGCTCGGGGGGCAGCTCAGGGGACTTGGGCAGGGTCCTGGGGGTCTCAGGGACCCCCCAAACCCCGGGCTGGGTCCCCACAGCTGCCCTGGAAGTCGCTGGCCAGTATCGTCCAGTTCTACTACATGTGGAAAACCACTGACCGCTACATCCAGCAGGTATGGGGGGCTGGGGGGGCTGGGGGGGGGCTGATATGGGGCTTGGGGGGCTGGTGGGGGGTTTGGGGGGCCTGATGTGGGGCTTGGGGGGCCTGATGTGGGGCTTGGGGGGGCTTATGTGGGGCTTGGGGGGGCTGGTGTGGGGCTGGGGGGGCTCATGGGAGGCTTGGGGGGCCTGGTGTGGGGTCTGGGGGGGCTGATGTGGGGTCTGTGTGAGCCCCCGCCCCACGTGACTCCCCCCTGCCCGCAGAAGAGGCTGAAGGCAGCGGAGGCCGACAGCAAACTGAAGCAAGTCTACATCCCCACCTAGTGAGTGGGGGGCTTGGGGACCCCCTCCCGGGGCTGGGGGGACACACAGAGCCCCCCCTGACCCTCCCACTCCCCTTCTCTGCAGCACCAAACCCAACCCCAACCAGATCATCTCGGTGGGCTCCAAACCCGGCGTGAACGGGGCCGGGTTCCAGAAGGGGCTGAGCTGCGAGAGCTGCCACAGTCAGTGGGATTTGGGGGTCCTGGGGGGCTCCTTGGGGTCTGGGGGGGTTCCAGAAGGGGCTGAGCTGCGAGAGCTGCCACAGTCAGTGGGATCTGGGGGTCCTGGGGGGTCCCTGAAGTCTGGGGGGGTTCCAGAGGGGGCTGAGCTGTGGGTGATGCCATAGTCAGTGGGATTTGGGGGTCCCTGGGTTGGGAGGGGTCCCTGGGGTTTTGGGGGTTGCTGGGGGGTTCCATAGGGGGCTGAGCTGTGTCAGTGGAGGCTGGGGGGGCTCCTGGGGGCTCAGGGGGCTCCTGGGGCCTTTGAGGGGGTCCCAGTGCCCCTTGTGACCCCCAGTTGCCCCCTCCCCAGCGTCCCAGTCCCCCCAGTGGTACGCCTGGGGCCCCCCCAACATGCAGTGCCGCCTCTGTGCCTCCTGCTGGATCTACTGGAAGAAATATGGGGGGCTCAAGACCCCCACCCAGCTGGAGGGGGTGACCCGCAGCGCCTCGGTGAGCCCCCAGATCCCCACCCTGGGACCCCAAATGCCACCCAGAGCCCCCCAGGAACCTCCTGGGACACCCCAATCCCCCTTTGGAACCTCCCAGTGTCTTCCTGGAACCCCCTAAAGCCCCACTTAGAATCCCCCCCTTAAAGCCCCCCCATTACCCACCTGGGACACCCCAAAGCCCCCTTAGAGCCCCCCAGTCACTCCTGACCCCCAGGAATCCCCAGGGGCCCCACTCAGGGGGTCCCAGTACACAACCAAGGTGGAGTTTGGGGGAGGGTCCTGGCGGTATTTTGGGGGGTTACAGCCCCAGTTTGATTAGGGTGACACCCCAGTTTGACAAGAACCCCATTCCTGGGGTCACCTGTCCCATCCCAGAGGTCCAGAGTGTGTCCCCATACACAGCCATGGGCTGGGCTGGGGGGTTTGGGGCAGGGTTAGGAGGCTTGGGGGGGTTTTGGGGTAGGATTAGAGGGGTTTGGGGGTCCTGCAGCCCCCCTGAGCCCCCCATCACTCCCCAGGAGCCCCATTCCCGGGGCCACCTGTCCTGTAGGCTCAGAGTGTGTCCCCATACACAGCCATGGGCTGGGCTGGGGGGTTTGGGGCAGGACTGGGGGGTTTGGGGCAGGATTTGGGGGCTTTGGGGGTCCCACAGCCCCCCTGAGCCCCCCATCACCCCCCAGGAGCCCCATTCCCGGGGCCACCTGTCCCGCCCCGAGGCCCAGGGCCTGTCCCCGTACACGACGAGCCGCGCGAAGCTCCTGGCCAAGAACAGACAAACGTTCCTGCTCCAAACCACCCGCCTGACCCGCCTGTCCCGGCGCCTCTGCCGAGACGTCCTCCAGCCCCGGCGCGCGGCCCGGCGGCCCTACGCGCCCATCAACGCCAACGCCATCAAGGCTGAGTGTGAGGGGCACATTGGGGGCACATTGGGGGGCTCAGGGGGCACAGGGGGCACAGGGACCCCCCACGCGCCCATCAACGCCAACGCCATCAAGGCTGAGTGTGAGGGGCACATTGGGGGCACATTGGGGGGCACAGGGACCCCCCACGCACCCATCAACGCCATCAAGGCTGAGTGTGAGGGGCATGGGGGGCACATTGGGGGGCACAGGGATCCCCAAGGCTGAGTGTGAGGGGACACAGAGAGGCAGAGGGAGGAAAAGAGGGGCTGGGACCCACCCCGGGGTAACGGAGGGTCTCTGGGACCACCCCGGGGGCAATAAGGGGTGTCAGGTCCCCTGAGGGACCGTCAGGGGCCCCCCTGAGCGGAGCCCCCCTTGCCCCTCAGGCTCCATCCGGCTCCCCAAGGCTGCCAAGGCCCCCCTGAAGATCCACCCCCTGACCCGCCTGCCCCTCTCTGCCATCATCAAGGAGCTGGGTAAGGGCGGGATTTGGGGGGCCCGGGGGGGGCAGGGGCTTGGGGAGGGGTCTCTGGGGTCGGGGGGCTTGGGGGGGGCTGGGGCGGGCACAGGGGCACCTGAGGGTGTTGGGCCCCACCGGAGGGGGTTGTGGGGGAATCCCTGGGTGTGTGGGGTCCTCATGGGGTGTGGGGCAGATGGGGGGCTCAGGGCTGGGGTTTGGGGGTCCTGGAGGGGCCGCAGGACACCCCCTGACCCCCCTGTGCCCCCCTCCCCCCCCCCCAGCGGCCCAGGCCCCCCTGAAGCCGAAGACGCCGCGAGGCACCAAGACCCCCATCAACAGGAACCAGCTGAGCCAGAGCCGGGGGCTGGCGGGGCTGGGGGGCAAGAGGGGCTACGAGGTGGGGGGCGACGGGCACCGGCCCCCCCGCATGAGGGTGAGGGGGCACGGGGGGGAGTTGGGGGGCCTGGGGGGGTCAGGAGGAGTTGGGTGAGTGACAGGTGTGGGAGGAGTCTCAGTGATTGACAGGTTGTGTGGGCGGAGCCTGAGCTGATTGATAGGAGTGGGAGGAGTCTACAGATGATTGACAGGCTGTGTGGGCGGGGCCTGGTGACTGGCGGGGCTGTCGCTGATTGGTGTAGAAAGGTCCGGGGGGCGGGGACTGGGCTGACTGATGGGGGGTGTCACTGCCGGGGGCGTGGCCAGGGATGACTGACAGCTCCTTGGGCGGGGACTGGGGAAATGGTTGGTCTGTGATTGGCCGGGGGGCGGGGCGCGGTCTGTGATTGGCTGACCCGCTGGCCCCGCCCCCAGGTGGGCTCGGCCGCGCTGCCGTTCTCGGCCAACGGGCGCCCCCTGTCGGCCGCGCTGCGCCCGCCGCCCCCGCCCGGCTCGAAACGGCAGAAACTGAACCCGGCGGATGCGCCGAACCCGGTGGTGTTCGTGGCCACCAAGGACACCCGGTGAGAGCCCGGGGGACATGGGGGGTCCTGGGGGTCCGGGACAGTCCTGGGAGGGTCCCGAGAAAGGCTGCCCGCGGTGGGCACCACGGGCTGTGGTGCCCCAGGGGGGTCTGTGGTGCCCGGAGCTGCCCACGGTGTGATCCCCCCGTGCCCCCAGGCTGGGCCTGCCCACGGTGTGACCCCCCCCAGGCCAGAGCTGCCCACAGTGCCCCCCGTGTGACCCCCGTGCCCCCCGTCTCTCCCCCCAGGGCGCTGCGGAAGGCGCTGACCCACCTGGAGCTCCGCAGGGCCGCCCGGCGCCCCAACCTGCCGCTGAAGGTGAAGCCCCCCCGGGCGGGGGCGGCCCTGGCGCCCCCCAACCCGCCGCACCCCGCCAGCACCTCCGAGCCCATCGTGCTCGAGGACTGACCCCCGCCCGCCCCTTTTGTATTTTTTTTATTTCCATAGAAAACAAACCCTGGCGGGGGGTGCTGGGGGGGCGGGGCCGGCCCCGGGGCCGCTCCGGTGCCCCTCCCCCCGCCGCTGCCCCTCCCCCCGCCCCCCAAATCCCCTCCCCCCCCCCGCGGGCCCCTTTTGTACATGCAGCGACGCCCCCGGTTTTGTATCTCGGGCTGTCCCGGTTCTGTAGCGACAGGAAATAAACGCGTTGAGTTTTTCTTCAGTGGCGCCCGAAAAGCGGCACCGGGAGGGGAGGGGGAGGGAAGGGGGAGGGGAGGGGGGCCGCGGGATACCGGGAGAGGGGAGGGGGCACCGGGCGGAACGATTGTGTCGGGGCGCGTTCCGAGGGGGGAGCCGAGAGGGACGGACGGCGCCGGGGGAGTGTTGTGGACGGACCATTTCCGGCGGAAGTGGCGGCTGAGGGGCCCCGGCGCGGGAAGCGGGACCCGCCGATGGAACCGGAGCCAGACCCCGATCCCGACCCCCGGGGCCGGCCCCACACGGACACGGCGATGGAACCGGATCCGGTGATGAAACCGGACACGGCCGCGACCCCAGACCCCGCCGCGACCCCGGTACCGGACCCCGCCACCGACCCCGACGTGCAGGCGCTGCCCCGGGGCGGGTTCCGCTGCCGCCTGTGCCAGATCACGGCGGCCAACCGTGAGTGGGGACCGGGGGGCTGCGGGACCCCTCTAACGGGGCTGGGGGTCTCTGACCGGGACTGGGGGGTCTCTGCCCCCCTGTACCCCCCTAACCGCGCCCCCCGGTCCAGGCCCCAGCCTCTCCGCCCACCTGGCCGGGAAGCGGCACCGGCGGCTCCGGGAGCTGCGGGAGAACCGGCGGGAGCGGGAGCGGCGCAGCCTCTTCGTGAGCGGCTTCGCCCGCGGCACCGGCCCCGCCGAGCTCCGGGAGCTGTTCCGGCCCTTCGGGCCCGTCACCGACGTGGTGCTGGACAAGGAGCGGGTGCGCACCGGGGGGGGAACGGGGGGTCCCAGCCCCGGGGGATGTTCCTGAGGGGGTAGCTGGGGGTGTCCCGGCCCCTTGGGGGGTCCCGAGGATGTTCCTGGGGGGGTCCCAGGGGGTTCTGGGTGGGGTCCGGGCCCAGGGGAGATTCTTCAGGGTGTTCCCGGGGGTGTCCCTCCCTGGGGATGTTCCCAGCACTGTCCCGGGGGGTCCCTGGGGGGCTCAAGGGTGGTGTCACCCCCCCGTGACCCCGAGTGTCCCCCCAGGGCGCCTTTGCCATCGTGGAGCTGGCAGACCCCGGGGCGCGGCACCGGGCGCTGGCACAGCCCTGGCACTGCCTGGGGGGGCGGCGGCTCCGGGTGCGCCCCCGGGACCACAAGGAGTTCCCCCGGGACCCCCGCGGGACCCCCGGCCCTGCCCACCCCCCGGGGCTGCTGCAGGCGCTGGGCAGGGCCCAGGACGTGAGTGGGGGGGCTGGGGGGGCTGGGGCTGTCCAGGGGATCTGGGGGGGCCCTGGTGATTTGGGGGGTTTTGGGGTGTCCTGGGGGTTTGGGGTATCCTGGGGGGCTTGGGGGGTGTCCTGGGGCTCTCCTGGGGACTTGGGGGGTCTGGAGGTGTCCTGGGGCTCTCCTGGAGGGTTTGGGGGGTCCTGGGGAGTTTGGGGAGGTGTCCTGGGGTGTCTGGGGGGTGTCCTGGGGTTCTCCTGGGGGGTTTGGGGCGTCCTGGGGGGATCCCAAAGCTCTGCTGAGGGTCTGGGGGGGTCCCAGAGCTCTCCCCAAAGTTTGGGCTCTCCCAGGGGGTCCTGCAGCTGCCCGGGGTGTTCCTGCTCCCCCAGGCGTGTTGGGGGGACCCCCCAGGGCCCCCCAGTGCCCCCAGTAAGGCCCATCCCGCAGGTGGAGGCACAGCTGGCGCTGCTGGTGCAGCTGCTGGAGCTGAACGAGCCCGAGCGGCGCCTGCGGGACCTGCTGGTGTCGCTGTTCCAGGAGGTGTTCGAGGAGTTCCTGCCGGGTGAGGGATGGAGGGGGACATGAGGGGGACAGGGGGGGACAGGGAGGGATGGGGGGGACAGGGG
>CM031075.1:848826-860544 GCA_013398505.2 Rhegmatorhina hoffmannsi
TTGGGGTTGGGGAGGTGGGGATGGGATTGGGAATTTGGGATTGGGGACAGGGATGGGGAGTTTGGGATGGGGAGTTTGGGGTTGGGGAGGTGGGGATGGGATTGGGAATTTGGGATTGGGGACAGGGATGGGGAGTTTGGGATTGGGAATTTGGGGTTGGGGAGGTGGGGATGGGATTGGGAATTTGGGATTGGGGACAGGGATGGGGAGTTTGGGATTGGGAATTTGGGGTTGGGGAGGTGGGGATGGGATTGGGAATTTGGGATTGGGGACAGGGATGGGGAGTTTGGGATTGGGAATTTAGGGTTGGGGCTGGAACTGTGGACAGGGATGGGGACTGAGAGGAGGGATTGGGATTGGGGATGGGATTGGGGACGGGATTGGGGATGGGAAGGGGCCAAGGGCCGGGCAGTGGCCTCTCCCATCCCCCCCAGCCCCCCAGAGCCCCCCCGGCTGAGACCCCCCCGGACGGCGCCGACGCCGGTGAGGACCTTAATTAATGGGGGGCTTAATTACCCCTCCCCACCCAGGCTCAGCCCTGATTAACAGGGTGTTTAATTACTCCTCCCTGCCTCCCCCAGGACCCGCACGGAGCCCCCTCGGCCCCCCCAGAACGAAGTGCCTTCCTCTCCTCCTCCTCCTCCTCCTCCTCCTCCTCCCATGGTGCCACCAGACCAGGTGGGACAAACCCCCCCACCCCCACCCCCCCTTGTGCCCCTTCCCCACTTCATGACCCCCCCAAATCTGTCCCTGCAGCCCCCCCAGACCCCTCGGAGCGGGAACTGATCACGGAGATGCGCCAGGTGAGGACATTTGGGGGGTCCCTCCTTCCCCCTGCACCCCCCTCTGGATTTTGGGGGGGGGTTAGAGGGGTCTGTGCCCCCCCTGTTTATTTGGGAGGGGTTTAGAGGGGTCTTTGCCCCACCATGTTCATTTTGGGGGGGGTTTAGAGGGGTCTGTGCCCGCCCTGTTTATTCTGGGGGGTCTCTGTGCCCCCCCTGTTTATTCTGGGGGGTCTCTGTGCCCCCCCGTTATTCTGGGGGGGTCTCTGTGCCCCCCCGTTATTCCGGGGGGTCTCTGTGCCCCCCCCTCACCGTGTGCCCCCCCAGAGCCTGGAGGAGCTGCTGCAGCTGCGGCTCCCGGAGGATTTGGGGGACTCGGAGCTGCTGGGCCGGGTGGCTGCTCGTCTGCGACCCTGGGCCGTGCCCCCCGCTGTGAGTGGCACCCCCAGAATGCCCCCCCAGACCCCCCTGACCCCCCCCTCCCTCCCCCCTGACCCCCCTTTCTTTACCCCCAACCCCCCCTCCCAAACTCCTCTGGACCCCTTTAAATGCCCCCCCAACTCTTCTTTTTACCCTCCTGGCCTCAAACCCCCCCAACACCCCCCACTTACCCCCAACACCCCCCCATAGCCCCCCCTTTGCCCCCCTCCCCCCAAAGCCCCCCCCCCCAGCCCTTCCCCTCCCCTCCCCCCCCATCCCAGCGCTTGGGGGTCCCCAAAGTCCCGTTTGGGGAGGGGGAGGTGCCTTTGGGGGGGTGACAAACTGACAAGGGGGGGGTGTCTGTGTGTCCCCTCCCCCTCCTCAGGTGAAGCCCCCCCCCCCCCGGCGCCCCCCCCCCGGGCTCCTCTTCGCCCTCTTCTACGGCCTCCTCATGGCGCTGCTCGTCGCTGCCCACCGTGTGCTCTTCGGCTGCTGAGGGACCCCCAGACCCCCGGGGGAGCCCCCCCAAACCTCGGGGGACCTCCCCCAAACCTTGGGGAACCCCCCCCCCCCCGACCTTGGGGACCCCCCCCGACTTTGGGGACCCCACCAGACCTCTTGGGACCCCCCCCGAACCTTGGGGACCTCCCCGACCTTGGGGACCCCACCAGACCTCCTGGGACCCCCCCAAACCTCCCCCGGGGAGCCCCCCCCAAACATTGACAATGCCCCCCAAACCTCGGGGGACCCCCCAAAACCTTGAGGAACCCCCCCTGACCTTGGGGACCCCACCAGACCTCCTGGGAACCCCCCTAAACCTTGGGGGACCTCCCCGACCTTGGGGACCCCCCCTAGACCTTGGGAGGCCCCCAAAACCTTGCGGGGATCCCTCACACCTTGGGGAACCCCCCTAAACCTTGGAACCGCCCCCAAACCTCAGGGGACCCCCCCAGACCTCCCTGTGGAGCCCCCCAAGCCTTGGGGACCCCCCCCAAACCTCAGGGGACCCCCCCAAACGTCCTGAGACCCCCCCAAACCTCCCCCAGGGGTTCCCCCCCCTTTTTCTTGTGCCTTAATGCTGGGAAGGGAAGAGGGGGAGGGGGTGACCCCCTTTTGCCCTCCCCGGGGGTAAGCCCCTCCCCTTAATTATGCCTATTATAATTAATTATAATGAGTTAATATTATGAGCAATTATTATAATGAGTCATTCCTGAGTTATTGTTATAAAAGACTATAATGATTTATTTTAATGGTTATAATTAACTGTAAATTAATTAATGTTAAAATGCACACAGCGACCAAAATTTATTATAATTAATTATTATTAAAGTTATTCTATTTAAATATGATGATTATCACCTGCTTATTATAATTAATTATAATAATTAAATCGCAAAGTACTGCAAACAATCCCCCCCCCCAGTTACACTTGGTACGTCCCGGTCTCGGTGTGACTATTCGGGTTTGGGGGGTGGTAAAACCTGCCGGGGGGGGGGGGTGTGTGTCACAAATTTGGGGGTGTCACAAATTTGGGGGTGTCACAAATTTGGGGGTGTCACACATTTGGGGGGTTGTCACTAGTTTTGGGGAGGGGGGTTGGGCTCAGTCCCGCCCCTCCCCCACCGCCGCGCAGCTTTTTGTCCGTTCTCGCCTCGTTTTGTCCGTTTTTGCCTTTTTTTGTGCCCAAAAAGCAACGTGTGTGTCCCCCCCCGGCTTCGCTCTGCTGTGCCCCCTCCTCTAATTAACCCTCCACTAATTAATTACCCCCCTTACCCCAGCAGGTGCTGGAGGAGCCGAGCCCGGGGGGCACTTTGGGGATCCCCCCAGTCCGGGACCCCCCCTAATTCCACCCATTCCCCCAACCCAGCAGGGCCACGCCCCCAGCGCGGACCTGGCGCTCTGATTGGCTGGGGGGGGGGTGGTGAAGCAGCGCTGGCGCCGCCATGTTGGTTGAGGGCAGGGTGGGGAACGTTAAGAACTCACCCGCCCGCCCCGTCGGCCATTTTTCTTAAGGGCACAAACTCGCCAGTCCTAATGGGGCCGCCATCTTTAGTGAGGGCAAAGCCCCTCCCACCCACTTCCAGGGGGAAGGAATTTTGGGAATTCTGGGAAGGGATTTTGGGGGAGGGGATGAGGCACCTGTAAGGGGGAGGGTCAGGTCGAGACCGAGGCTGTTTCTATCCAATATATATTAATTAGATCTCGCCCATAAATCTCTCAAATAAAGATAAAACCTGGTCCTGGAGGGGGGAGGGGCCGGGCTGAGCCCCCCGCCCGGGGCAGCGGCACTTACAGGAAGGGGTTGGTGGTCGGGGGGGGCACAAGAAGGGGCATCAGGGGCAGGAAAAAGGCTCAGGCCCCCCCATCTCGCCCCCGATGCGGCTGAAAAAAACCCTTTGTGGGGCTTTTTCACCCAAATTCGGCATTTCCCACCGCCGGGCTCCCCGCAGGGTAAAGGAAGGGGGTTTGGGGTATCCCCGACTCGTCCCGTCCCCTCAAATTCCTTATTTCCCCTCATTTTGGGTCATTTCCTCTCAAATTTATTGTTATTCCTTCGCATTTTGGGTCATTTTCTCACAAATTCCATATTTTGCCCCCCCGTTTTTGGGTCATTTCCCCACGAATTCACGTCCAGCCGCTTCTCTCTTTAATTAGTGCACAGAACCACGTTACAAAACCCGACCCGCCCCCCCGGGGCCCCCCCGGGGCAAAGGCAATTCTGGTACCGGGGGCGTGGGGGGGATATGAGGCACAAAAGGCCCGGGGGGGGTCCCGGGAAAGGGCTGGGGAGGGGCCCTTTGACCCCCCACCCCACCCCCCCAGTGGTCCCCCCCCCAAAATCCCAGGGGAGACGCCCCCCCCCCTTCCCCTCGCGCCCCTCCCCAAATCCCCCCCCCCGTCCCCCCAGGCCGCACCGCGGCCCCCCCCGAGCGGAACCCCCTGCCCGGCCCTGCTCGATGCACCCCCATAAATACCCTCCCATAAATACATTGCAAAGCAGTGACAGCACCCCCTGGTCTGGGGGGCTGGACCCCCCCCCTAGGGAGGGGTGACCCCCCCCTTTTAGGGAGACAACCCCCCCTAATGAAGGGTGACCCCCCTCTAGTGAGGGGTGACTCCTCCTCTATTGGAGAGCTTTGCCCCCCTTAGAGGGTCCCTCCAATTCATGGGGGGGGGCTTTAACCCCCTGGGGGGGGCTGTACCCCGATATTGAGGCTCGACACCCCCTTTTTGGGGGGTTTATTCCCCCTTAATCAGGGGCTTGACCCTGCCCCCCTTTTCTGGGGTCTCTCCCCCAACTTACTGGGGGTCCCTCCCTGGTACCTCGATGGGGGGAGGGTCTCCATCCTCTCCCCCCTTATTTAGGACCACCACACCCCCCTCATTATTTGGGGGGTGGGCTCATCATCCCATAAATACCCCCCAACCCGGCCCAGCCGTGTCACACCCCCCCCCGTCCCTTCAGGAGCCCCCCCCGCTCTTCCCCCGTGGGACCCCCCGAGCCCCGGCGCTGTCTGGGGGTGCTCCAGGCACCCCGTGGGTGAGTGGGGGGGCTCAGATCGCGGTGTCCCAGAGCACGGCGTGGGGGCGGCGGGCGGGGGGCGTGCCGGGGGGGGGCGGGGGCGGGGGGCGGCCGTCGGGAGCCCCTTTGGGGGCGGGGGTCGCCGCGGGGGGGAGGGGGAGGCTGTCCTGCTTGCAGAGCCCCCCGCCCCGCCCGCCCCTCGCCTTGATCTCGGTGCACACGCAGCGCTTTCTGTCGATCACCTCCTGCAGCTGCCCGTCCCGCGGGCGGGGGGCGGCCACGGGGACCCCCGGCCCGCCCAGGGCACCCCCCGGCCCCGCCGCCGCCGCCGCCGAGGGGAGCCCCCCGGAGAGGGGCCGGGCCGGGTGGGCGCCCCGGGGAAACGGGGGGGCTCCGGCCTGGCGCACCCCCGAGGTGGAGGCCGAGCGGCCCAGGCGGGGCCCCCCCGGCAGCTCTGGGGGAAGGGGGGACAGAACGGGGGGTCAGCGGGACGCGGTGGCCCCTCCCGGTACCCCCAGGTCGTGCCACCCCCTCCCCGGGGTAAGTGGCGCCCACCCAAGGTCTGTCCCTCCCCGTGTCCCACCGGGTGACAACGCGCCCCTCGTGGAACCCCAACCCCCCTTCCCGGTGCCCCCTCCCTTGAATGTTCCCAAACTGTGACCTCTCTGTCCCCCCCTCATTATCCCCAAACTCTGACCCCCTTTCCCCCCCATATCTCCCCTCATTATCCCCAAAATGTGTCCCCCCATTATTCCCACTGCCCCCCTCCCACGCAGCGTCCCCCGTGTCCCGCCCCGCTTGCCCCCCGTGTCCCCATGTCCCCTCCCGCTGTCCCCCCCCCGTGTCCCCATGTCCCCCCCCGTGTCCCCATGTCCCCCCGCCGTACCTGAGGCTCTGCCGCAGGCGGGGAAGGTCTGGCAGGGCACGGGGGGTCCCGCCCGGCCCCGCGGCCCCTCGGCCCGGACGGGGATGCCCGAGGGGGGGGGTCCCGCCCCCGCCCGCTCCTCCCGGGGGGGCTCCGGCGCCTCTGGGGGTAGAAGAGGGCGTGGATTACACAAGCCCCGCCCACAGGGCGTGACCAACCAACAATCCCCGCCCCCCCCGGACTCACTGTCGGGCTCTTTCCCGCGGCGGGCGGAGGCCCCGCCCACTCGCCGCAGGGGCGTGTCCTCCTCGCGGGCGGGGGCGTGTCTTTCCGAGGCCCCGCCCCCTCGCAGGGTCTCGTAGGCGGGCGGGCGCTTTCCGGGGGGCGGGGCCTCGGCGGCGGGCGGGGGGAGGGGCAGCGGCCCAAGCCCCGCCCCCCCCGCGCGCTCCCGGCCCGGCGCGTGGTGCGGGGGGGGGAGGGGCGTGGAGTGGCTGCGCGCGCGCGCGGGGGGCGGGGCCTCGCGGCGCGAGGGGAGGGGCAGGCGCGAGGCGGCCTCGGGGGGCGGGGCCAGCGGCGGGGGGCGGGGCGGGAGCAGGTTGGGGAAGGGCGGCGGGATGGGGGCGGGGCCGGAGAAAGGGGCGTGGCCCGTGAAAGGGACGCGGCCGCTGTGAGGGGCGTGGCCAGAAAAAGGGGCGTGGACCGCGTAGGGGGCGTGGCCGGGGTGTGGCGCCGAGCCCGGGAAAGGGGCGTGGCCGCTGTGCGGGGCGTGGCCGCGGTAGGGGGCGTGTCCCGGGAAGGGGGCGTGGGCGTGTCCGTGTCCCGGCCCCTCCCCCGCGGGCAGGGGGCAACTCATCTCCTCGTAAATGGCCTCGGGCTCGTCGGGGGGAGGGGGCGGCGCTGCCCCCAGCCCCCCTCGCCGGGGGTCCCCGCCCAGCCCCCCCCGCGCGTCCCCCACCATCTCGATGTACACGGGCTCCTCCCCATCCCCCTCCTCGGCCGGGGGGGGCGGGGGGGCCCCTCCCGACAGGCGGGTCTGGGGGCTCCGCGACGGCTTCAGGGGGGGCGTCTGGCGCACGCAGCCCCCCCGGGGGGTGCCTGGGGAGGGGAGGGGCTTAGGGGGTGCAGAACAGCCCCCCTTGCTCCCCAATCCCTTGGAACCTGTTCCCTGTCCCCCCCAGACCCTCAAAATTCTGAGTGCCCCAAACCCTCCCTGAGCCCTCTCGCCGTCCCCCAAACCCCCTGAAACAGAACCTCAAACCCCCAAATCCCCCTCCCTGCCCCCAAATCCCCCTTCCTGCCCCCAAATGCCCCCAAATCCCCTCCCTTCCTCAAATCCCCCTATCTGCCCCCAAATCCCTTCCATTCCCCCAAACCCCCTCCCTGCCCCCAAATCCCTTCTGTTTCCCCAAACCCCCTCCCTGCCCCCAAATCCCCCTCCCTGCCCCCAAATCCCTTCTGTTCCCCCAAACCCCCTCCCTGCCCCCAAATCCCCTCCCTGCCCCCAAATCCCCCTCTCTGACCCAAACCCCCCTCCCTGCCCCCCAAATATTCCCCCCCGCCCCACTCACCCCCTCTCTTGGCGGGCGGTGCCTCGAGGCCCCTCCCCTCTCGAGGGCCGGGTGGGGGGCGCAGGGGGTGCCCCCCGGGCTCGGGCAGCCCCACGGCGTGGCAGGACAGGGACCGGGGGGCCATGCCCGGGGCACAGGGCCGGGGGCCGCGCTCTTGGGGCGCCGGCAGCGTCAGGAACCCCACCCGGAGCGGGCGCCGCAGGGACCCCCCGTCCCGCGCCTTGGGGACCCTGGGGGTGGAAAACACGGGGGGTTCAGGGACACCCCGATATCTCTGGGGTCACCCCAGCCCACCCAAGGGAACCACCCTGGGGGGGGAGGGAGATACAAGGAGTTTAATCGCTGTTTTTGGGGGGTCATGGAGTGCAGGGTGTGTTGGGGATCTTGGGGTTCCTCCAGGGGGATTTGAGGGTGCAGGGTGGGTCGGGGGTCCCAAAGTTTTCCCAAGGGTATTCCAGAGTGGGCCAGGGGTCCCAAGGTCCTCCCAGGGGGATTCTGGGTTGGGTCAGGGGTCCCAGGGTCCCCCAAGGGGTATTCCAGGGTGAGTCAGGGGTCCCAGAGTCCTCTCAGGGTGGGTCCCAGCTGGTTGGGTTGGGGGTCCTGGGTTCACCCAGGAGAACACCAGGGGTCCCATCAGGGTGGTCCTGGGGGGGTCCCACCTGGTTGGGTCCCATCAAGGTGGTCCCGGGGCGGTGCCCACGTCCCCCCCGCCCCGGTATCCCCCCGGTGCCCCCTGAGCCCCCCATGCCCCCCGTGCCCCTCATGTCCCTCTGGTGCTCCCCATGTCCTACCCGAGCCCCCCATGTCCCCCCATGCCCCCCGTGCCCCCCGTGCCCCTCTGGTGGCCCCCATGTCCCACCCGAGCCCCCCATGCCCCCCGTGTCCCTCTGGTGCCCCCCATGTCCCCATCCCCCCGAGCCCCCCATGTCCCCCCCGGTGCCCCTTGTGTCCCTCTGGTGCCCCCCATGTCCTACCCGAGCCCCCCATGCCCCCCATGCCCCCCGTGCCCCTCATGTCCCTCTGGTGCCCCCCATGTCCCCATTCCCCCGAGCCCCCCGTGTCCCCCCGGTGCCCCCCGAACCCCCCGCACCCTTTTCGGGGCTCCTCGTCGCGGGGTCTCCACTCGGCTCGGCCCTTGCGCTGCAGGAGCCCCACGGCGGCCGCTGGGGGGCGCTCCTCGCCCAGGCGCAGCAACGCGGCGGCGGCGGCCGCGAGCTCCGACCGCGGGGGGGCGCTCATGGCGGGGGCGGGGCCTGCGGGGACACGCCCCCTTCTAGAGCTGACCACGCCCCCTCCCGGACAGCTGGCCCCGCCCACAGCCCGGGATGGGGGCGCAGCCGGACCCTCCAGTTCCAGTCCTGGGGTCGCACCCGGACCCCCCAATTCCTGCCCTGGGGTCGCACCCAGAGACCCCCCAATTCCAGCCCTGGGGCTCCCCAATTCCAGCCCTGGGGTCTCCAAAATTCCAGTCCTGGGGTCCCACCCGGACCCTCCAATTCCAGCCCTGGGGTCCCCCAATTCTAGTCCTGGGGTCGCATCCGGACCCCCCAACTCCAGCCCTGGGGTCGCACCCGGACCCCCCAGTTCCAGTTCTGGGGCCGCACCCGGACCACCCTGTTCCAGTCCTGGGGTCCCCCCAATTCCAGCCCTGGGGTCGCACCCAGAACCCCCAACTCCAGCCCTGGGGTCCCACCCGGACCCCCCAATTCCAGCCCTGGGGTCGCACCCAGAGATCCCCCAGTTCCAGCCCTGGGGTCCTCCCAATTCCAGCCCTGGGGTCTCCAAAATTCCAGCCTTGGGGTCCCACCCGGACCCCCCAATTCCAGCCCTGGGGTCCCACCCACACCCCGCCAATTCCTGTCCTGGGGTCGTACCCAGACCCCCCCAATTCCTGTCCTGGGGTCTCACCCAGACCCCCCAGTTCCAGCCCTGGGGTCCCCTCCAGTTCCAGTTGTGGGGTCCCACCCGGATCCTCAGTTCCAGTCCTGGGGTCCCCTCATCCCCCCTGTCCTGGGGTCCCACCCAGCAGTCCCAGAGACCCCTCCCCGCCCCCCAGTCCCGGTCCTGGGGTCCCTCCCCATCGCGGTGGGTCCCGAGGCCGCCCCCTCCCCACAGCGCAGGGACCCCCCAACCCCACCCCTCAACCACGCGGCTCCCACCGCTGTGGGGTCCCTCCAAAGCCCCCCCAAATCCCCCCAGACCCCCTCGATCCCTCCCCACCGCCCCACCCGCCCCTCCCCCATTACCTGTCGCTCTCTCGGGGGGTCCCAGATTTTGGGGGGGGGGGGGGGGGGATAAAATCCTCCTCCGCGCCCCCCCCCCCACCGCCGCCAGCACGGCCGGGCCCGGCTGAGGGGGGGGCGACCGTGGGGGGCTCACGGGGGGCGTCGGCCCATGGCGAGGGTGGGGGGGCTCCGGCGGCCTGCGAGGGAGGGAGGGGCAGCGGGTGGTCACCGTGCCCGGGACCCCCCCGGAGACCCCCCTCTTCCTCCTCCTCCTCCTCCTCCTCCTCCTCCTCCTCCNTCCTCCTCCTCCTCCTCCTCCTCCTCCTCCTCCTCCTCCCTCACCGGCCGCTCCCGCCTCCCGCGCGCGGACGGAGCGCCGCTGACGCAGCGTCCGGGACGCGCCGCCGCCGACACGGCGCCCCCTGGCGGCTCGGAGGACCCACCCACCCGGTGGCGAGAGGGCGGGGCCGCGTCTGGTGGGCGTGGCTTGTATGGGGCGTGGTCAATGAACGGGCGTGTCTTAAATAAAGGCGTGGTCTGTGGCTGGGCGTGGCTTTTATGGAGCGCGTGGTTTACTCTGGGGGCGTGGCCTGTGGGCCGCATGTTGGGAGAGTTGGGTCGATTTTGGGGAATTTGGGCCAATTTTGGAGGTTTCAGCCCCATTTTGGGGGCGTTTGAGAGGATTTCGGGGGGATTTGAGAGGATTTTGGGGGGATTTGAGAGGATTTTGGGGGGATTTGAGAGGATTTTGGGGGGATTGGAGCCAATTTTGGGGGGATTTGAACCAATTTTGGGGGGATTTGAGCCGATTTTGGGGTATTTGAGCCAATTTGGGGGGATTTGAGCCAATTTGGGGGGATTTGAGCCAATTTGGGGCATTTGAACCAATTTGGAGGAAATTTGAGCCGATTTGGGGGAATTTGAGCCGATTTTGGGGGAATTTGAACCAATTTTGGGGGGATTTGAGCCGATTTGGGGAGGATTGGAACCAATTTGGGGCATTTGAGCCAATTTTGGGGCATTTGAGCCGACTTTAGGGGGATTTGAACCAATTTTGGGGGGATTTGGGTTGATTTTGGGGGGAATTTGAGCCAATTTTGGGGGAATTTGAACCGATTTTGGGGGGATTTGAGCCAATTTTGGGGGAATTTGAACCAATTTTTGGGGGGATTTGAACCAATTTTGGGGCATTTGAGCCGATTTTGGGAAGTTTCGTGTCCGTTGCGAGCGGCCTCATAATTGACGTGTTTTTACAACTGTGGCTCATTAACGCTGTGGCTTTAATTACTGGGCGTGTCTCCACAGTGGGCGTGGCTTCACCGAGGGAGGGCGTGGCTCCACCAACCCGCCTCTCTACGTCACTTCCTGTTTTTGCTTCCGGGTGCGGCGGCTCCGCCGGTACCGGGTCCGGGCCCGGCCCCGCCATGTTCTTCCTCCTCCTCCTCCTCCTCTCCCTCCTCCTCCTCCCGCCGCCGCCGCCGCCATGAGCCGCAAGAGGAGCGGCTTCGCCATCACGAGCGTGCGCGGCGGCGGCGGGGCCGGGACCGGGACCGGGACCGGGAACGGGAACGGGAGCGGGAACGGAGGGGCCGGGACCGGAGGTGGGGCCGGGACCGGATCGGTCACTCCAGGACGAGGTGTCGGTACCGGAGGAGCCGCTCCCGGAGGTGGGGCCGGTACCGGAGGAGCCGCTCCCGGAGGTGGGGCCGGTACCGGAGGAGGTGCCGGTGCCGGCCCGGCCGCCCCCGGCGGGTCCCGGTTCCGCCTCGTTCGCCTCCCCGCGGCCGAGCTGCGCCGGGGCCGGTGGTTGTGTCGCGATTTCTACGAGCGGGACGGGGCGGGGGGCCCGAGGCCCGGGGGGAGGGTCCCGGTGTCCGCTGACGCCCCCCGGGCCGGCGGGAGGGCCCCGCTGAGCCCCCCGGGGCGGGTCCCGCTGTCCTTGGACGCCCCCCGGGCCCCTCCCCAGCCCCAGCCCCGCTCGCTCGGGGCCTTCGCGCAGCTCGTGCAGGAGGTGAGGGGGGGATGGGGGGAGGGGGCGGGGCCAGGGGAGACCCCCCATCCCCCCTCCCACCCCCAAACTGAGCCCCCCCCCCGCTGTTCCAGGCGCTGCCCCCCAAACCCCCCTCGCCCCGGGGCGGCGGGGCCGAGCTGAGCGCGCGGCTCGGATGGGACGAGGAGGAGAGCGAGGAAGAGGAGGGGTGAGGGGGAGTTCCGGTTTGGGGAGGGGAGTTCCGGTTTGGGGGAGGGGGAGTTCCGGTTTGGGGAGGGGAGTTCCGGTTTGGGGGAGGGGGAGTTCCGGGTTGGGGGGGGGAGGTGGGGTGTGGGGGGGGGGAAG
>CM031076.1:30894-54399 GCA_013398505.2 Rhegmatorhina hoffmannsi
GTCCCCAGGAGGGCATCAGGGGGTCCCAGGGGGTCCCAGGGGGTCCCCAGGAGGGCATCAGGGGGTCCCAGGGGGTCACTCACATCAATGGGCTGCACCTTCCTCCTCCTCCTGCGCTCGGGGCCGAGGCTGATCCCGGGCAGGTCCGGGGGGGGCACCGGGAGGGGCGCGGGGGGGGCGGGCACGTTGAGGGGGAGGGGGCTCAGAGGGGGCCCCCCCAGCCCCCCCCGGGGGGTCCCCGCCCCCTCCAGGCGGCTGTAGGAGCGTCGGACCCGGGGGGCGATGGGGGGCGGGGCGGGGGAGGGGGGAGGGGAGGGCCGGGGGGGGGAGGGGTCGTTCTCCTTCTGGCTCCGGAGCTGTGGGGGGAGGGGGAGCTCAGGGGGAGCCCCCAATAAGGTGGGGACCCCCCCAGGGTGTCCCCTCCCCCCACTCACCCGGGGGCTCCGTCGGGGTCTCTCAAAGCTCTGGGGGGGGAGGGGAGGGGGTCAGAGGGCCCCAAAAATGGGGATCCCCCAAACCTGGGACCCCTCCCCAGAACCCCAAATCCCCTGGGACCCCCTAAATTCCCAGGACCCCCCCAAAACCCACCTGGGACCCTTCCCAGCCCCCTGAGACCCCCCCAGAGCCCTCCTTGGATCCCCCCAAACCCCTGAGACCCTCCCCCCCGCCCCACTGAGACCCCCCAAACCCCCCCGGGATCCCCCCAAACCCCTGAGACCCCCCCACGCCCCAATGACACCCCCCAAACCCCTGAGACCCCCCTCCCAAACCTCAGCACTCCCCCAAGCCCCTCCGAGACCCCTCAGACCCCCCAGGACCCCCCAAACTCCCCTGGGATCCCCCTCAGAAACCCCCCAGGACCCCCCCAAACGTCTGGGACCCTCCCAAACCCCAGAGACTCCCTCTCAGGACCCCCCAAACCTCCCCAGGGGCACCCCAGGCCCCCCCAAGCCCCTGAGAGACCCCCCACTCACAGGGCTGTTCAGGGGGTTTTGGGTGGGGGGCGCCCATGGGGGGCCCCCCCGAGGGGCCGAGACCACCAAGCGCTTGGAGCTGAGTCGAGTCACTGAGGGGGAGGGGAAAGGGGGGGTGAGGGGGGTCCTGAGCCCCCCCCAAACCACAACTGCCCCCCCGGGACCCCCCCGAGCTCCAGAGACCCCCCCCAAGAACCCCCCCAACCCCAGAGACCCCCCAGAGACCCCCCCAGTTACTCCAGTGACCCTCCCAAGGACCCCCCAAACTGTCAGAAACTCCCCCGCGACCCCCCCAAGCCCCCCAGAGACCCCCCCAGAGCCCTCCCAGGACCCCCCAAAGACCCCCCAGAGCCCTCCCAGGACCCCCCAGACCCCTCCCAAGACCTCCCAAAATCCCCTCTGAGACCCCCCCAGACCCCTCCCAAGACCCCCCCAAAATCCCCCCTAGCCCCGCCCCCACCGCTCGGGGTCGCCCCTCACAGGCCCCGCCCCCTCCCCACAGGCCCCGCCCCCTCCCCACAGATCCCCCCCCCAGCCCCCCCAAGGACACCCCCAGACCCCCCAGAATCCCCCCCAGACCCTCCAGACCCCTCAGGACCCCCCAGATCGCCCCTCACCCCTCGGGGTCGCCCCCTCCGATCTCCTCCCGCCTCCTCCTCCTCCCGCCATGGCCGTTTGAACGCCCGGAAGTGACGTCACCGCGCGGGACCGCAGCGGGATGGGCGTGGTTCGGTCGCCATCTTGAGCGTGGCCACACTCACTTCCTGCGCGCGCCGGATGTGACGCCAAAGGGACGCGCCGCACCCGGAAGCGCCAGCGGGGCAGGGCGTCGCCATAGGAACGGGTGAGTGGGGGGCGGGGGGGGTGTTTTGGGGGTCCTGAGGGGGTTTCGGGGGGTCCTGGAGGGTTCTCGGGGCCCTGGGGGGGGATCTGGGGCCTTCTGAGGGGGACGTGGGTGGGGCGGGCGGGGGTTGGAGGCGTCCTGAGCCCCTGGAGTTGTTTGGGGGAGTCTCTGTGGGGTCTGGGGGTCCCTCAGTGCCCCCCCTGTGTCCCCCCCCAGCCCCAGGATGGGGCTGTGCAAGTGCCCCAAGCGGCGAGTGACGAACCTGTTCTGCTTCGAGCACCGAGTGAACGTGTGTGAGAACTGCCTGGTCAGCGCCCACCCAAAGGTGGGGGGTCCCGGGGGGCTTTGGGGGGTCTGGAGAGGATCCGGGGGGGTCCTGGGGGTACTGTGGGGGGTCCTGGGGGATCTGGGGAGGGTCTGAAGGGTGTTCTGGGTGGGTCTGGGGGTCCTGGGGGGATTCTGGGGGGTCCTGGGTAGTGGGAGGAGGTCCAGGGGAGTTTCTGGGGGTTTGGGGGGGGGGGTCTGGGGGTGGACTGGGGGGGTCTGGGGGGAGTGGGGGTGGTCCTGGAGGTTCTGGGTGGCCTGGGGGGGTGTCCTGGGGTGTGGGGGGGTAATTGGGGGGTGCTGGGTGGCCTGGGGGGGCTCCTGGTGGTCCCAAAGCCCCCCGTGACCCCCTGTGGGGGCTCCTGGTGGTCCCAGACCCCCCCGTGACCCCCCGTGCCCCCCCAGTGCATCGTCAGGTCGTACCTGCAGTGGCTCCAGGACAGCGACTACAGCCCCGAGTGCCCCCTCTGTGCCACCCCCCTGGGCACCCGCGACACCGTCCGGCTGCTCTGCCACGGTGGGGCTGGGGGGGGCTGGGGGAGAGTCTGGGGGCGCGGGGGGGGCTTTGGGGGGGCTGGGGGAGAGTCTGGGGGCTTTGAGGGGGCTGGGGGAGAGTCTGGGGGCACTGGGGGGGCTCGGGAAGGGGCTGGGGGAGGGGTGGGGGGGATGGGGGGGGTTGAGGGGTTGGGGGGTGTGGGGGAACCTCGGGGAGGGGTTGGGGGGTCTGGGGGGGTCCTCGGAAGGGGTTGGGGGGGTTAGAAGGAGATGGAGGGGCTGGGGGAGGGTCGGGGGGGGCCGGGGGGACGTTTGGGGAGTTGGGGAAGGGGTTGGGGGGAGTTGGGGGGCTGGAGGAGGGTTTGGGGGTCTGGGAGGGGAACTGGGGGGCTGGTGGGACTGGGGGAGGGTTTGGGGAGGGATTTGGGGGGTGGGGGAGGGATTTGGGGGGACTGGGAGGCTCAAACTGAGGTTTGGGGGCTTAAACCCGGTTTTAGAGATGGAGGAGGAGGTGGGGGAGACCAAACTGGGGCTTTAAAAGTGGATTTGGAGGGGCTTAAACTGCCCTTTTTGGGGTCCAGGTCGGTTCTAACGGGGTTGGACCGGCTTAAACCCGACTTTGGGGGGGGTTTAGGAGGGTTTAAACCCGACTTTGAGGGGGGGGGGTTAGGAGAGTTTAAACCCGACTTTGTGGGGGGGTATAGGGGGGTTTAAACCCGACTTTGTGAGCAGGTTTAGGAGAGTTTAAACCCGACTTTGTGGAGGAGTTTAGGGGGGTTTAAACCCGGCTTTGGGTGGGATTTTAGGAGGGTTTAAACCCAACTTTGTGGGTGGGTTTAGGGGGGTTTAAACCCGGCTTTTGGGGGGTTTAAACCCGACTTTGGGGGGATTTAAACCCGGCTTTGGGGGGTTTAGGAGGGCTGGGCAGCCCCAGACGCAGCTCTGGGCGGGTTTCAGGCTGATCTTTGGGCTCCAAGCTGGGCTTTGGGGTGTCTCAGCCGAGCTTGGGGGTCCCTGAGCCCGCCCTGCCCCCCCAGACGTGTTCCACTGGGCCTGCCTGGCAGGGTGGGCGCGGGCACTGCCCCCCCGCACGGCGCCCGCCGGGCACCGCTGCCCCTCCTGTGGGGGGCCCCTGTTCCCGCCCCCCAACCTGCAGGGCCCCGTGGCCGAGGCGCTGCGGGCGCGGCTGAGGACGGCGGGGTGGGCACGGCCCGGGCTGGGGCTGCCCCTGGTGAGTGCCCAGAGACCCCCAGAATGGGGGCAGGGGGCAGGGTGGGCACGGCCCGGGCTGGGGCTGCCCCTGGGGAGTGCCCAGAGACCCCCAGAATGGGGGCAGGGGGCAGGGTGGGCACGGCCCGGGCTAGGGCTGCCCCTGGGGAGCCCCAAAATACCCCCAAAATACCCAAACCCACTTAAAAGCCCCCCAATCCCCCCCAAATCCCCCTCAAATCCTCCCCCAAATCCCCCCCAATCCCCCCCAGATCCCCCCCAGCACCATCAAACCACCCAAATCTCCCCAATCCCCCCCCGGATCCCAAATCCCTCCTGGGACCCCCCAAAACTCCCCCAGGCCCCCAAACTGCCCCTCCCCCCATCGGGCCCTGTCCCCTCCCCCACCCTCCAGGGGAGCCCCCCCTAATTTTGGGGGCTTTTGGGTCCCCCCAGATCGAGGACTCGGAGGAGCCAACGGAGCCTGAACCCCCCGAGGAGCCAGAGGGGGGCTGGGACGGTGAGGGGGGACCCCAAAACCTCCTGGGACCCCAAAACCTCCTGGGAGACCCCAAAACCTTCCTGGGACCCCAAAACCTTCCTGGCGGGACCCCAAAACCCTCCTTGGGGGACCTCAAACCCTCCTGGGACCCCAAACCCTCCTGGGGGACCCCAAAACCCTCCTGGGACCCCCAAAACATCCCTCGAAGGGGAACCCCAAACTCTCCTGTGACCCCAAAACCCTCCTGGGACCCCAAAACCCTCCTGGGACCCGCCCTGGCTTTTGGGGCCCCCCCGACCCCCCAATTCTCTCCCCACAGCCCCCGTGGCCCCCCCACAGCCCCCCCCGACCCCTCCCCCACCCCACGCCATCGTCCACATGGGGGGGGGAGAGACCCCCAGTCTGCACCCAGGTGAGTCTGGGGGGGCTGGGACCCCCTGGGGGGCTGGGGGGGTTGGGGGACCCCGCCCTGTGGGGCTGGGGTGTTGGGGGACCCCCTATGGGGCTGAAAGGGAGTTGGGGGACCCCTGGGGGGTGGGGCATCCCCCTGTGGGGCTGAAAGGGAGTTGGGGGACCCCCCTATGGGGCTTGGGGGGTGTTGGGGGGAACTCCTATGGGGCTGGGGGTGTTTGGGGATCCCCCCTATGGGTCTGGGGGGGTGTTGGGGGGGACTCCTATGGGGCTGGGGGTGTTTGGGGATCCCCTATGGGGCTGGGGGGGTTGGGAGACCCCTGGGGGGGCGGGGGATCCCCTTATGGGGCTGAAAGGGGGTGGGGGACCCCCGTATGGGGCTGGGGGGTTTGGGGGACCCCTGGGGGCTGGGGGATCCCCCTTATGGGGCTGAGAGGGGGTTGGGGGACCCCCTATGAGGCTGAGGGGTTTGGGGGTCCCCCTGTGGGGCTTGGAGGACCCCCTATGGAGCTGGGGGTGTTTGGGGATCCCCTATGGGGCTGGGGGGGTGTTGGGGGACCCCCCTATGGGGCTGGGGGTTTTTGGGGATCCCCCCTATGGGGCTGGGGGGGTGTTTGGGGATCCCCCCTATGGGGCTGGGGGGGTGTTGGGGGACCCCCCTATGGGGCTGGGGGGGTGTTTGGGGATCCCCCCTGTGGGGCTGGGGGGTTTGGGGGACCCCCCTATGGGGCTGGGGGGGTGTTGGGGATCCCCCCTATGGGGCTGGGGGGGTGTTTGGGGATCCCCCCTGTGGGGCTGGGGGGGGTTTGACGGGGGGGTCCCTAATAGGACTGGGGGTGCTTTTGGGGTCCCCCCACTGTGGGTCACATTTTGGGGTGTCCCCCCTCCCATGGGGGGCTTTGGGACTCTCCCCCCCCCCCAGGCTCTGCCCCACGGAAGCCCCTCCTTGGGGGTCGCGAGAGTTGGGCCCCCCCAGACCGGGACGAGGACAAATATCGGCGGCGCCCCCTGCGCTGGCTGCCCCCCAAGCTGCGGTGGGCACGGGGGGCACCTGGGGGGCAGGGGGGCACCTGGGGGGCAGGGGGGGCACCCGGGGGGCAGGGGGGGCACGGGGGGCACCTGGGGGGCAGGGGGGGCACCCGGGGGGCAGGGGGGCACCTGGGAGGCAGGGGGGGCACCTGAGGGGCAGGGGGGCACCTGGGGGGCACGGGGGGCAGGGGGGGCACCTGAGGGGCAGGGGGGGCACCTGGGGTGTTCTTCAGGGGCTGTGGGGGGAATTTGGGGGGCAGTTGGGGTCGGTTGGGGGCCCGAGGGGTATTTGGGGTGGGTTTGGGTGTTCGAGGCTGTTCTTGGGTGGTTTGGGGCTATTTTGGGTCTCTCTTTTGGGCTGTTTTTTTGGTTTGTTTTTGGGTTATTTTGGGGTTGGTTTTTGGTGGGTTTGGGGCTATTTGGGGCTATTTGGGGCTACTTTGGGGCTATTTGGGGCTATTTGGGGCTATTTTGGGGCTACTTTGGGGCTATTTGGGGCTATTTGGGGCTATTTTGGGGCTATTTGGGGCTATTTTGGGGCTATTTTGGGGCTATTTGNTTTTGGGGCTATTTGGGGCTATTTGGGGCTATTTGGGGCTATTTTGGGGCCATTTGGGGCCATTTGGGGCTATTTGGGGCTATTTGGGGCTATTTGGGGCTACTTTGGGGCTATTTGGGGCTACTTTGGGGCTATTTGGGGCTATTTGGGGCTATTCCCCCCCCGCAGGTGCCGCGCCCTCTCCTCTCCGCGGCGCCCCCTGCTGGCGCTGTGCGTGGGCGGGGCCGCGGCCTTCGCGCTGCTGCTGCTCCTATTGGCCAGTCTGGGGAGGGGCGGGGCCGACACTGACCCCGCCCTCGAGCCGCTCAACAACCCGCACATCCGGGTCGGAAACTGACCACGCCCCCCCTGAGGCGGGGCTTGCATGGAGTGGGCGTGGCTTTTCCGGCGGGATTGGCCCCGCCCCCTCCGGTGTTAATAAAGGGCGCCCCCTTGTGGAGGGGGAGGGGAACGAACCAATGTTGTTATTGGGGGGGATGGGGGGGGAACCAGTGACAGGGGTGACCCCCCCAGTGACACCCCAGTGACACCAGTGACCCCCCAGTGCCCTCCCAGTGACACCAGTGACCCCCCAGTGCCCTCCCAGTGACACCACTTACACCCCAGTGACCGCCCCCCCAGTGCCCCCCGCCCACCAGTGACACCCCAGTAACCGCCCCCATCCCTCCCAGTCCTCCCAGTCCAGACTCAGCTCAGCACCAACAAACTCGTTGTTCGTTCTCGCCCCTCCCCCACCAAACTGGGGGGTTCTGGGGTGGGATTTGGGGGGTCTTGGGGGGTGGGGGGAATTTGGGGGGTCCCAGAGGGGGATTTGGGACGTTCCCCCCCCCCTCAGAATGGGTGAGCCCCCACTGACAGATGGAGGCGGAGCAAGGCGAGGCCACGCCCACCGGGAGAGGGCGGTGCGAAGGCATCGGTGGGCGGGGTTCCACCGGGAGGGGGCGTGTCCTGGCTGGCGGTGGGCGTGGCCGCGGGCGGTGGGCGTGGCCCCGGCGGTAGAAGCTCCACCTCCAGCAGCAGCTGCTGCGGCCCCGCCAGGGGGCGCACGAGCTCCAGGAGCGAGCTGTGATTGGACAGCGCCTGCCGAGGGGGCGGGGTCAGG
This sequence comes from Rhegmatorhina hoffmannsi, assembly GCA_013398505.2. Classification (NCBI taxonomy): domain Eukaryota; kingdom Metazoa; phylum Chordata; class Aves; order Passeriformes; family Thamnophilidae; genus Rhegmatorhina; species Rhegmatorhina hoffmannsi. The sequence goes on from CM031076.1 coordinate 38,344, forward strand.
CCGAGAGGGCGCCCCCTGCTGGGCCGGGAGAACAAAGACCCCCAAAGAGCCCCAAAAACTGCCCCAAGGACCCCCCAAACCCTCTCAGGATGCCCCATAAAGACCCCGCAAAGTCCCCCCAAAACCCCCTTAACCCCCTCAAATGCCCCCCAGTCCCCCCAAAGACCCCCCAAATGCCCCCCAGTCCCCCCAAACACCTTCCGAGTGCCCCACAGAACCCCCCAAGTCCCCCCCAAACGCCCCCTCCCCCCGTACCCGCAGGCGGAAGGTGCCGGGGGGGCCCCCCCGGAGCCGAAGCCTTTGGGGGTCCCCCGGAGGGTGTTGGAGCTGGAAAATCCCGGTGGGAACGTCGGGAATTTGGGGCAGGGCCAGGAAGCGATGGAGGAGCCACCGAGGGCGGGGGGCACAGCCCGGGACCCCCGAGGGGCACACGCAGGTCCTGGGGGGCGAAACGGGGGGTCCCAAAACCCCGAGACTTCCAAAATCCTCCCAATTATCCACCCAAGGGGGTCCTCAAAGCTCAAACCTCCCCCCGGGACCCCCAAATATCCACTCGGGGGGGTCCCCAAGCCAGAAAACTCCCCCGGGACCACGAAATCCTCCACAGGACCCCCAAACCCTTCCCGGGACCCCAAAATCCTCTGCAGGACGCCCCAAACCCTCCCCAGGTCTTGGGGATCCCTTGGGGGGGGTACAAGAAGGACCCACCCCCCAGGATTTTGAGGTTCTTTGGGTGGGATTGGGGACCCCCCCCTTGAGTTTGGGGTGCAAGGGGGGGGGATTTGGGGACCACCCAGGATTTGGGGGTGCCAGGGGGTCCATACCCGTTGCTGTGGGGGTGGGGGGTGTAGGGCCCCCTGCAGAGCTGGGGGGGCAGGCACAGGTGCCCCCCAAAAGTGTTGAGGCAGCGCTGGGACCCCCCACAGGTGTGGGAGCCCTCGGAGCACTCGTCGTGGTCTGGGGGGCACAGGGGGGGTCCTGAGTCCAGAGACCCCCCCAAAGACCCCCAGAGACCCCCCCAAACACCCCAGAGACCCCCAAATACCCCCCAGAGATCCCCAAATACCCCCCAAAGACCCCCAGAGACCCCCAAATACCCCCCAAAGACCCCCAAATACCCCAGAGACCCCCAAATACCCCCCAAGATCCCCAAATACTCCCCAGAGACCCCCAAATACCCCAGAGGCCCCAAATATCCCAAAGACCCCCCAGAGACCCCCAAATGTCCCACAGACACCCAAAATATTCCAAAGACCCCCCAGAAAACCCCCAAATACCCCAGAGGCCCCCCCCAACCCCTCTTAGCCCCTCAAACTGCCCCAGAGCCCCCCAAAACCACCCTGTAGCCCCCCCAACCCCCCCAATCCCTCTCAGCCCCCCCAATCCCCCCCCAGCACACCCAGAACCTTTGAACCCCCACCCAGACCCCCTAAAGCCCCCCAGACCCCCCCCGAGCCCCCTACCCTGGCACAGCCCCCCCCTCTCCCCGTAGCCGGGGGGGCAGAGGCAGCTGAAGCCCCCCGGGAGGTTCTGGCAGCGGTGCTGGCACAGGAGCCCCCCCTGGCACTCGTCCACATCTGGGAGACCCCCGGGGTGGGCAGAGACCCCCGGGGGGGACAGAGACACGGTGAGACCCCCAGAGAGGGGGCAGAGACCCCCGGGGAGGGGACAGAGACCACCGGGGGGGACAGAGACCACCGGGGAGGGGACAGAGACCCCAGAGAGGGGGCAGAGACCCCCAGGGAGGGGGCAGAGACCCCCAGGGAGGGGGCAGAGACACGGTGAGACCCCCAGGGGAGAAGGGGCAGTACTTCGATCTGTGGGCGGGGCCAAAAGAGCTGTGGGTGGGGCTACAGCTCTGGGGCGTGGCTATTGATTTATGGGCGTGGCTATCGAGCTATGGGTGTGGCTATTGATCTGTGGGCGTGGCTATTGATTTGTGGGCGTGGCTATTGATAGTGGGCGTGGCTATTGATCTGTGGATGTGGCTATTGATAGTGGGCGTGGCTATTGATCTGTGGGCGTGGCTATTGATCTGTGGGTGTGGCTATTGATCGATGGGCGTGGCTATTGATCTGGGCGTGTCTCTTGATCTATGGGCGTATCTCTGGCTCTGTGGGCGTATCTCTGGCTTGGTGGGCGTGTCCCCGCGCGGGTGGGCGTGTCCTACCGTGGCAGCCCCGCCCATCGGGGGCCAGCACGAAGCCGGGCCGGCAGCGGCAGCGGAAGGAGCCGAAGGTGTTGAGGCAGCGCTGGGAGCAGCGAGCGCCCATCGAGCACTCGTCCACGTCTGGGGGGCACAGGGGGGCTCAGGGGGGGCACCGGGGGTGGCACCTCCCCACATACCCCCCAGAGCCACCCCCGGTGCCCCCGCCACCCCCAGACCCGCCACTGCCCATCCCCGGGCTCGAGGGGGGCACTGGGTGCCTCGGGGGGTTGGTCAGAGTGGTTTGGGGGCATCTGGGGGGCTCTGACCGGGGCAGGAGCCCAGGCTGGACCTGGTGGGGGGTTTCAGGGTGATTTTGGGGGAGTTCAGGTTGGTTTAGGGGGTTCAGGGTGATTTGGGGGGTTCAGGGTGTTTCCTGGGGAGCTCAGGGTGATTTGGGGGGAGTTCAGGGTGTTTTAGGGGGTTCAGGTTGGTTTAGGGGGCTCAGGGTGTTTTAGGGGGTTCAGGGTGTTTTAGGGGGTTCAGGGTGTTTCCTGGGGGGTTCGGGGCGATCTGGGGGCTCTGACCGAGGCAGGAGCGCCCGTCGGGGCCGAGGCTGAACCCGGAGTGGCAGCGACAGGCGAAGGCGCCCGGGGAGTTGGCGCAGCTGTGCTGGCACCAGCGGAACTGGCACTCGTCCTCATCTGTGCCCAGAACACCCCAAAGTGACCCCCAAACACCCCACGAACACCCCACAAACACCCCCAAAACCTCTCACCCCACACTCGTCCTCATCTGTGCCCAAAACACCCCAAAGTGACCCCCAAACACCCCATGAACGCCCCTGAAAGCCCCGCCCCACACTCGTCCTCATCTGCACCCCAAAACCAGCCCCAGACCCCTCAAAATGAGCCCAAAGCCACCCAACTGCCCTCTGACCCCCAGACCTTCCCACCTGTGCCCCCAAACCGGCCCCAAACCCACCCCAGACACCCCCAAACTCCTCAGAATGAGCCCAATCCCCAAACCACCCCTGAACACCCCCAGTCACCCCCTTAGGTGTCCCCCCCCCCAAATCCCTCCCAGCCCTGCCCAGCCCCCCAAATCCCTCCCCATATCCAACCCCTCAAGCTCCCCCAGCCCCCCAAGTCCTTCCCACCCCCTCCAAGCCCCCCCAGACTCCCAAATCCCCCCCCCATCCCCAGGCCCCCAAACCCTCCCAGCCTCCCCCAAGCCCTCCCATACTCACCCCAACAACCCCCACAGCCCCCCAAATCCCTCTCATGCCCCCCCCAGCCCCCCCCCGCCCCCCAAAGCCCCCCAGTGCCCCTCCCCCACTGACCCACACACTCGGGGCTGCGGTGTCGGTACCCGGGGGGGCAGCGGCACTCGAAGCCCCCCGGCAGGTTGATGCAGTCCTGGCTGGGGGGGCACGGGGGGGGCACCCCCTGGCACTCGTCCACGTCTGGGGGGGCAGCGGGGGGGCTGAGGGGGCACCCACCATGCCCCCTCCTGCCCCCGTGCCCCGGGAGCCCCCTGAAAATCCAACCCCCTCCCACCCCTGAGACCCCCCAGCCGGGCAGGGCCACGCCCAAAGGGTGTAGCCACGCCCACGACTAATTAGCCACGCCCACCATTCATTAGCTACACACAGAGGATTGATTAGCCACAACAGTGAGTCATTAGGCATGCCCAGGACTAATTAGCCACACCTGCACATTATTAGCCACGACCAGGACTAATTAGTCCCACCTGTGAGTCATTAGCCATGCCCAGGACTAATTAGTCCCGCCTGTGAGTCATTAGCCATGCCCAGGACTAATTAGTCCCACCTGTGAGTCATTAGCCATGCCCAGGACTAATTAGTCCCACCTGTGAGTCATTAGCTGCACCCACGATTCATTAGCCATGCCCGGGACTAATTAGCCATACCCGTTTGTTATTAGCCACGCCCAGGACTAATTAATCACAGCCATGAGTCATTAACCACGCCCACTGTTCATTAACCACACTGATGAGTTATTAGCCACGCCCACAATTCATTAGCCACGCCCAGGACTAATTAGCCACATCTGAGAGTCATTAGCCATGCCCATGATCCACCCATTTAGCCCCACCCCTTTTAGCCCCGCCCACACAACGCCCATACATTTAGCCCCGCCCCACCCCTTTAGCCCCGCCCCTCACCTGTGCAGGTGCCGTCGGGGGCGGGGCCGAACCCGGGGGGGCAACGCCCGTCGATGGGGGGGGCGGGGGGAGGAGGGGGCGGGGCCAGGGCGGGCCCGGGGGCGGGGCCAGGCCCGGGGGCGGGGCCTGGGCTGAGCAGCGCGGCCGAGCGGGGCAGGCAAAGGTACCCCCCGAAATGGTTCAGGCACTTCATGGCCCCCCGACACGGGGGGGGCCCCCCCGAACACTCGTCCACATCTGGGGGGGGAGGGGAGACCCCTGAGACCCCCCGAGCCCCCCCGAACCGGCCCCGGGACCCCCGAGACCCCCCAGAAACCGCCCCGGGACCCCCGAGATCCCCCGAACCGACCCCGGGACCCCCGAGCCCCCCCTGAACCGGCCCCGGGACCCCCGAGACCCCCCCAGAAACCGCCCCGGGACCCCCAAAACAGCCCCCGGGATGAAACCCCCGAGGTTCCCCCAAACCAGCCCCGGGACCCCCCAAAATGACTCTGAGCCCCCCCGAGCACCCCCAAAATCTGAGGACCCCTCTCCCCCCCAATTGGAGACCCCCAACACCCCCCCCACCCCCCCAAACTGGACACCCCCAAATCCTCCCCAATCCCAAAAGGGGACCCCTCCCTCCAACCGCCCCCCCACCAAATTGGGGACCCCCGAAATCCCAACCCATCCGCAAATTGGGGACCCCCAAACCACCCCCAAACTGGGGACCCCCCTCCCCCTCCCTCCCCTCCCCCCCTCAAGATTGGGGTCCCCTCCCCCACCTTTGCAGTGCTCGGTTTCGGGGTCCCACTCGTACCCATCGCTGCACTCCTGGGGGGGGAGGGGACGGGGGGGGTCACCCCCCCCCAAATACCCCCCAAATACCCCCCAGCCCCTCCCCCCCCCCCCCATCCCGGCCCCTCCCCCACAGCGGCCCCAAAGTTTGGGAAAGGGGGAGGGGCCACAGAGGGGTTTTCTGGGGGGGGTCTCAGGAGTTTGGGGGAGGGGGGAGGGACAGTTTGGGGGGTCCCCCCCGACTTCCCCCCCCCCCCACATCGCCCCTCCCCCACCGTGTAATCCTCGGGCTCCTCCAGTTCCGGGGGGGCCGCGGTGGCCACGGTGGCGACGAGGAAGAGGAGGAGGAGGAAGAAGGGGGGGCCCATCGCGCTGGGGGAGGGGCAGGGGGGGTCACCCCAAACTCTGCGAACCCCCCAAGGGAGTCCGGACCCCTCCCCGAACTCCCCCTCCCGAGATGCCCCTCCCCCCCCTCCAGCCCCGTCCATGGAGGGGCATCCCCGGGGTGGGGGAGGGGCGTCCCGGGGGGGCCGGGGGGGGGGGGGGGAGGGGATGGGACACCCCAAAAGAGCCCCCCGTGGCCTCACTTACCCCGAGCTCGGCTCTGGCCCCTCCCCCACCGCTCTCAGGCTCCTCCCCCCTCCCAAAATTGGCCCCGGGAGGGCGGGATGGCCCCTCCCCCACCCCTCAGGACCCCCCCAATCCTGCCCCTCCCCCACCCCTCAGGACCCCCCAATCCTGCCCCTCCCCCACCCCTCAGGACCCCCCCAATCCCGCCCCTCCCCCACCCCGCAGCACCCCCCAATCCCGCCCCTCCCCCACCTTAAGATTTTGGGGTTCCCCCCCCAAACCTGCCCCTCCCCCCTTCAAACTGAGGGACCCCCAAAGTGCCCCTCCCCCCCCGAGCCTTTTGGGGACCTCCCGAACTCGCCCCTCCCCCCACAGACACCCCCAAACCGGCTCCGTTTCCGCCTGGGCTTTATTTGGGGGTCCCGTTTTTTGGGGGAGTCTGTCCAGGTTTTGGGGGGTCCCAACTTTGGGATCCTCCCAGTTTTAGGGTCCCCCCATTTTCTGGGACCCCCAACACTTTTGGGGTGTCCCATTTTTGGGGTGTCCCACATTCCAGACACCCCAAATTTGGGGAGGGGTCCCCCAGTTTTGGGCTGTCTCAGCTCCCAAATCCTCCCTCGCTGCAGGGTCGGGTTTTTGGGCCCCCCGTTTTTTTGGTCCCCCATTTCCTGGGACCCCCCCGTTTTCTGGTCCCCCCAATTTTTTGGGGGTGCCCGTTTTGGGGGTGCCCGTTTTGGGGGTCCTTTTGGGGGGCTCAGTCGTGGTACATCCGCAGCAGACACGCCGTGATCGCCGCCATGTACCGTTCCCACAGCGCTTGGTGCCTGCAAGGGGGGGGGACACCCCACATTTCTGGGGGGGCCCCAAATCTTGGGGGGTCCCCCCCACCTTGGGGTGCCCCCCCCACTCTCCCCAACCCCCCCTCAGTCCAGTTTTGGTGAGAAAAAGGGGATGGTTTGGGGGTTCCTCCCCCCCTGCTGGTGACAAACAGGGGGGGGTTTGGGGTGTTGGGGGGTGGTTGGGGGGTCCCTGATTTGGGGGTGTCTTTGTTTGGGGGTCCTGATTTGGGGGGATCTTCAATTTGGGGGTCCCCAGATTTGGAGGGTGGTCTCCAATTTGGGGGTCCCTGATTTGGGGGTCCTGATTTGGGGGTCCTCATTTGGGGGTGTTGCTGATTTGGGGGGGTCTGGAGGGATTTGGGGTTCGGGGCATTGGGGGGCTCGGGGGGGGTTCAGGGGAGTTTCTGGGGAGTTTGGGGGCGCTCAGGGGGGTTTGGAGGGGCTCGGGGGGGTCCCAATTTTGGGGGTCCCACCTGAAGCTGGACAGACCCCGGGGGGGGGTTCAGGGGGGTTTCTGGGGAGTTTGGGGGGGCTCAGGGGGGTTTGGGGGGCTCAGGGGAGGCTCAGGGGGGTTTGGGGGGGCTCGGGGGGGGTCCCAGTTCCGGGGGTCCCACCTGAAGCCGGGCAGAGCCCGGGGGGCTCCCGTGTAGTGGGTGAGGAAGAGCCGCAGCTCCCCCGGACTCCACTTGTCAGAGCGACACGGCTCGACCACCTGGGGGGACCCCAAAGGGCACCTGAGCCCCCCCAAACCTCCCACGGAACACCCAAACCTCCCCCAGACCCCCCAAACTTCCCCCAGACCCCCCAAAGTCCTACAGACCCCCCTGAGCCCCCCCAAACCACCCACGGACCCCCCAAAGTCCTACAGACCCCCCTGAGCCCCCCCAAACCTCCTACAGAACCCCCAAAGTCCTACAGACCCCCCAGAGCCCCCCAAAAATCCCACAGACCCCTCTGGGTCCCCCCAAAATCCCCCAGACCCTCCCAAAAATCCTCCAGACCCCCCAAAAATCCCCCCAGACCCCCCCAAACTTCCCCCAGACCCCCCAAACTTCCCCCAGAGCCCCCCAAACCTCCCCCCAACCCCTCTCCCCCAGCTTGGGACCCCCAAACCCCTTTGCAGACCCCCCAACCCCCCCCCCGAGACCACCCCGAAGTTCCCCCCAAAAACCCACCGAGGTTCCTCCAACCCCAGAGACACCTCCAAGAACCCCCCAAACCCCCCAAACTCCAACACTCCAACTTTGGGACCCCCCAAACCCCCTCAGAGACCCCCCTAAAAATTCTCCAGACCCCCCAAATCCCCCCAAATCCCCCCCAAATCCCCCCCACCTTCTCCACGAGGTCCACGAAGAAATCCCGAACGTCCCTGGCGTGGGTCAATTTGCCCCCCACGTTCACCAGAGCCCGGGACAGGGGCTGGGGGGAAAGGGGGGTCACTGGGGACCCCCAAACCTGGGAGACCCCCCCAGACACCCCCAAACCTGGGAGACCCCCCCCAGGCACCCCCAAACCCGGGACACCCCCCAGGCACCCCCAAACCTGGGACAGCCCCCCCAAATCTGGGAGACCCCCCCAGGACCACCCCAAACCTGGGACAGCCCCCCCCAAATCTGGGACACCCCCCACAAACCTGGAAGACCCCCCCCCCGGACACCCCCAAACCTGGGACACCCCCCAGGCACCCCCAAACCCGGGACAACCCCTCCAGACACCCCCAAACCTGGGCCAACCCTTTGGGACCCCCCCAAAACCTGAAACACCCCCCCCCCCCGGATCACCCCAAATCCAGGATGCCCCCCCAGGGACTCCCCCAAAACTGGGATGTTCCCCAAATCTGAGTCCCTCAGGATTTTTGGGGGTCCCCCGGGGTTTTGGGGGTCCCCCAGGAGTTTGGGGGTCCTGCAGAGTTTTGGGGTCCCCCAGGATTTTTGGGGGTCCCCCAGGAGTTTGGGAAGCCCCTTCCAACCCCTCAGAGGTTGGGAGGCCCCTCCCCCCCCCCCCCCCCCAGAAGGGACCCTGGGAATTTGGGGGACCCCTCCCCCACCCCAGAGCCCCCCAGTTTTGGGGGGTCTCAGGGGGGTCACCTTGAAATTGGCCTCGAGTTCGTTGTACACCGAGATCTTCCCCCGCAGGGCTGAGCACACCAGGCTGGGGGGGCAGGTTTGGGGGGCTCAGGGACCCCCAGAACCCCCCCAGGGACCCCCCAAAACCAAAACCACCCCCAGGGACCCCCCAAAACCAGGACCCACCCCCAGGGATCCCCCAAACCACCCCAGGGACCCCCCAAAACCAGGACCCACCCCCAGGGACCCCCAGAACCACCCCAGGGACCCCCCAAAACCAGGAGCCCCCCCAGGGATCCCCCAAACCATCTCTGCCCCCCCCAGGGAACCCCAAAACCAACCCCAGGGACCCCCAGAACCCCCCAGGGACCCCTCCAAAATCAAAACCACCCCCAGGGACCCCCCAAAACCACCCCCAGGGACCCCCCAAAACCAGAACCCACCCCCAGGGACCCCCAGAACCCCCCAAAACCAGGACCCCCCCCAGGGACCCCCCAAAACCACCCCCAGGGACCCCCCAAACCAGAACCACCCGGGTTTGGGGTTGCCCCTTTTTTGGGGTGCCCAATTTCGGGGTCCCCTCATTTCTGGGGTGCCCCCTGGGGTTTTGGGGTCACCTCTTGTGCTGGTCCAGCAGGTCCCGGTCGGTCACGAGAACCTTCAGCTCCTTCAGGTCCTGCAGGAACGACTTGGGCAGGTCCCCGTCGGGCTCGGCCGCCTCGGGGGCTGGGGGGGCCACGGGGGGTCACCGGGGGGTCATGGGGGGTCACGGGGGTCATGGGGTCACTGGGGGTCATGGGGGTCACTGGGGGTCATGGGGGTCATGGGGGTCACGGGGGTCACCGGGGGGTCATGGGGGGTCATGGGGGTCATGGGGGGTTATGGGGGGTCATGGGGGTCACGGGGGTCATGGGGGGTCATGGGGTCACTGGGGGTCATGGGGGGTCATGGGGGTCATGGGGTCACTGGGGGTCATGGGGTCACTGGGGGTCATGGGGGGTTATGGGGGTCACGGGGGACACCGGGGGTCACAGGGACATTGGGGACACCAGAGGTCACTGGGGGTCATGGGGAACCCCTTGGGGTCTTGGGGACAGGAGTGGCATCACTGGGTCTTGGGGGACACTGGGGGGTCCCAGGGGGATTTGGGGGGTCCCAGGAGGGTTTGGGGGGGGTGTCCCAGGAGGTGTTGGGGGGTCTCACCCAGGGCCCCCCCGCTCCAGTGGCCCATCATGCTCTGGGCGCAGGCGGCGAAGTCCCCAAAGCTGAGGAACTGCAGGCGCCGCTTGCCCGTCTCGAAGCGGCTGTTGGCGAAGAACACGATGGCGGCGTAGTCGCTGTGGGGGGCACGGGGGGTCAGGGGGGGACACGGGGGGCATGGGGGGCACGGGGGGGCAGGGGGGGACACGGGGGGTCAGGGGGGGACACGGGGGGCAGGGGGGGACATGGGGGGGTCCATAATGGGGGTCTATGTGGGTCAGGGGGGTCAAAGCTCCCCAGGACCCCCCCAGACCCACTGGGTGAGGGGCAGGGGGGGCAGCAGGAACAGCTGTTGGGTGGTCAGAGACCCCCCAGGACCCCCCAAATGGGACCCCTCCCACACCCCTCCAATACAGGAGCCCCCCCAGACCCATCCCAGGACCCCTCAGGACCCCTCAGGACCCCCCTCAGGATGACCAAGGACCCCCCAGACCCTCCCAGGACCCCCCAAGACCTCCCACAACCCCCCCCAGGCCCCCCTCAGGCCCCTGCAGGATGCCCAAGGACCCCCCAGGCCCCTCCAGGACCCCCCAAGACCTCCCAGGACCACCCAGGATGCCCAAGGACCCCCCCGGCCCCTCCAGGACCCCCAAGACCTCCCAGGACCCCCCAGACCCCCCTCAGGAAGCTCAAGGACCCCCAGACCCCCCCAGGATGCCCAAGGACCCCCCAGGACCCCCCAGCCCCCCCCAGGAAGCCCAAGGACCCCCCAGCCCCCGCCATGCCCACCGGGCGAGGGGAGGGGGCAGCAGGAACAGCTGTTGGATGTTCTCGGCGAGGGGTCCCCGAAGCTCCTCCACGGCCTTGAAGACCCTCTTGAAGTTGTCAAACTGGGGGGGGGAGGGGAGGGGGGAGGGGAAGGGGGAGGGGAAGGGGGAGGGGAAGGGGGAGGGGTCAGCCCCACTTTGGGGCTTTTTCCCCCCCATTCTGGGTCTTCCCCCATTTTTGGGGTCCCCTCCCCCGTTTTTGGGGTCCCCCTCCCCATTTTTGGGTTCTCTCCCCCATTTTTGGGGTTCCCTCTCCCGTTTTGGGGTTCCCTCTCCCGTTTTTGGGGTCCCCTCCCCCATTTTTGGGGTCCCCCCTCTCCATTTTTTGGGTTCTCTCTCCCATTTTTGGGATCCCCTTCCCCCATTTTTAGGACACACCCCCCCATTTTTGAGGTCCCCCCCCTGTTTTCGGGTCCCCCCCATTTTTGGGTTCTCTCTCCCATTTTTGGGGCCCCCCCTGTTTCGGGGTTCCCCCTGTTTTGGTGCCCCCCCATTTTTGGGGTCCCCCCCGTTTTGTGCCCCCCCCATTTTTGGGGTCCCCCCCGTTTTGTGCCCCCCCATTTTCGGGGTCCCCCCCGTTTCGGGGTCCCACCTGGCGGCGGCAGCTCCGGATCCCGACCCCGGTCCTGGCGCTGATCTCGTCCAGCTCCTTCTTGGTGCCCTTGGACAGTTTCTTGCCCAGCAGTTCCCGTGCCAGGGGCTCATCGAAGGCGTAATAGCTGGGGGGGCACCCCCAGAATGGGCACCCCGAAATGGGGCACCCCAAAAACCCATCCCAAGACCCCAAAACTGCCCCCAACCCACCCAAACTCCTTCCCCAGAGCTTCCAGTTCCCCCCAGCCCCTCCCACTGCTCCCAGTACCCTCCAATGCCCCTCCCAGTCTCCCACATCCCCTCCCAGTGCCCCCCAGTGCCACTCCATCCCCTCCCAGTGCTCCCAGTGCTTCCAGTTCCCCTCTCAGTCCATCCCAGTGCCCTCTAATGCCCCTCCCACCCTCTCCCAGAACCCCCATCCCCTCCCAGTGCCCCCAGAGCCACTCCATCCCCTCCCAGTGCTCCCAGTGCTTCCAGTTCCCCTCTCAGTCCACCCCAGTGCCCCCCAGTACTCTCCAATGCCCTCCCAGTGCCCACCCATCCCCTCCCAGTGCTCCCAGCGCCCTCCAACGCCCCTCCCAGCCTCCCACATCCCTTCCCAGTGCCCCTCCAGTGCCCCTCGATTCCCTCCCAGCGCCCTCTGCTGCCCCTCCCACCCTCTCCCAGTGCCCCCCAGACCCCCCCTCCCCTCCCAGTGCTCCCAGTACCGCTGCACCAGCATGGCCTGGCGCTCGGGGGGGATCTGGAAGAGCAGCTGCTGCAGCAGCCGGGGCGGGGCGTGCAGGAGCCGCTCCAGCATCTGGAACGTCCTGTAGTGGTCGCGGGTGTCGCTCTGCAGGACGGCCACGGATGTCCCTTCCCGCTCCAGGACCCCGCCCCGGAGCCGCCGGGCCACCGCCTCGGCCACTGCCACCAGGGGGGGGGACACCAAGGGGACATCAGTGGGGACATCAATGGGGACATCAGTGGGGACATCAATGGGGACATCAGTGGGGACATCAATGGGGACATCAGTGGGGACATCAACGGGGACATCAGTGGGGACATCAGTGGGGACATCATTGGGGACATCAGTGGGGACATCAGTGGGGACATCATTGGGGACATCAGTGGGGACATCAGTGGGGACATCAACGGGGACATCAGTGGGGACATCAATGGCGACCAGGACCCCGCCCCCAGGGGGACATCAATGGGACATCATTGGGGACATCAGTGGGGACATCAATGGGGACATCAATGGCCACCGATGTCCCCTCCCTCTCCAGGACCCCGCCCCGGAGTCGCCGGGCCACCGCCTCAGCCACTGCCACCGGGGGACATCATTGGGGACATCAGTGGGGACATCAGAGGGGACATCAGTGGCCACCGATGTCCCCTCCTGCTCCCTCCACTGCCATCAGGGGACACCAAGGGGACATCAGTGGGGACATCAGAGGGGACATCGTTGTGTGGGACATCACTGGGGACATCAATGGCCACCGATGTCCCCTCCTGCTCCAGGGGACATCACTGGGGACACTGGGGGGACTGGTGGCAGTTCTGATGCAGATGACAGAAAACAGGACAGGTGTGTCCCCCCCCAGGTGTGTCCCCAGGTGTGTCCCCAGCTGTCCCCAGGTCTGTCCCCCCCACCTGTCCCCAGGTGTGTCCCCAGCTGTCCCCAAACTGTCCCCAGGTGTCCCCCCCCAGGTGTGTCCCCCCCCAGGTGTGTCCCCCCCCAGGTGTGTCCCCCCCAGCTGTCCCCAAACTGTCCCCACCTGAGTGCCCGTCCAGCCAGAGCCGATAAACCTCCTCATCGATGAGCGTCGTGTTCCCCACGAACACGTCCAGGTCACTGGTCATGGCAAACTGGGAGCCACTGGGACCGACTGGGAGCCACTGGGAGGGACTGAGACACACTGGGATGGACTGGGAGGGACTGGGAACCCCCTGAGCCAAACTGGGAGGGACTGGGACCCACTGGGAGGGACTGGGAACCCCCTGAGCCAAACTGGGAGGGACTGGGACCCACTGGGAGGGACTGGGAACCCGCTGAGCCCCAACTGGGCCATACTGGGAGCCCCTCCCCCACTCACCGGCCCCGGCCCCGCTCTCGTCGCCGCTCGATGACGTCGCCGGCGCTGTGATGACGTCACGGCAGGCGGGGCCGAGCGCGCCCCTCCCCCCCCCGGAAAAACGGCCCTCCCAGTAAGAACCAGTCACTGCCCAGTAAGAACCAGCCACCCCCCAGTAAGAACCAGCCACCCCCCAGTAAGAACCAGTCACTCCAGTAAGAACCAGTCGCTCCCAGTTTATTGGGGCCGCGGAGGGGGGCGGGGCTGCCCCTCGGGGGGGGCGGGGCCGCTCCTCGAGCGCTGGGAGAGAAGGGGGGGAGTTACTGGTGGGACTGGGAGGGCACAAGGACCCCCCTCCCGGTCCCCCCCAGGGTGTACTGGGAGAGCCCTGAGCACAAACTGGGACGTACTGGGACCCCTCCCCCCACCCCAGCCCATACTGGGAACCCCCGGAGAGACACCCCCCCCATACTGGGAACCCCCACTCCCCAACTGGGCCATACTGGGATCATTTGCCCCCCCCCCAGCCCATACTGGTCCCTCCCCCAGCCCATACTGGCCCCCCCCCAGCCCATACTGGTCCCGTCCCCAGCCCATACTGGTCTATACTGGTCCCCTCCCCAGCCCACACTGGTCTATACTGGTCCCCCCAGCCCATACTGGTCCGTACTGGTGGGCGCTGGTGCCGCAGCCGGGGGGTCTCGGGGGGTCCCGGGAGGGCTCGGGGGGGTCCCGGGGGGGCCACGAGCCCATAAAGGGCCTCGGCCACAGCCTGGGGGGGGTCAAAGGTCATGGCCCGACCCCCCCAGACATTGGGGACCCCCCAGGACCCCCCAAGGGGGATTTGGGGGGTCCCAGGGGGTGTTTGGGGGTCCCAGGGGGTGTTTGGGGGTCCCAGGGCCGTTTGGGGGTCCCAGGGGGTGTTTGGGGGTCCCAGGGGGTGTTTGGGGGTCCCAGGGGTGACTCTGGGGGTCCCAGAGGGTGTTTGGGGGTCCCAGGGCTGACTCTGGGGGGTCCCAGGGGGTGTTTGGGGGTCCCAGGGCTGACTCTGGGGGTCCCAGGGGGGGTTTGGGGGTCCCAGGGGGTGTTTGGGGGTCCCAGGGGGTGTTTGGGGGTGCCACTCACTGGTCAGGGCCACCCCCCGGGGTCGGGGCACCGTCACCTCGGGGGGTCCCAGCAGGGCGGGGGGCGGCCCCAGCAGCACCAGCAGCAGGAGGGGAGGGGGCACCATGGCGGGGCTGGGGGGGGCACACATGAGAGACCCCCAGAGACACCCCCAGACCACACAGACACCCCCAAAAACACCCCCTGGCCCCACAGACACCCCCAGACCCCACAGACACTCCCAGACCCCACAGATCCCCCCCAGACCCCACACACACCCCCACAGACCTCACAGACCCCCCAGATCCCCCCCAGACCCCCACAGATCCCCCCCAGACCCCACAGACACCCCCACATCCCCCCCCAGATCCCAAAGATCCCCCCACAGGCCCCCCAGATCTCCCCCAGACCCCTCAGAACCCCCCACAAACCCCAGAGATCCCCCCACAGACCCCCCAGATCCCCCCCAGACCCCCCAGATCCCCCACAGACCCCCCAGATCCCCCACAGACCCCTCAGATCCCCCCATAGGCCCCCCAGATCTCCCCCAGACCCCCCAGATCCCCCCCCAGACCCCACAGATCCTCCCCAGACCCCCCAGACCCCCACAAATTCCCCCCCCAGACCCCCCAGATCCTCCCAGACCGCTCTGAGTCCCCTCCTCGACCCCCTAAGGACACCCCCAGACCCCCCCAGACCCCCCAAATCCTCCTCAGACCCCACAGACATCCACAAATCCCCCCCCAGACCCCCCAGATCCCTCTGAGTCCCCCCCAGGACCCCCTAAAGACACCCCCAGACCCCCCAGAACGCCTCTGACACCCCCAATTTCCCCCCAAACGCCCCCAATTCCCCCCCGGGACCCCCAAACCCCTCCCCGGTACCGGGTCCGGCCTCGCGCGCTCGGGGCCCCTCACGGCGGAACCGGAAGTGGGCGTGAGGGCACTTCCGGCAGCTCCGTTTTCCCGCCCTCCTCATTGCCGCCATCTTGATTAATGGCGACCCCCTGATCCCCCCCGATGGGCGCCGCCATCTTGGTTGTCCGGGCGCAGCCAATCAGCGCCCGCGCGTCCCCGTTGTCATGGCGACGAGGGGGCGGGGCCACGCCCGGCCGGAGCTGGGGGCGGCACGTGGGGGGGAAGGGGAGGCTGGGGGGGGATTTGGGGGGTCCTGGGGGGATTTGGGGGGTCCTGGGGGGGATTTGGGGGGTCCTGGGGGGATTTGGGGGGTCCTGGGGGGGATTTGAGGGGGATTTGGGGGGTCCTGGAGGGAATTTGGGGGGATTGGGGGGTGCTGGGAGGGATTTGGGGGGTCCTGGGGAGGATTTGGGGGGTCCTGGAGGGTCTTGGGGGGGATTTGGGGGGTCCTGGGGGGATTGGGGGGCTTGGGGTGCCCCCCAAGTGACCTTTGCCCCCCCAGAGTGACCCCCTGGCCGGGCTGGACGAGGAAATTTCGGTGGTGGACGGAGAGGAAGGTGAGGGAGCCCCAAAACCCCCCAAAGTCACCCCAAAATTGGCCCCAAATTGGCCCCAAAATGGCCCCAAATTGGCCCCAAAATTGGCCCCAAATTGGCCCCAAATTGGCCCCAAATGCCCCAAATTGGACCCAAAATGCCCCAAAATGCCCCAAATTGGCCCCAAAATGCCCCAAATTGGCCCCAAATTTGCCCCAAAATGCCCCAAATTGGCC
>CM031076.1:73531-85403 GCA_013398505.2 Rhegmatorhina hoffmannsi
CCCAAACGCCTCCCAAATTCCTGGGCACTCTCCGTGTCCCTCCCGGGGAACATTCCCGGGCCCGGCAGGTTCTCCTGGAGCCCCGGCAGGCTCCGGCTCCCCCCATCCCACGGGATTCTCCCACCGGGATCCTCAGAAAGAGCCAAACCCGGCGATTCCAGCCCAGTCTCAGCACAGAAAACCAGGAATTTATTCAGTTTCTGGGATAAACCCCAAACCACGAAACCCAGAAGGGAAATGCTGGGCCAGCAGAGGGGAAGGAGCTGCAGTTTGGGGCAGAAAGGGGAGATCTGGGGGCAACACGGAGGGAATTGGGGCAAGGCCAGGAGAGTTTGGAGGAAAAATACGGATTTGGGACAAAAATGAGACCTGGGGGCCAAAAATGTGGGATTGAGGAGCAAAAGGGAGAGTTGGGGGCACAAAGGGGGGTTTGGGGGCAAAGCAGAAATAATGAGGGGACAGGGATGAGATTTTGGGGGGACAAAAATAGATTTGGGGGCAAAAAAAGGGAGTTGGGAGAGAAAAGGGGGGTTTGGGAAGGAAAATTTGGGATTGTGAGAGAAAAGGGGGGGCTGGGGGGTAAAATAATGCTGAAGTTTGGGGAAGGAGTGGGAGGGTTTGGGCAAAAAGGGGAGTTTCAGGGGGAAAGGGGGAATTTGGGGAGAAAAAGGGAACTGGGGGGGGGAGAAATTTGGGCTCCCCCCATTTGTCCCCCCTGTCCCCCCCATTTCTGGGGTAACACCCTGAGATTTTGGGATTCTCCCCCAGCCAACAATTCCTCTCTCTGGGGGGGTCGACGCCTCAGTCCTGCCCTGGGGGAGCCCCCCCGGCCCTGGGGACCCCCCCATGGATTGGGGGCGCAGGGGGGGCCCCCCGTGCCCCCCTCAGGCCTCGTCCTCGCTCAGCAGCAAATTGGGGATCCCTCTGGAGATCGGGAAGCGCCGCCCGGAGTCCGGACACTGCAGGGCCCCCTCCAGCACCTCCACCTGGGGGGAGATCAGGGGGGGTCAGGGGGACCCCCAGCATTGGGGACCCCCCAGCACCTCCACCTGGGGGGACAGGGGGGGTCGGGAGGGGGGTGAGGGGAACCCCCCCAGCTTTGGGGACCCCCCCAGCTCTGGCCCCCCCTCACCTCCAGCAGCACGTGGTGGACCCTCCGCAGGAATTCCTCATCCCCCTCGTAGTCAGGGACGGGCTCTGGGGGCAGCTCCGAGGGGTGCCCCAACTTTGGGGGGCAATGGGGGGTCAGGGGGGTGGGGGACCCCCAGAACTGCCCCCCCAAACAGCTTTGCCTTGGGATCCCTCCCAAAGCCGGGGATAAGGGACAGCCCCAACCCAGAGACCTCCACCTGGAACCCCCAAACCTGAGAACCCCCAACCCAAGATCCCCCCAAAGCCCCCCAGCCCCACAAACCCTTGGGAATCCCAAACCCCAGAAAATAAAGCCCCCCCAAACTGGAGACCTCGCCAGGACCCCCCACACCGAGTCCCCTGAGACTGGAAACGTCCTGCACCCCCAAACCTGAGACCCCCCCAGAATTGCTCCCCAAGGCTGAACCTCCTGTGCCTCCTCCCTCCCGTGAGCCCCCCAAACCCCCCCAAATCCCCCCAAATCCCCACTCACACTCTCGGCCGCCTCCCGCAGAGCCCCCCAGTGCAGCCGCGGCACCAACCGCGACACGAACGCGGCGTTGAACGGGACGGGCCGGACCCGAACCTCGGCGGCCTGGGGGGGGCACGGGGGTTACCGGGGGGCTCCGGGGGGGGCACGGGGGTTACCGGGGGGCTCCGGAGGGACTGTCGGGGACACGGGGGTTACCGGGGGGCTCCGGAGGGACTGTCGGGGACACGGGGGTTACCGGGGGGCTCCGGAGGGGGGCACGGGGGTTACCGGGGGGCTCCGGAGGGACCGGCGGCCTGGGGGCGGTCGGTAATGGGAACAGGGAGAGGAACGGGCCTGGCGGGAGGGGCAAACGGGGACGGTAACGCGGAGCAGCCGAGCCCCCGTACCCCGATCTCCAGGGGGAAGCCCCCCCGTACCTCGATCTTCAGCGGGAAGCCCCCCCCGGGCCGCAGCCCCCGCACGTGAGAGCTCAGCAGGTTGTGCGTGAGGAGCTTCATCCCCGCCGCGGCCCCGCCCGGAAGTGAAGGGGCGGTTGCCGGGGCAACGCCGGGGCGGGGCCTCGGCGAGGGGCGTGGCCTCGGAGCAGTTCAGTGATTGGGTGAGGGCTCGGTGGTGGGCGGGGCCAGGCGGGGATGGGGGGCCAGCACACCCCCCCCCCGGGATCCCTCCAGGGACACCTGAACCCCCCCTATGACACCCCAACCCCCCCAAGGGACCCCCCAAAACCTTCCGGAGTGACCCGAGGCCCCTCTCGCACCCCGAACCCCTCGAGAGACACCACAGAGACCCCCAAAACTCCCCCCAGATCCCCCAATGCCCACCCGAGGCACATCCCAAAGCCCCCCAAAGCTCCTCAGGGGACCCGCGAGCCCCCAAAGAGGTCTCTGTGAGGGGCCCTTTTTACTGCTGATCCTCAGGGGGTGTCCCCAACCCTCCATTTTGGGGGTGTGTCCCCCCCATTTTGGGGGTCCTGACTCCTCTGCTGCCCCCAAACAACCCTGCAGGGACCCCATTCCCCAATCTTCAGTTTTCCTCCTTTTCCCATGAACCCCAAATCTTTTCCCATGAACCCCAAATCTTTCCCCATCCCTCAATTTTATCCCCCTGCCCCCCAACAGCCCCCTGTGCACCCCCCAAGTGACCCCCCCAGGCCCTGGGGGGACACTCAGACCCTCCCCAGGAGGCAAAGGCGGCAGCACAAATGCAGCTCCTTTATTCAATATTTTGGGGGAAGGACCCCAACACCCCCTGAAGGACAAGGAGGGACCCCCCAATCCCTCCCAGGACCCCAAAACTTCCAAGGCCCCCCCAAAAATGGAGTGTGATTGGAGAAGTGATGCCCAAAGCCCAGAGGGGCCCCAATATGGGACTTGGAAAGGGGGCAAAGCACCCCCTAAATATGAGTGAGGGGATCAGGGGTGGAACTCCCCAAAAGTGGGGGGCAGGGAGGGGTTAAGGCCACGTGTGGGGCTGGGGGGGCTCGGGAGGGGGTGATGCAATTTTGGCACCCCAGCAGGAGTTCCCTTGTTCTGTGGGTGCTGAGGGGTCAAGGCAGTTTTGGGGAACTGGGGAAGCTCCTGCTGGTTTGGGGGTGGCAGGTGGGGCAGTTTGGGGGCTCTGGAGGATTCCCCCATTCTGGGGGTGCTGAGGGGAATGGATGAATTTTGGGGTGCTGGAGGGGGGTCGATCCACACTGGCACAGGATTGGTTGCAGTTCTGGAGTGCTGGGAGGGGTCCCCTGTTCTGGGGGTGCTGGAGGGGGCTGATACAATTTCGGGGCGCTGGGGACGCCCCTGCTCTGGGGGTGCTGCGGGAGGTCGATGACCCCTCAGGATGCCGAGGGTCAGAAAGGCAGTTCTGGGCCGGCACGGGAGGGTGGGGAGGCGTTTCTGGGGCCCGGGGGGTCCCTCCTACGGCCTGTAGGGGAAGCTGAGCAGGACCCCCTCGTAGGGCTGCAGCTGCAGCTGCCCCAGCTCCACCTCGGCGCCCTGCGCGGGGCTGCGGTGGGTGCTGAGGCGCAGGGTGGCCCGGGGGGGCAGCAGGGGGTCCCCCAGCGTGACCCGGGGCAGGGGGTCCCCGTGGGGGTTCAGCAGCAGCAGGAACCGCTCGCTCTGGTCCCAGCGGCGCAGGATGGCGACGGCCCGGCCCGCGGGCACCGGCTCGGCCTCGCCCAGCGACAGCGACCGCTCCCGCGCCCGCAGCGCGCCCAGAGCCCGGCACAGCTCCAGCGCCTGGGCCTGCGGGACAGGGAGGGGTCAGCGGGGCCCAGGGACCCCCAAACACGGCCCGGGGCACAGCAGGAACCCCCAACCGCAGCCTGGGGGATCAGCAGGGCTCAGGGACGCCTTAAACGTGGCCCGGGGGGTCAGTGGAGCCCAGGGACCCCCAAACACGGCCCGGGGCCCAGCAGGAACCCCCAGCCACAGCCTGGGGGATCAGCAGGGCTCAGGGACCCCCAAACACCGCCTGGGGGGGGGTCAGCGCCCCTGTTGAGACACGCCAAAGGCACTGCGCCTTTAAGAACGCGGCTGTCAAGGAAGCTCCGCCCCCTCCCTCAAGCCCCTCCCCTTCAGGACGCCCCGCCCACCTCGGAGCTGTTCCCGCCCTCCCGCAGGGTCTGGATTCGCTCCCACGGCATCGGCGGCAGCTGCGGGGGGGGGAAAGGGGCGTGGTCAGAGCGGGACCCGCCCAATGCACCCCCCCAGGACTATCAGACCCCCCAAACCCGCCCAATCCACCCCCCCAGACTATCAGAGCCCCCCGACCCCCCAAACCCACCCCTCGGACGATCAAAATCCCCCCCCTCAATTGCATCATTCTCCCCACAGTCCCCCCAAATCCCACAGCCCCCCAAAATTCCCCCAAACCCCACAGCCCCCCCCAATCCTCCTGTGAAACTCCCAAATCCCCAGTGTGGCCCCACAAACCCCCCAAAGCCCCCCAGTACCTCCTCGCTGCGGGGGGGCCGCTGCAGCCCCACCTCGTCTCCATAGCTCAGCACGGGGGTCCCAGGGAGCCCCCAGACCAGCAGCATCAGCTGGGGGGTCTGCAGGGGACTCCCCCAGGCCTCCCAGGGGGTCCCCACCTGTAGGGGGGCAGACATGTCACCCCTGGGACCCCCAAAACCACGGGGGGGCTGTGGCTGTCAGGATTGGGGCATGGGGAGGTTGGGGGGTCCTGGGGAAGTTTGGGGGGGTCCCGGGGCCGTTTGGGATGCATGGGGGGCCTGGAGATTGTGGGGGCAGGGGGGGCTGGCAGACCCACAGGGTTGGAGGGTCTGAGGTCCTGGGGGATGAGTGTGGGCACCATGTTGGGGTTTGGGGGTCCACAGAGCCCCGGGAGGCTTTGCAGGGTTTGGAGTCACTCACAGTCCAGCCCAACATGGCTTTGGGGTTCAGATGTGGGTCTGGGGGGGATTTGGGGATGCAGGAGGGGGATCTGGGAGCCCCGGGGGGAGTTGTGGGTCCCAGGAAGGGTTGGGGGTCACTCACAGTCCAGCCCAGCACGACTTTGGGGTTCAGGAAGCCCAGGAGCTCCTCGGCCATGTTGGACTCGGCCATGTTGGACTCCACGATCTTCAGGAAGGGCCCCACGAGCAGCCCCGGCCCCCCCTGGCCCAGCAGCTCCTTCGGCTCCCGCAGGCGGGTGCCCCCCACCAGCACCCTAAAAACGGGGGCACAACAGTGGGTGCCCCAGGGGAACCTCGGGGGTCCCAGGGGTGCTCCCCCCTCAGCACCCGGGGGGTGGGCCCAGTCACTGATGGGGGGACACGAGACTGGGGAGGGTCAGCGAGTTTGGGGAGAACACACAGGGAGAGGGTGACATGGGGGGGTGACAGGAGGGGGTGACAGGAGGGGGTGACATGGGGGGCAGAGGGGACACAGGGAATGACAGGGGGGACACAGGGGGGCAGAGGGGACACGGGGAATGACAGGGGGGACACAGGGGGGGCAGAGGGGACACGGGGAATGACAGGGGGGACACGGGGGTCAGACCTGGCCACCCCATCCGGGCCTGGCTCCTCCGTCTGGTTCCTCCACTTGGCCACCGCCGTGGGCTGGGGGGGACACGAGGGGGTCACTGCACAGCCCCCCCAGCACCTGAAGGGCTCCCACCTCCCCATTCCTTCCCCACAACCTCCCAAAGCCCCCCCAGCCCCCAAATTCTCCCCCTACAGAGACGTCCCAGCCCCCCAACCCCCCCCACCCCCCATTCCTGTCCCCACCTCCAGCTCATCGATCCCATCCAGGAAGATTCCGGAGACTCCGCGATCCAGCCAAACCGTCAGGGCATGCTGGGGGGCACGGGGGGGGTCAGGGGGCTCCCATGACCCCTGCCCCAGCCCCTCACTTGCCCCATGGAACTCCCCAGTGCCCAACCACCCCCAATGGCTGCACCCCCAACCCTATCCCATGGCCCGCCAGCCCCCCAGAACCATCCAGTGCCCCCCATAATCATCCTGTGCCCCCCATGACCCCCCCATGGCCCCCCATAACCATCCAGTGCCCCCCATAACCCCCCCATGGCCCCCCATAACCCCCCCATAACCATCCAGTGCCCCCCATAATAATCCTGTGCCCCCCATAATCATCCTGTGCCCCCCATAACCCCCCATGGCCCCCCATAACCATCCTGTGCCCCCCATAACCCCCCCATAACCATCCAGTGCCCCCCATAACCCCTCCATAACCATCCAGTGCCCCCCATAACCCCCCAGCCCCACATAACCCCCTTGCCCTCCCCCAACCCCCCAGACCCCCCCAAGCTGCCCCATGGCCCCCCAACCCCTTCCCCACTCACCCCAACCCTCTGCTCCACCACGGGGTCCTGTGCCCACGGTCCCCACACAGGATCCCCCCCCGGGTTGGGGGTCAGGTCCACAACCACCTTCAGCCCTGGGGGGAGGAAAGGAGGGGGGTCAGGGCACCCCCAAACTGCCTGGACACCCCCCCCCCCCCAAACTCCTCCACTCTGAGATGACCCCCCATAATCAGCCCCTTCCCCACTTTCGAGGTACCCCTCAGTTCTGGACTCTCCTCAGTTCTGGGGTTGCCCCCCTGGAGTACCCTCACAATTTTGGGGTAACACCCCTCAATGACCCCCCAATTCTCCCCCAGCTCTGGGACTCCCCAGTTTTGAGGTTCCTTTGCTTTGCATCCCCTCATTCCGTTTTGCCCCCCCTGTTTTGGGGACACACCTCGTGTTTTGGGGTCCCACTTTCAGGGACACTCCCCCTGTTTTGGGGGCCCAGTTTCAAGGACACTCCCCCTGTTTTGGGGTCCCCCCACCTTTTTTCTTGGCTGCCTGGAGGAGTTTCTCGAAGTCCTCGGGGGTCCCCAGCTCGGGGTCCACGTCCTCCAGGGAGGGGAATTGGGGTTTTCCAGGGTTTTGGGGGTCCTCTGGCTTTGGGGGGTACACGGGGCCCAGCACCAGCCCCCCCACCTGCAGCCCTGCCAGGTGCTCCAGATGTTCTTCCACACCTAAGGGGGAAAGGGGGGAGTGAACCCCAAAATCGACTCGAGGGAACACCCCAAAATCCTCCAGAAGACCCTGATACCCCCCCAGGGGTCCCAAAATCCTGCAGGGACCCCAAAACGCACTCCCAGGGGTCCCAGTACCCCCCCCACCCCAGGGGTCCCAAACACTCCCAGGGACCCCAACCCCACCCAGAGCCCCCAACCCGACTAAGGACCCCAAACGCCCCCAGAGAACCCTCAAAGACTCCAAAGGGATCCCCAAATGCCCCCAGAGAACCCTCCAAACCCCCTCGAAGACTCCAAAGGGCCCCCCAGGCGCCCCCAGAGACCCCTCCAAGCCCCCAGACCCCTCCTCACCCTTCAGGTCCCCTCCGAAGGCCTTGGGGGGGGCTCTGTAGAGGGCCCCCAGCTCCCACCAGGCCTTGGGGGGCAGGGGCTGGCAGCGGGGGGCCTGTGCCACGATGGCAGCCGCCGCCCCCAGCATGCCCAGCCAGCCCCCCCAGAACAGCACGAGCAGCACGAGGCGGGCGCGGGCCCAGGGGGGGGTCCCGGCCTCCCTCAGCAGCTCCTCCTTGCCCAGCCCCGTGAACTTGGGGGGCCCCGAGGAGCCCCCGGGCCCCCCCAGCGCCGCCGCCTCCTCCTCGCCCTCCTCCTCGGGCGGGATCTTCAGCACCAGCCCGTTCTTCTCCCCGCGGCACTCGGGGGGCGGGCCGGGGTCGCGGTGGGGCGCGGGGGGCGCCGGGGCCTCCTCGGCCGCCGCCATCGGCTCCTTCTCGGCCTCGAGCGCCGAAAGCTCCAGGTCCCGGGGGGAGGCCGGGGGGTCCATCTGGGGGCACAGCGGGGTGGGTGGGGGCACCCAGTGTACCCCCCAGGGCACCCCAACAGGGTTTTGGGAGGTCCTGAACCCCCCCCAGCGGTGTCAAGACACGGAAAATACTGAGTGACTTTGAACCCCAACATTGCCCCGGGCACCTCAACACCCTCAAGGGCCCCACGGGATCGTCCCCGCACTCCACAGGGGACTTTGAACCCCAATATTGCCCCGGGCACCCCGAGGTTTTTAAAGGGGTTCTGGGATCCTCCCTGTACCCCAATATAGTTTTGGGGGCCCTGAAGCCCCCCAGGAACCCCAAGACTTCCAAGTTCCTGTGGGAATGGCCAGGTCCTCCCCCCGCACCCCAAGACCCCCTCAGGGCACCTCAATAGGATTTGGGGGGTCCTGAAACGCTTCAGCAAACCCCAGACCCCAAACACCCTCAGGGGGCTCCCGAACATTTTCCTGGGCACCCCAAGACTTTCAACGGAGTTCTGAGAACCCCAAACCCCCCCCGGGCGCCACAATAACTTCAGGAGGCTCCTGAAGCCCCCGGGATCTTTACCGTGCCCTCCCGGATGCCCCCGGATGCCCTGGGGTGGGGTGGGGGGGGGTCTCAAGCCGCTCCCGGACACCCCAAGCCCCCCCATGGCACCTCAGTATCCTCATGGGGGTCCCCAAGCCCCTCTGGGCTCCCCAGAGGCCCCTCCCGGGACCCCCAAACGCCGCGGGGCCCTTTTGTACCTCCACTCGTGGCTCGTGACAGGAGTGGGGGGGGCTCGGGCCGCCGGCGCCGCGTTTTAATACCTCGGCCGAGGCCCCGCCCCCTCGGCCCTCGCCCCGCCCCCGCCCCGCCCAGGCCCCGCCCCCGGCGCCGCCGCGGCGGCCGCTCCGGGCGGATCAAAGGGCACGGGCGGGGGGGGCCGGACCCGCCCCGGCGCTACCGGGTGAACATGGAGGCCCGGGAGGGACGTTTAGGGGTGTCCGAGCCCCGCTCCGTGGCTCGGGGGGACCCCAGTTAGAGGGGTCTTTGCCCTTCTCCCTCCCCTGAGGGGCCTCGCCATTTTGTTACCCCAATCAGGCCGCCATTTTGTTGCCCCCCCAAGCCACCGCCATCTTGTTATGTCCCAAAGTCTCTCTCACGCCCACTGGGCGCCGCCATTGTGTTGTACGCCCGCTATTGACGGACGTCCCCCATGGCCGTCTGGTCCCTGCGAGTCGCGTTCCCCCCCCGCATGGTTGGTTGATCCCCGCTGCCCCTTCCCGCGAGTTTCCAGCTCTCCACGGGAGGGCAAAACCTGTCGGGAACCCTCATGTCCCCCCCCGCACGGAATGGTTCACCCCGCACCCTCCACAGCCCGCTCTGCCTCACCTTCAGCCAATCAGCACAGCGCTTTGGCGGAAGTGGCCCGGGGTCCGGAAGCGTTGCTGTGGTTACGACAGGAAGTTCCGCTGCTTCCCGGAAGTTGTGGTGCGGCCATGGGCGCCTCGAAGAAGCACCGGGAGCGCGGCGGGGCCGAGGCGGCCGAGGAGGCCCCGGGGGCGGCGGCAGCGGGTGGGGGAGGCAGCGCGGGGCGGCCCCGCGAGCACCGCAAGCATCGGCACCGCGGTGGCGAACGGCGCGGGAAGCGCAGCCGCTCCCGGGGCGAGCGTGGCGGCTCCGGGGGAGGATCCGGCTCTTCCCGCCGCGGCGGGACCGAGGAACCGGCGAGGGGCGGCCATGGCCGCGGGGGAACCGAGCCCGAGAGAAGGGCGAAGAGGGAGAGGAAGGAGGAGCGGGAGGAGCCCGGTGAGGGGGTGGGGAGGCGGTGGGGGGGGTGTGGGGGCACTTTGGGGGGGCTCGTGGGGTTCAAGGAGGGGTTTGGGGGGGCTGGGAGGGGGGGTATGGGGCACTGGGGCTGTTGGGGGAGATTTGGGGGAGTCTGGGGGGTTTGAGAGGCTCAGGAAGGGATTTTGGGGGAACTGGAGGGGGATTCTGGGGCACCCAGGGGAGTTTTGGGGGACAGGGAGAACATTGTGGGGGGCAGGGAAGGGGTTTGGGAGTGTCGGGGGGTTGTGATGCTTCTGAGGGTGGTTTGGGGTTGGAGGGAGGGGGTTTTTTGGTGCTTCTTGTGCACCTGGGGGGGAATTTTGGGGTGCAGAAAAGAGTTTGGGGGTCTGGGAGGTGATTTGGGGTGCAGAGAAGGGTTTGGGAGGACTTGGGGGGCAATTTTGGGGCACAGGGGAGGGTTCTGGTGCACCTGGATCTGATGATCCCCCCCCAGCCAATTAACAGCTTCCCCTTAATTGCTCCCCCAGCCCCCCCCAAACCCACAGCAGCGGAATCTTCTCTGAGCGTGGAAGAAACCAAGTGAGACCCCCCGACCCCACCCTTGGGGGCCCCAAAGGGGGCCCCCCACCCCCACCCCGCCCCCGGATTCTCTCCCTGATGCTCCTTTTCCCTTCCCAGTAAACTCCGGGCCAAGCTGGGGCTGAAACCGTTGGAGACCACGACGGTCAAGAAAGGTGAGCTGGGGGGGTGGGACCCCCCACCCACCCATTTTGGGGCGTCTTGGGCCGGTTTTGGGGTTCCCAGGGCTGATCTTGGCTTGTGCAGGGTCCATTTTTGGGGTCCCGTGGCCCCTTTTTGGGCTCCCAGAGCCCGCTCTGGGGTGTCTGGGGCTGCTCTCGGGGTTCCCCCGCTGCCTTTTGGGGTTCCTCGGGTGGATCTTTGGGTTCCCAGGCCCCACCTCGGGGTGTCCCCCCCAGCAGAGACGGGCACCAAGGAGGACCCCGTGGCCGCCGACGTCGTCAACCCGCTGGCGCTGCGGCAGCGCGAGGAGATCCGGGAGAAGCTGGCGGCGGCCAAGGAGAAGAGGCTGCTCAACCAGAAACTGGGGTCAGGGGATTTGGGGGGCTGGGGAGGGGATTTGGGGGTGTATGGGGGGCTGGGGAAGGGCTTAGGGGGGACTTGGGGGTGTATGGGGGGCTGGGGAGGGGCTCAGGAGGGATTTGGGGGTGTATGGGGGGTTTTGGGGGCCTGGGGAGGGGCTATGGGGGGATTTGGGGCCTGTGGGGGGATTCAGGGGGGATTTGGGGGGCTGGGGAGGGGGCTGGAATGGCTGGAGGGGGTTTGGGGGCCTGGGGAGGGAATGGGGGTGTTCAGGGGGAGTTGGGGCACTGCAGGTGGTCGGGAGCACCCTGGGGATCAGGGCCGGGGTTTGGGGTCCGGGGTGGGTGTGGGGGGGTTTTGGGGTGACCCCAACCCGGCTGTTGTGGCCCCCAAAGGAAGGTGAAGACGCTGGGGGAGGAGGAGCCGTGGCTGGACGACGCGGCCGCCTGGATCGAGCGGAGTCGGGCGCTGCAGAGGGAGAAGGAGCTCGCAGAGAAGAGGGTGGGGAGGGGACCCCAAACCGGGGGGAGCCCCAACACCCCCCGGGGACCCCCAACCTGCAGCCAAACCCGCCCAAAGTGGATTTGGGAGCCAAAATTCCAGGTTTTGGGGGGGGTTGGGGTGTTGCTCCTTCACAAACTTCTGGTGCTGCCTCGTGGTTCGCACGTTCTGGACCTTTCCAAAGGTTTTTGTGGATTTTTGGGGGCGTTGCCCTAAATTTGTACAAAATGTGCCCGTTTTGGGGTGCCAAGGCCTGGTTTTAAGGCAAAACTTGTACCAAAATTACAGATGCTGAGTCTGAACTTACCCAATTCTTAGGGATTTCCCCCCCAGAATTAGAGAATTCCACCCCAGATTTTAAGGGTTTGGGGGTGACCTTAAAATCAATGTTGGTTTTTGGGATTATCCCCAAAAAACTGCCTAAAAAATGATAATTTTGGGGCGTCACCTTCCAATTTGGACCATTTTCCAACCCAAATGTGGGATCCTCAGCCCGTTTATGGCCCAGAATGGGTTCGCCAGAGAACCCCCAGAGCCCCAGTTTCGGTGGGGGGTCCCTGGGTTGATCCCCCTCTTCCCAGTCG
>CM031076.1:98591-117272 GCA_013398505.2 Rhegmatorhina hoffmannsi
CAGGAGGAGAGGGGGCACCTGGGGGGTACCTGGGGGACTGTGAGGGGTACCTGGGGGGCTGTGCAGGAGGAGAGGGGGCACCTGGGGGGCTGTGCAGGAGGAGAGGGGGCCCGGGGGGCACCTGGGGGGCCGTGCAGGAGGAGAGGGGGTACCTGGGGGGCTGTGCAGGAGGAGAGGCAGCGCCTGGGGGGTACCTGGGGGGCTGTGCAGGACAAGAGGGGGCACCTGGGGGGCTGTGCAGGAGGAAAGGGGGCACCTGGGGGGCTGTGCAGGAGGAAAGGGTGAGGGGGCAGCTGGGGGGCTCTGGGGTACAGTGAAGGAGGAGGGAGGGGTATTTTGAGGGGGTTTGGGGAGGTCTTGGGGCTGTTGCAGGAGGAGGAGAGGGGAATTTCGGGTGGTCTGGGCGATTGGGGGGCTCTTCCAGCAGGAGGGGGTGGGGGGCCTCTTTTGGGGGTGGTCTGTGGGGGGGGTTTAAGAGGCTGCTGCAGGAGAAGGGGGCACTTTGAGGGGGCAGAACAAGGGGGTCCGAGCTGGGGGCAATACCTGTGGGTGCTGGGGGGGCCTGAGCACAGGGGGGACAGCTGAGGGTTCTGGGGGGCCATGACCGTGTCCCCCCTCCCAGGGCCAGCACCCGTTTGGGGACAAGGCCAAGGAGCAGGAGCTGCTGGAGCAGCAGAAACGGGTGAGGAGGGGGCACCTCTGAGGGGGGGCTGGCCTGGGGGCACCCCCCGTGCCCTCTGAGCCCCTCTGTGCCCCCCGCCCCTCTCTGTGCCCCCAGGCAATGCCCCCCTGCCCCCCTCTGTGCCCCCCTGACCCTCTCTGTGCCCTCTGACCCCCTTGTGCCTCCCAGGCCGTGCCCCCCACCCCTCTCTGTGCCCCCTGACTTCCCCGTGCCCCCCAGGCCGTGCCCCCTGACCCCCCTGTGCCCCCCAGGCCATGCCCCCTGACCCCCCTGTGCCCCCCAGGCCATGCCCCCCACTCCACTCTATGTCCCCCACCCCTCTCTGTGCCCCCCAGGCCGTGCCCCCTGACCCCCCTGTGCCCCCCAGGCCGCGGTGCTGCTGGAGCAGGAGCGGCAGCAGGAACTGGCCAAGCTGACCCCCCCCACCGGCCCCCGCGCCCCCCCTGAGGGGACCCCCATGGGCGCCCGGACTCCCCTGGCCCCCCGAGGTGAGGGGGTACCCCGGGGTGGGGGGGCTCCCCAGGGGGGACCCCTCGGTGGTCTCCTGTCTCACTGTCCTGGTGTCACTCTTGTGTCCCCCCCAGGAGCCCCCATGGGAGCCCCCCTGCCCATGGGGGCCCCCCGGCCCCGCGGACCCCCCCCACCCCCAGGGGAGGAGAGCAGAGAGGTGAGTCTGGGGGGGCTGCAGGGGGATAGGGGGGTCTGTCATGGGTGGGGGTCCTACAGATGGGTGGAGAGGGCTCCCAGATAGGTGGGCGTTGTGCAGTGGGTGGGAAGGTCTCCTGGACTTGAGGGGGAGGTTGTTTCCGTGAGTGGGGGTCCTACAGGTGGGTGGGGGTCTCCTGGGTTCTCCTGATGGTGGGGGGCAGTTCTGGTGGGTGGGAGTTGCCTCCTGATGGACCTGCTTGTGGTTGGGGGTGTCTCGATGATGGGTGGGCGTCTCCTGGTGGGTGGGAGGCTTCTCCCATGGCTGGGGGTCTCCCACGCCTCAGTTTTCTTTGGGGGGATTCTCCAGCCCCCCTGGTGTGTCAGGCTGGGTTGGGAGGGGTCCTCCTGAGTTCCAGGGGACTGCTGGGAGTGCCCCTGAGTTTGGGGTGCCCTGACCCCCCTGGCCCCTCCAGCCCGAGGACTCCGGGGTGGGCCCCAAGATCCCACAAGCGCTGGAGAAGATCCTGCAGCTCAAGGAGAGTCGCCAAGAGGAGCTGGTCACAGTCCCGGGGGTCTCAGGTGAGCCCACTGCCCCCCCCGGACCCAGGGGTGCCCCCCAGGCTCCCCACAACTCCCAGGGGTGCCCCCCACCCTTCAAGGATCTCTCTCAAAACACCCAAAGTCTTCCCAAAATCGCAGCTTTGGTGTCTGTGGTGCACTCAGGAGACCCCCAGGCACACCCCAAGGTGCTTCCCCAGCAGCCCCCCAGCACCCACTGTGTGCCCCCCACTATCCCCAGCACCCACTGTGTGCCCCCCACTATCCCCAGTACCCACTGGGTGCCACCCACTATCCCCAGCACCCACTGGGTGCCCCCCCATACATGCTCCTCCCATGGATCTTCCTTAAAGCACCTGAAATTCTCCTAAAAAAGAGGCTTTGTCATGGGGGGTGGGGAGGGGGGGCAGCACCCAAAGGGGGGGGCAGCACCCAAAGGTGGGGGACACCCCCTGACCCCCCTCTCGGGTCCCCCCAGCAGAGGACGAGATGGAGACGGAGCTCCGGGCGTCGGCCTCGGCCTCGGAGGCAGAGGAGGACACGGGGGGCTCCAAGAAGGAGGTGGGACAGGGACCCCTCACCCAAACGGGCACCTTGAGGGGAGGAGTGGGGGGTCCTGGGGCCCAAAACCTCTGTGGGTGCCCGTGGGGGGGGTGGGAATTGCACCTGGATCCATTGATGGGGTGTCCTGGACCACCCTGGGGTCACCCTGGGGTCATTCTCTGTCTCCTCTGGGTGCATGAGGGAAGGGTCGGGACCACCCTGGGGTCACTGTGTGTCCCATGAGGGGTCAGGGGGTCACCCTGGGGTCACTGTGTGTCCCATGAGGGGTCAGGGGGTCACCCTGGGGTCACTGTGTGTCCCATGAGGGGTCGGGGGTCACCCTGGGGTCACTGTGTCCCCCCTGAGGGGTCACCCTGGGGTCACTGAGTGTCCCCTTTGCCCCCCCAGAGGAACCGGAAGCGCCGGAACCGCAAGAAGAAGAAGCGGGGGAGGGGCCCGGCCCGGGAGGGCCCTCCCACCCCAACCCCCCCTCGGGGGGACACTGAGACCCCCGGGGACCCCCCGGACGTGGAGATCGAGTACGTGACAGAGGAACCCGAGATCTACGATCCCAACTTCGTGTTCTTCAAGAGGATCTTTGAGGCTTTTAAGGTAAAATCTGGGGAAGGAGGAACATCTCTGGGTGCTGGGGGGGAGCAACACCCCCGTGGGGGTCCCCAAATGTCACCCAGGGGTCCCTACAGGTGGCAAATTCCGTTTTTTGGGGTGTGTTTTGATGTTTTTAAGGTGCTTCTTGTGGTGGGGTCACCCCGGGGGGCCGGGGGGGGCGGCAGCACCTTGGGGTGTCTCTGGGTGCACCCAGAGGTGGTACATTTTGGGGCTCAAGGGGATTTGGGGGGTGTTTAAGGTGGGTCACAGGGTGGGGCAGGGGGCCCCCTGACCCCCCTGTGGCCCCCCAGCTGACGGACGACGTGAAGAAGGACAAGGAGAAGGAGCCGGAGCGGGCGGAGAGGGCGGAAACCGCTGGAGCCCCCCGGAAAAAGGGCCCCGAGGACGGGACAAGGGGCAGCGACGGGGACAGCTCCGAGGACGAGCAGGTGGCACTGGGGACACTGGGGACGGGGGGACACTGGGGACTAGAGGTGGTGATGGGCAGGGGACAGGCCCTGAGGTAGCCAGGGATGGGACAGAGGGGGCTCTGGGGTGGGGGACAGAGACAACAGGAGGTGCCATCGGGGCCCAGCCACAGCCAGTGCCACCCCTGGTGTCACGGGTGGTGTCACCCCCTGGATGTCACTGGCGGCTCTGATGGTGGCACTGATGGTGCCACCCCCACGGTGTCCCCAGGAGAAGAAGCAGGAGGTCCCCAAGCTCTCCAAGAAGAAGCTGCGGCGCATGAACCGCTTCACTGTGGCCGAGCTGAAGCAGGTGACACCTGGGGACACATCCCTGCTCCGTCCCCTCCCCAGGGTGGTGCTGGGGCACCAAAGGGACCCCTGGGGGGCCCACCCAGAGGTCACCGTGGTGCCCCCGGTGCCACTCTGGGATCCCATTTTACCCACCCGGAGCTCCCACGATGCCCCCAATGCCCCCCTGGGGTCTTGTGTGCCCACCCAGGGCTCCCCTCGGTGCCCCCAGCGCCACCCTGGGGTTGTCCCCCGCTGTCCCCTGAGTGTCCCCTCGCTGTGCCCAGCTGGTGGCCCGCCCGGACGTGGTGGAGATGCACGATGTGACGGCGCAGGACCCCAAGCTGTTGGTGCACCTGAAGGCCACGCGGAACTCGGTGCCGGTGCCGCGGCACTGGTGCTTCAAGAGGAAGTACCTGCAGGGCAAGAGGGGCATCGAGAAGCCTCCCTTCGAGCTGCCCGAGTTCATCAAGCGCACGGGCATCCAGGAGATGAGGGAGGCCCTGCAGGAGAAGGTGCTGGGGCGCAGGAGGGGCTTCGGGGAGGTTGTGGTTGGATTTTTGTGGGCTTGGGGACATCATCGGTGCCCGCCGGAGGTTTTGGGGACGTTGTGGTTGGGCACTGGGAGGGTCGTGGTTGGGTATTGGCGGGTTTGAGGGTTTTGTGGGTGCTCAACAGTGTCCCCAGGGCTGTCCTGGAGCCCCTCCCCGTCTGCAGGAGGAGCAGAAAATGAGAATTGTCCCCGGGGCTGTCACTGATTCTCTTGGTGTCCCCAGAGATGTCACTGATTTCTGTGTGTTCTCAGACCTGTCACTGACCCCTTCCTGTCCTTGTCCTGAGGAGGAGCAGAAGATGAGAGGTGTCCCCAGGGGTGTCCCTGACTCCCTTGTGTCCCCAGGGCTGTCCCTGACCCCTCCCTGTCCCTGTCCCTGTCCCCAGGAGGAGCAGAAGACGATGAAGTCCAAGATGCGGGAGAAGGTGCGGCCCAAGATGGGCAAGATCGACATCGATTACCAGAAGCTGCACGACGCCTTCTTCAAGTGGCAGACCAAGCCCAAGCTCACCATCCATGGGGACCTGTACTACGAGGTGGGGACATTAGAGCTGTCCCTGTGTCCCCCTCATGGTGTCCCCATGTCCCCCAGGGTTGTCCCCAGGTGCCTCCTGGAGCTGCCCCTCGCCCCCAGTGCCACCCTGACAGCACCCCCCGTGTCCCCATATCCCCACCACCACCCTGATGCCATCCCATGTCCCTCGGGTCTGTCCCTAAATTCCCTCCATGTCCCCTGCATGTCCCTCCAGTGTCACCCCTTGTCAGCCTGCCATGTTCCTCCCATGTCCCTCTCAGTGACCCCCTTGTGTCCTTCTCTGTCACCCTCATGTCCCCCCAACCCCCTCATGTCCCCCCTTATCCTCCCCCATGCCATCCCCTTGCAGTGTCCCTCCCAATGTGTCCCCTGTCACCTCTTTGTGTCACCCTCCATGTCCCCCTTTGTGTCCCCCCATGTCCTTGCCATGTCCCATTTCCTCCTCCTGTGTCCCTCAGTGTCTCCCCCGTATCCTTCTGGTGTCCCCACATTTCCCTTTGTGTCCCCTCAGTCACCCCCTCCATATCCCCCCTCACAGCCCCCCATTCCCCTCCCAATCCTCCCTCTTGTCTCCCTGTCACTCCCCCTGTGCCTCCCTCTGTGTCCCTGACATGACCCTGGGTGTGCCCCCCTGGGTGTCCCCTTGATGTCCCCCCAGTGTCCCCCCCTGATGTCCCCGTGTCCCCCCAGGGGAAGGAGTTCGAGACGCGGCTGAAGGAGAAGAAGCCGGGAGACCTTTCGGATGAGCTGCGGATCGCGCTGGGAATGCCCGTGGGGCCGGTCAGGACACTGGGAAAGGGCACTGGGAGCACTGGGGGGGCACCCCTGGGTGCTGGAGACCCCCAGCCTGGGGGTGTCTGGGGGGCACCCCTGGGTGCTGACCCCACCCCGTCTCTGCCCCAGAACGCCCACAAGGTGCCCCCGCCGTGGCTGATCGCGATGCAGCGCTACGGACCACCCCCCTCGTACCCCAACCTCAAGATCCCTGGGCTCAACTCCCCCATCCCTGAGGTGAGCAGGGGCTTTGGGGGTCCTGGAGGGGGGAATTTGGGGGCTGGGGGTGGTTTGGCTGCTGGGGGGGCTCTGGGGGGCTCTGGGGGCTGGGGACAGGCCTTGGATGCTGTGGGGGGAGTCGTTTGGTTGGGTCTCAGGGGGACTTTTGGGGTCCGGGGGGGGGTCTGTAAGTCTGTGGGTGCTGCTGCTTGGAGTACCTTGAGGGGGAGCCTGGAGGGATTTGGGGGGTGTCTGGAGATGTTGTGAGTCTCTGGCAAGCTGGGAGGGGTCTGGGGGGGCTCAGGGGTGTTTGGGGGGTGTTTGGGGGTGTGGGGTGACTGGGGTGTGTCCAGGGGCTCTGGGGGGGCTCTGTAACCCCCCCGTCCCCCTGCCAGGGCTGCTCCTTCGGGTACCACGCCGGGGGGTGGGGGAAGCCGCCCGTGGACGAGACGGGGAAGCCACTCTATGGGGACGTCTTTGGGACCAACGCGGCCGAGTTCCAGGTACTGGGACCCCCTGGGACCCCCCGGGACCCCCCCGGAACACCCCTGGGACCCCCCCGAGCACCCCTAAGCATCTGAAGCTCCCACAAACCAACCAGGACCACCCCAGCCCCCTGGGGGGGGCACCCAGAAAAACCCTGTGCCCCCCAGAGCAATTTGGGGACACTGCCGAAGACCCCCCTGGATCCCTCCATCGCGTTCCCCTCCCCTGCCACGCACCCATGGGTGCCATCCTGCCCCCTCCACGAGGCACCCAAACCCTGACCCCCTGGGTTTCCCTGAGCAATCTGAGGGGACCTCCCCCCTGTATCTGCCCCTCACCCAACTCCATGTTTGGGTCCCCACCCAGCACCCAATTCCCCCCTTACCCCTCCTGGTCCCCCTAAAATCCCCTTGACCCCCTTGACCCCCACTGTGAGCCCCCCACACCCCACCAGACAAAGGAGGAGCAGATCAACCGCACACCCTGGGGGGAACTGAAGCCCCCAAATCCCCCTTCCTGGGCACCCACACCCTCCCTGAGCCCCCCAAATTCCCCTGATCCCCTCTGAACTCCCCGTGCCCGCCCCAGACAAAGGAGGAGGAGGAGGAGATCGACCGCACACCCTGGGGGGAACTGGAGCCCTCGGACGAGGAATCCTCAGAGGAGGAGGAGGAGGAGGAGAGCGATGAGGAGAAGCCGGACGAGACGGGGTTCATCACCCCTGCAGACAGGTGGGGGCACCCACGGGACTCCCCCCAGACTGCCCCAAAGCCCCTCACTTTGGGCTGATAACCCCGGGGGTCTCCTAGGGATGAGGATCATCACCCCCATGCTCAGGTGGGGACCCCCTGGAACCCTCAGGGACCCCCCAGCATTCATGGGACCCTCCCCAGGCACCCCTGGGTGCCCCTTAAATTCCCCCAAATCCCCCTGAGCCCCCAAGCCCCCCAGTTCGGGCTGATCACTCCAGGGTGTTCTCCTTGGGATGGGGAAAGGGATTCATCATGCCCAGGGTTGTGTTGGGACCCCCCAGCACCCACAGGGATCCCCCAGAATGCACAGGGACCCCTGAACCCTCCCAAATCTCCCTAAGCCCTCAAATACCCCCACTTTGGGCTGTTCCCCCTGGGGTTCTCTCTGGGTTATGGGCTGGGGTTCATCACTCCCACGGACAGGTTGGGGCCCCCCAGCATCCACGGGGACCCCCCAGCTCCCCTCTGGGTGCCCACTGACCCCTTGTTCCCCCTGCAGTGGGCTCATCACTCCCGGGGGCTTCTCCTCGGTGCCAGCCGGGATGGAGACCCCCGAGCTCATTGAGCTGCGGAAGAAGAAGATCGAGGAGGCCATGGATGGGTGAGGGGGGGGCTGGGAGGGGTTGGGGAGGCTGAGGGGAGTTTGGGGGCAGGCTGGGGGGTCGGGGTGCTCAGGGGGACCTTGTGGCTGGGGGGACGAGGCAGGATTTTAGGGGGGTGGGACGATGGAGGTGGAGGCTGCTGGGCGGGTATTGGGGTGTCAGGGGGTCTTGGGGTGCTGGGAGGTGTGGGATGGGTGTTTTGGTGGTCTTGGGGTGCTGGGAGGAAGGAGGTGAGGGCTGGGTGCTCTTGGGGTGTTGGCAAGGACTGGGGTGGTTGCTGGGGGGTCTCAGGGTGCTGAGGGGGCAGGATGAGGATGGGGGTGGTCTCAGTGTGCTGGTAAGGACAAGGGTGGGTGCTGAGGGGTCTGGGGTCCTGGGGGGGCGTTGGGGTGAAGGTAAGACAGGTCTGAGGGAGCAAGAGCCCCCCAGGTGCCCCTCACCCACCTCCCACACCCCCCAGGAACGAGACCCCCCAGCTGTTCACGGTGGTCCCTGAGAAGCGAACGGCGACCGTGGGGACGGCCATGATGGGCTCCACCCACATCTACGACATGTCGGCGGTAAGACCCCCCCAAGGGGGGCCACACAGGGGGGTCACCTCGCCTGGAACCCCCCACCCACACCTGGGGGCCTGCCCCCACCTGAGGGAATCCTGCAGCACCCAGGGGTGCCAGGGCCAGGTGTCACCCGCCCTCCCAGTGTGTCCCCCACCATGGCTGAGGGTCAGAGGGTGGAGATGGCGCTGGGCCCTGACCCCAGCAACCCCTGAGCAGCACCCAGGGGTGCTGAGGGTCACCCACACGTGTGCCCCCCCAGGTGATGGGCCGCAAGGGTCCCGTGGCTGAGGCCCAGGGCGTGGAGGTGGCCCTGGCCCCCGAGGAGCTGGAGCTGGACCCCACTGCCATGACCCAGAAGTACGAGGAGCACGTGCGGGAGCAGCAGGCCCAGGTGGAAAAGGAGGATTTCAGCGACATGGTGGCCGAGCACGCGGCCAAGCAGAAGGTGGGCCTGGCACCTGCTGACACCTGGGTGGCACCTGGGTCACCCTGGCAATGTCTGTCCCCACCACCCGAGCCCCCTCTGTCCTCCCTCTCCAGCCCCAGGGTGTCCTGTGGGGGTGGGAAGAAGCACGAGGGGTTTGTGTTGTAAGACGTTCCTGTCCCCTCGTGTCCCTGTGTCCCTGTCCCCCCATGACCGTGTCCCCCTCCCTGTCCCCCCGTGACCGTGTCCCTGTGTCCCTGTCCCCCCGTGACCGTGTCCCTGTGTCCCTGTCCCCCCGTGACCTTGTCCCCCTCCCTGTCCCCCCGTGACCGTGTCCGTGTCCCCCCACAGCAGAAGAAGCGGAAGGCTCAGCCCCAGGATGCCCGTGGGGGTGGCAAGAAGTACAAGGAGTTCAAGTTTTAGGATGTCACCGCTGGCCCCTCAGTGTCCCCTCTCTGTCCCCTCCCCATCACCATCCCCAGCACCCCTGGGTGGGGCGGTGTCACCCCCCGGCGTTACCTGGGGCTGCATTTTGGGTGTTGGGGTGTCCCTGTCCCCATTGTTTTGTAAATAAAAGGTGGTGTCCCCACCGCAGCCCTGACTCTGCCTGGTGTCATCGAGGTCACCACATCCCCGGGGTCACTCTGGCTCTGGGATGTGGCACTGAGGTCACCGTGTCACTACAGTGTGTGTGGCACCGTGTCCCGGGGTCGCCGTGTCACTGGGTCATGTCGCAGCTCAGCTCGCTCGGTGTCCCTCTGTCCCCGCCCATGTCCCCTCTCGTGTCCCACCTTGTCCGGGGGGGCGAGTGCCCGTCTCCACCCTCACCCAATCAGCGCCTCCGATGCAGATGGTGGGCGTGGCCATCCAGTGAGATGGGCGTGGCTCTGGTGGTGGGCGTGGCCATCCAGATCGTGGGCGTGGGGCCGCAGTGGTGGGCGTGGCCATCCCGGGCGGGAAGGGGGCGCGGCCGCCGTTCCGCAACGGAGTGGGCGGTGGCCAATCAGCATTGTGTGTGGGCGTGGCCTCGGCCGGCACTGGCCAATGGGGCGCGGGGGGCGGGGCCGGCGGCGGCGATGGCGGAGCGCGGAGCCCCCCGAGCCCCCCCCGGGCCCGCGGCCCCCCCGGGGCCCCCCCTGGGCCCCCCCGCGCCCCCCCCCGGCACCGGCGCCCCCCCGAGACCCCCCCCCGGGCCCGTCCACATGAACCTGTTCGCGACCTGGGAGGTGGATCCGAGCTCGCCCAGCTGCGTGCCCAGGTTGGGGGGGGGGCACCGGCCCCTCCGGGACCCCCCGGGAACACTCCCCCACCGGGGCCACGGAGGGATATGGGGTGGGGCCGCTGGGCGGGCCCTGGGGCTGTGGGGGATCCCCCCGAGTCCGGGGGGGGCTGATGGTCCCACAATGGGGATCCTGAGGGGGCTGTGGGAGTTCCCAGGGGAACGTGGGGGGGTCTTGTGGGGGGCTCCAGGGCAGGGCTTGGGGGGTCCTCAGGGGCTCGTGAGGGGCTGGAGGGGTTCTGTGGGGTCCGGGGAGGGTTGGGGGCGTCCCCAGGGGCACATGGAGGGGCCTGGGGGGTCCCATGGGGTCTTCGGGGGGAGGGGCTGCGGGGATGGGGGGACCAGCGGGGAATTCCCCCTCCCCCCTGTGAAACCCCTTGCCAGTGACACCCCGGGGGACCCCCGGGACCCCCCAGGCTGTTCAGCCTCACCCTGAGGCGGCTCGTGCTGGTCCAGGAGGTGGCCAAAGACCTGGGCTCGGTGGTCATCGCGGTCAAACTGCAGGTGGGGGCTCAGGGGAGGGGGCGGGAGGGTCTCCAGGAGTTCATGGGGGCCTCGGATGAGGGATGGGGGGGCCTCTGTGGGTCCGTGGTGGGGCCCACAGGGGGGAATGGGGAGGGTCTCCAGGGGGCCATGGGGGGCCTGGGTGATCTCTGGGGGTCAGGGGTCCTGTGGGGTCCTGTGGGGTACTGGGTCCCTTTTGTGGGGGGTCCCTGGAGGTCCCAGGGGTTGCTGGGTCCTTTTTGGGGAGGTCTTAGGGGGTATTGTGTCACTTCTGGGGGTGCCCTGGGCTCGGGGGTCCGTGGGCTGCCAGGCTCTGTGTGCTGTGCTCTGGGGGTCCCCATGGGGGTCCCCATGGGGGTCCTGACCTCCTTCCCCCCCCAAGGGCTCCAAGCGCATCCTCCGCTCCAATGAGATCCCCCTGCCCCCCGGGGGCCCCCCAGAGACGGAGCTGCAGCTCACCTTCTCCCTGCAGGTACTGGGGGGCCCCGGCCCCCACACTGACCCCCACTCAACTCGGGAGAGCCCCCCCGGGTCCCTGAGCCCCCCAAACCGCCCCCACCGCGGTGCCCCCCCCCCTGCTCCACCCCCTCCAGGGGCCGAGGGGGAGCTCAGGGAGTGGTTGGGGGTCCTGGGGGCCACACTGGGTGCAGGGGGGGACACTGGGGGTGCTCTGGGGTCTTGGGAGGAGATTTAGGGGTCTTGTGTGGGGTGTTTGAGGGTCCTGGGGGGCTCTTTGAAGCCGAAAAGCTGGAAAAGAACTGCCCAGAGAAGTTTTTGTCCATCAGTGGGAAGGTGTTTCTGTCTGGGCAGGGCAGTGGGGCCGTTCCAGGGGGGCTGAAACAGGGACAGCCCCACAGATACAGCTCCCAATTACAACACACGTTAATTGGTTACAGGATGAGATTAAAATGTTCGTGCTGGGGCGGTCCAAGGGCGGGACCGAGGGCAGGACCTCCCTCCCTCGGGATCGACTCTTGGGGTGTTTTGGGGACCCTTTTCTGTTCTATCCTGCACCTCTGCGGGTGCTCCTCCTTTGGGGGGACGTTTAGAGGGCTTGGAGGATGTTGGGGGGTTTCTGGGGAGCTGAGGGGGGGCTCAAGGGTGTTTGGGGGGGTCTCTGTGACCCCCCCCAGATTCCCCCCCACCCCCTGCAGTGCTGCCGCTTCCTGGAGGGGGGCACGAACCGGCTCCAGGCGATGCTGAAGCCACTTAACCCCCAAATACCCTCCCAGGGGGCCTCCCTGGGTCAGTGCCCACCCCCCGGGTCAGTGCCCCCCCAGCCCGTGCCCCCCCAGCCCCTGACCCCCCAAACTGCCCCCCTGCAGTACCCACATTTCCTGAAGCGGGACACGAACCGGCTCCAGGTGATGCTGCAGCGCCGCAAGCGCTACAAGCACCGCCCCTTTCTGGGCTACAAGACCCTCGCCGTGGGGCTCATCAACATGGCCGAGGTGGGGGGCGCCGGGGGGGGCCCTGGGGGGTCCTGGGAGGGTCAGGGTGGGGGCTGGGAGGGGTCTCTGCGTTCTGGGAGAGTGGGGTGGGGGTTGGGATGCCCCCGTATCTGGGGGGCTGGGGAGGTCCTGCAGCCCCCCAGGCAGAGACGATGGGAGGCCCATGGAGGGGTCTGGGTGCCCCACGGGAAGGTCGGGATACCCCATGGGGGGATGTGGGTGCCCCCCACCCACACTGCCCCCCTCCCAAAGGTGCTGCAGCACCCCAGCGAGGGGGGGCTGGCGCTGGTGCTGCACCGGGCGCTGAAGGAGCCGCTGCCCGTGGCAGAAATCGGGGTGCACTCCCTGAGCAGCCACCCCGTGGACCCCGAGGGCAAGGCCAAGGGCTCGGGTGGGCACCAGGGGACAGCGGGGGGGCTGGGGAGGGGGCTGGGGGGCATCCATGGGGTGCTGGGGGATTATTGGGGGCTGGGGGGCACCGGTGGGTGGGGGGAGAGTGGGAGTTGGTGCGAGGGAGGTGTCAGTGGGTGGGGGGCTCTGGGGGGCATCCAGTGGGTGCTGGGGGTGGCCCATGGGATGTTGGGGGGCTTGTGCTGGGGGGGACCCATTGAGGGCTGGGTGGGGTCCATGGGATGCTGGGGGGTCCATGGGGGTTGTGGGGGGTTATTGTGTGCTGGGAGGGCAGCAGTGGGTGCTTGGGGGGCACCTCTGGGTGTTTGGGGCAGTCATTGTGTGTTGGGGAGTGTCATTGGGTGCTGGGGGGCCACCAGGACATATTCAGGGGCTCCAGGGGGTGCTGGGGGGCACCCTGGAGTGCTGGCACCCCCCCCTCGTTGTGTGCCCCCACCTTTGGATTTCCCTTCTCCCATTTGGGTGCTCCTCACCCCCTTTTGGGTGCTCCCCCCCAACTTCGGGTGCCCCCCACGGTGTCGTTCCCACTCCCTTCCTTGTCCCACCCTCCCCTTTGACTTCCCACCTTGTTTTCCCCCTGACTTTTGGGTTTCCCCCCACCTTTGGGTGCCCCCAACACCTCTGGGTACCCCCAACACCTTTGGGTGCCCCCAACATCCCTCCCCTTTCCTTCCCTCCCCCCATTTCATTCCCCTCCACCTTTGGGCTCCCCCACTTTTGAGAACCCCACTTGTTTTCCCCCCTGACTTTTGTGTTCCCCTCCTCCCTTTCTGTGCCCCCCCTCCTTGTCTGCCCCCCACCCCCCCCGGGTGCCCCCCACCCCCCCGGGTGCCCCCCAACCCCCCGGGTGCCCCCCCAGACCGCTCCCCAGACCTGGACCAGGACTCGGAGGACGAGGAGGAAAGTTTCTCCTCGGAGCCCGACGGCAGCGACGACGCGATGCCGGGCCAGGTGGGACCCCCCTCTCAAATTTGGGTGCTCCCCCTGCACATCTGGGTGCCCCCCACATCCCCCTGGGTGCCCCCCAACCCCTTCACCCCCCCGGACTCCCCCCAGGACCTGTTTGATGAGGAGGAGGAGCTGCCCAAGGGCAAGAAGAGCAGGAGGAAGGCAACAGGGGCCGCCAGGGTGAGGAGGGGCTGGGGGGTCCCAGTGGGTGCTGGGGCATCGCCCTGGGGTCTGGGGGGGGGCCTTGAAGGGTCTTGGTGAATGTTTGGAGGGTCTCAGTGGGGTCTGGGGGGGCCTGTGGGGTCCCAGTGGGGCCTGGGAGGGCCTGTGGTGGGCCCAGTGGGTGCTGGGGGGTCTCACTGGGGTCTGGAGGGGTCCCACTGGGTGGTTGTTGGGGCCCTGGGGGTCTCACTGGGTGCTGGGGGTGGTCTGGAGGATGCTGGGGAGGGTCTGGGGGGTGCTGGGGGGCCCTGCTGGGGGCAGGGGGTCTCCCCTGGGTACCCTGAACTGCCCCCCCCCCTCCAGCACCCAAATATCAAACAGAAATTTGTGGCGCTGCTGAAACGGTTCAAAGTGTCAGAGGAGGTAAAAGGGGGGGACACTGAGGGGACATTGCACTGGGGGGACACTGGGGACATGGGGGACATGAGGGAGGGACATTGGGGAGGACATGGGGGGACACGGGGTGGGGACAGTGGGAGGGACTGGGGACACGGGGGGATGGGAAGGACGGGGGAGAACAGAGAGGGGATGGGGGGGATGGAGGGGACGTGACACAGAAGGGACAGGAGTGGACAAGGGGACATGCAGAGGGGATGAGAGGGACAGGAAGGGGGACATGGAGTGACAGGGGATACCGGGGGGGTGACACAGGGGTGACACAGGGGGACACGAGGGTGCCGAGGCTGGCAGGGGGTGGACAGGGACACCGAGAGATGACATGGGGTGACACTGGATAACAAGGGGGTGCTGGGGGGAGACAGGGATGTCAAGGCTGTCCCCTGTCCCTGGGGGTGACAGAGGGGACAGGAGTGTCCTGCGTTACCATGGGGGTGACAGGGGGATGTCAGGAGTGTCCTCTGTCCCTGGGGGGGTTGTGGGGGTGTCCCCCGTGTGTCTCCAGGGGGGCTTTGGCCTAGACCACATATCTCAGGGGGTGACAGGGGGTGACAGGGTGTCCCAGGGGTGTCCCCTGTGTGCTCCCAGGGTGGGTTTGGCCTGGACCACGTGTCCCCTGCCCGGATCCGGGCGGTGGCCGAGGACCTGGATGAGCTCTACGACTCCCTGGAGATCTTCAACCCCAGTGACAGCGGCGCCGACCTGGACGACACAGACAGTGTCCTGAGCACCCCCAAACCTCGGCTCAGGTGGGACCCCAGAACCACCCCCAGCGCACCCCAAAAACCACCCTAAACCCCCCCTCAGCACCCCCAAACCTCGGCTCAGGTGGGACCTCAGAACCACCCCCAGGGCACCCCAAAACCCACCCAGAGCACCCCCAACCCAGGGTGAGTTCAGGGGGGTCCCCAAACTCCCCTTCCTGGGTCACCTCCCCCAAGTCACGCGTGTCACCTGCCCTGGGGGACTCTGTGCCAGCAATGCCCACCCAGTGCCCCAGTGCCACCACTCCCACCAGTGTCCCCATGTCCCAGTACCACCAGTGCCCCCCTGTTCCCTCCCAGTGCCCACCCAGTGCCACCAGTGTCCCCCGTCCTGTGTGCTCTGTCCCAGTGCCCCCTCGTGTTCCCCCAGGCCGTTCTTTGAGGGTCTTTCCCAGTCAAGCTCCCAGACCGAGATGGGCAGTGAGGCCCCCCTGGTCAGTGGCGGGTACTGGGACCACTGGGAGGGGCTGAGGGTGGTACTGGAAGCACTGGGAGGGGGCTGGTGACTTACCGGGAGCACTGGGGAAGGCTGAGGGAGTTATTTGGAGCACTGGGAGGGTTACTGGGAACACTGGGAGGGGGGGAGGGGCCTTGCTGGGAGAGGCTGGGGGAGTACTGGGAACACTGGAAAGGACTGGGTGGCTCCTGGGAGCGCTGGGGGGTCATTGGGAGCTTGTGGGGGTCTCTGGGGGCGTTCCGGGGGGATGTGGGGGGGGAGAGGTCTCTGGGAGCACTGGGGGCATTCTGGGGGTCTCAGGGGCCTGTAGGGGGGGCACAGACATTTGGGGGGCTCTGGGGGGGCTCTGACACTCCCCCAACCTCCCCCAAGGCTGAGCTGGGGGCCAAGAGCGGCCGAAGACACCCCGAGGAGGGGCTGGACCCTGAGGGGCTGGTGAGACCCCCAGAGACCCCCCCAGCACCCCAAAACCGCCCCCAAATCTCCCTCGGGACCCCAAAACTGCCCCAACCCCCCAAACCCCAAAACCGCCCCCAGACCCCCCCAAACCCCAAAACTGCCCCCAAATTCCCCCCCCCCCAACGTGCCCCAAAAATTTTTGGGGTTCCACCTTTTTTGAGCTGTTCACCCAAGAACTCTCAGTTTTTGGGATGCCCCCCCAGTTCTGGGGGGTCCCCACCCTGTTTTGGACGTCCCCCCCTTCGCCCTCCCCATTTTGAGGTGTTGCCTCCAAATAACCCCTAATTTTGGGGTGTTCCCCCAATTTCAGGGTCTCCCACCTAATTTTGGGCCCCTCCCCATTTTGGGGACCCCTTTGCCTCCCCAGGACCCCCGGGGGGACCCCGAGCCCCCGGCCGAGCCCGGGGGTGTCCCTGAGAAGCTGAAGACCCCCTTGAAGGGCAGCAAGGGGGAGGTGGCATCACCCAGGTGGGGACAGCCCGAAATTTGGGGGCCTTGGGAGGGATTTTGGGGGTCTCTGGGAGGGAATTTAAGGTCCGTGGTGGGATTCTGGTGTCATTGGGTGGAGGTTTTGGGGTCCCTGGGGGTGGTTTTGGGGTCCTTGGGGGTGTTTTCGGGTCCCTGGGGATGGTTTTGGGGTCCCTGGGGGTGTTTTGGGGTCCCTGGGGTGTCTCGGGGTCCCTGGGGGTGGTTTCAGGGTCCCTGGGGGGGTGTTGGGGTCCCTGGGGTGTCTTGGGGTCCCCTGAGCGCTGGGTTGGCCGCAGGGCGGACGGAGGGGCCCCCCCGGGGCGGGGGCGCAGAGGGACCCCCCTG
The DNA here is from genome assembly GCA_013398505.2 of Rhegmatorhina hoffmannsi. NCBI lineage: Eukaryota > Metazoa > Chordata > Aves > Passeriformes > Thamnophilidae > Rhegmatorhina > Rhegmatorhina hoffmannsi. Next base: position 114,996 of record CM031076.1, read on the forward strand.
AGGGAGCGGCCCCTGCCCCGGACCCCCGGAGAGAGGAACAACAGCCCTGAGAGTGAGAGACCCCCCGAGATTCCCCCTGGGACACAGGTGGGCTGGGAGGGGACACTGGGGACACTGAGAGGTGTGGGGGATGTGGGATCAGGGGGGGACACGGGGACAGTGGGGGACGTGGGGACACAGGGAGTTTGGGGGTGCACAGCAGGGCACTGAGGGGTGGGAGGGCCTGGGGACACTGGAGACAATGTGGGCACACAGGGACAGTGTGGGGCACGGGAACACTGGGGGGACACGGGGGGACACTGGGGGACACTGAGGGGCACTGGGGGACTCTGAGGGGCACTGGGGGCACTGGCCATGTGTCCCCCCCCTCCAGGGGCCCCGGCGGGCACTGTGGGAGCAGCTGGGGGGGGCCCTGGGCCCCGAGTCGGGGCTGCCCGAGAGCGTCGTCCTGGTGAACACGGGGGAGTGGCAGGGCCAGGTGAGGGGAACCAGAACTGGGGGGGCACAGGGGTCGGGGGGGCACACAGGGGTGAGGGGGGGCACCCAGAATTGGGGGGGAGCACTCAGGGGTTGGGGGGCCAAAACTGGGGGAGGGGCAGCACCACAAACTGGGGGGGCACCGGGGATGGGGGGGACATCCTGAAATTAGGAGGGGGCACCCAGGGAGTTGGGGGGCTCTGGGGGGTCTGACGGTGCCCCCTCCCCGCAGTGGGTGTTGGGGGGCTCTGGGGGGTCTGACGGTGCCCCCTCCCCGCAGTGGGTGTCGGAGCTGCTCCAGGCCCAGGGGGTGCCCGTGGTGGGCACGGCAGGGCCGGGGGAGCTCCAGGCTGTGCTTGGCGCCGTCCTGACCCGGATCCAGCGGCTGTGAGTCCCCCTGGGACCCCCCAGAAGGTCCCCGGGACCCCCCTGGTTTCCCCCTTGGGATCCCCAAACCCCAGAGATGCTCCAGACTCCCCTCCCCAAACCTGGGACCCACCCAATGTCCTGAGACGCCCCCCGGGACCCCCCCCCGGACCCCCCGAGACACCCCGGGACCCTCAAACCCCGGGGACAACTCCAGAGCCCCCCTGAAAAACCTGGGACCCACCCCTGAGACCCCCAGACCCCGGGGACCCTGCCAGGGGCCCCCACCAAACCCCACCCACCGTCCCAGGAGCCCCCCAGGACCACCCCACAAAATGCCACCCCACTGCCCTGGGGGAACCCACACCCACCATCCCCCGCCGTGGGTGCCCTCAGGGTGGGTCTCACCTGTGCCCCATCTCACCTGCGCCCCCCCAGGTGCACCCACATCCCTCCCACCCCTTTGGGTGCCCCTGGGGACCTCACCTGTGCCCCCTCCCCTAACCTGTGCCCCCCCAGGTGCACCCACTCCCCCAAAAAGTGCTCTGGAGTCTCACCTGTGCCCCCCTCCCTTGTGCCCCCACAAGTGCACCCCTCTCCCTAGTGGGTGCCCTGGGGGGACTCTCACCTGTGCCCCCCCACCTGTGCCCCCCAGGTGTCACTGCTCGGCGCTGCCCCCCCGGGCACTGAAAGTGGTGGCTGTGGGGGGGTTTGGGTACCACGGGACCCTCCTGAGGGCCTTTGTGCGGCACCTGGGCCCCCGTGGGCACGACTGGCTCAGCTACCTGCGCTTCCTGCTCGTGCCCCTGGGTATGGCACACACCTGGGCACACACCTGGGGGGGTCCTGGGTACACCTGGGAGGCATTGGGGTGGCACCTGAGCACACCTGGGGCTGAGCTACCTGTGCTTCCTGCTGGTGCCCCTGGGTATGGCACACCTGGGGGGACTCCTGGAGACACACCTGGGGGCATCTGGCATACCTGGCACACACCTGGGCACACACCTGGAGGCACCTGGGCACACTTGGGGCATCGGGGGGGGCACCTGGTACTCAGCTACCTGTGGGTGCCACTGGGTGTAGCACACCCTGGGAGGGCACCGAGGGGGTAGCGGGACACACCTGGGGCACCCACGGGGGGCTGGCCTGGGTTGGGCGTCCCCAATGTCACCTGTTGTCCCCATTGTCCTCCCCAGGCCCCCACAGTGCCCTCATTCTCCTCCAGGTCCACTTGTCCCCCAGTGTCCCCATTGTCCTCATTGTCCCCTGGTGCCCCCCAGGTTCCCCAGGCCCCCCCAGTGCCCCCAGCCCCACCTGGTGCCCTCATTTGCCCCTCCAATGTTCCCATTGTCCCCCCAACCCCCCCGGCCTCCCCAGGTCCCCCATTGCCCCCCGGTGTCCCCCCCAGCTCCCCACTGTCCTGCCCAGCCCCCC
>CM031076.1:117372-142900 GCA_013398505.2 Rhegmatorhina hoffmannsi
ATTGCCCCCCGGTGTCCCCCCCAGCTCCCCACCCGGTGGCGCAGCATTTGGGGTCCCTCGATGGCCGTTACGGAGCCGCTTTCCTGGACCCCCCCTGGCGGGAACTGTTTGGGCGGAGCGAACCCCCCCCCACGGGTGAGGGGGCACCCATGGGGGGCACCCAGGGGGGTGGGGGCTTCGGGGGGACACCCATGGGGGGGGAGTGTCCCGTGGGGGGTGGGGGTGTTCCAGGAAGGTTTGGGGGGTCCCTGGGGGGTACCCGTGGGTGCTGCCCCCTGCCCCGAGCTGTTCAGTGTCACCAGGGACATCTGGGGTACATGGAGGGGTTTTGGGGGTCCCGGGGGAGTCTCGGGGGGGTCCCGGGGGATCAGGTGTGTTCCAGGGAGCTTTGGGGGGTCCCCAGTCTGGGGTGGGGGGGTGTTTGGGGTGTCCGGGGGGTCACCCATGGGTGCTGAGCCCCCCTCCCTCAGCCACCACTCGGCGTGGCCGTCACACCTGTGGAACGCAGGGGGTGTTGGGGGTTCCTGGGAGGTTTGGGAGTGTCCTGGGGATTTGGGGTGTCGGGGGGGCACCCATGGGTGCTGCCCCACCCCCCCCCAGAGCCGTTCAGTGTCGCCGGGCGCATCCTGGGGTTCGTGGCGGGTGCCGGGGTGACCCTGGCACTGCCTGTGGCTGAGGCCATGCTGACCTGCAGGGACAAGTTGTGAGTGGGGACACGGGGCACGGGGGGCACGGGGGGCACGGGGCAGGTGGGGCCGGGGGAGGACGTGGGGGACACGGGGGGACACGGGGGGACACTGAGACAGGGGGGCATGGGGGACGTGGGAACAGGGTGACATGGGGGGACGCTGGGGACAGGGGGGGACACTGGGGGGATGAGGTGGACGTGGGGGGACGTGACACAAGGGGACGTTGGGGCTATGGAAGTGGCCTGGGATGCAGGGGTGGGGACATGGGGACAGTGACATGGGACACAAGGACAGGGACGTGAGACACGGGCGGTGTCCTGTGGCCGTGGATTTGGGGACAGGTGGGTGGCCCTGGCTGGCCCTGTGGGGACACTGGCACAGATTTGGGAGTGGAGGGGGGAGGCACCAGGTGGTGGCACCTGGGACAGGCCACCTGTAACATCCCCAATGTCCCCAACTGTCCCCAGCCCCGACGAGGACTCGTGTCAGAAGTTCGTGCCCTTTGTGGGGGTGAGACCGGGTGGGGGAACAGGGGACACTGAGGGGAGGGACACTGAGGGGACAGCAAGAGGGACACTGGGGGACAACCCTGCAGCTGGGATGGTGCTGGGTGACACTGGGGTGGCACTGGAGGGGACACCCTGTTCCAAAGCCAGGGGGTGGCACTGGGAGGGGAGGGGGTGACACCCAGTGGCAGTGGGTGACACTGGAACAGGGAGGGACATGGTCCCTGGGGGCTGGGGCTGGCACTGGGTGACAAGGGGTGACACTGATGGGAGTACACAGTCCCTGGGGACCCAGGTGACACTGGGGGACACTGGGGGGTGAACCTTGTCCTGAAGTCAGGGTGGCACAGGGTGACACTGGGGGGGACATTGTCCCTGGGGCAGGAGGTGGCACTGGGGGAGGGGGACACAGTCCATGGGGAGAAGGGGTGGCACTGGGGGACATGGGATGGCACTGGAGGGTGGGTGGACACAGCCCTGGCTCTGTGGTGGCAACAGGTGACCCTGGGGAGTCCCCAGAGTGTCCCCGGAGTGTCCCCAAGGTACCCCCTCCCCACAGGTGGTGAAGGTGGGACTGGCTGAGGACCCCACGACCACCGGGCTGGGTACGTGGGGTGCCCCCCGGGGGGGTAGGTGGGTGTGTGTCCCCCTCCGGGCATCCCCCTCACCCGTGTCCCCCCGTGTCACCATGTCCCCACCTGGGGGGGGCGGGGCACCCACACACCTGGATTTGGGGGTGGGGGCACCTGGAGGCCTGGGGTGGGGGTCCCCCAGACCTGAGGTGCCCCCCGCGGGTGCCGCCCCCTCCCCACCCTCACAGGTGCCCCCCCCGCAGGTGATGGGGACGAGGGGCCCCCCCCGACCTTGGCTGTTCCCTCCACATCCCCCCCCGCGGGGGTCGGGAGTCCCCGCGAGGTCGCGACCCCCCCGGCCTCCCCCTCCATGGCCGGGGGCACCCCGGGGTGAGACCCCCGGGATTGGCAGGGGGGGCACCCACACACCTGCTCTTTGGGGTGGGGGCACCCAAAGCCCTGGGCTGGGGGGTGGGGAGGCCCCCAGGGCCTGGACTTGGATGGTGGGGGGGATGGCACCCCCATACTGGGGTTTGGGGAGGAGGGGGCACCCAGATGGCGGGGAGTGTCCCTCGGTGTTTGGGGGGTCCCTGGGTGTTTGGGAGGGGTCCCTGGGTGCTCAGGGGGGTCCCTGGGTATTTGGGGGGTCCCTGGGTGCTCAGGGGGGTCCCCCCTCTGACGTGCCTCCCCCCTCAGCTCCTCGGGGGACGCGCTGGGGCTGCAGGTGGATTACTGGGGGGGCGTCCCCCCCCCGGAGCGGCGGCGGGGGGAGGGGGAGCGGCGCGAGGCGGGGGGGCCCAAAACCAGCCTGAGGGGCACGTTCCGGTCCCTGCTCGTGACGCGCCTCCCCCCCCCGGGGGACCCCCCCGGGACCACCCTCGCCATGACCCTCGTGAGCCGCGAGAAGAACAAGAAAGGTGAGGGCGGACTGGGGGGCCGGGGTGGCACCTGGGGGGGGTCGGGGAGAGGGGCACCCAGGGGAGGGTCTGGGGGGTGAGGGGGGCACCCGGGGGAGGGTCTGGGGGGTGAGGGGGGCACCCGGGGGAGGGGTTGGGGGAGATTTGGGACCCGGGTGGGTTTTGAGGGGGACGGGGGGACACCCAGAGGTGGGATTGGGGAAGCGGGGGGGGCACCCAGGGGTGGGTTTCGGGGGATTGGGAGGTGGGGAGGCATCTGGGGGGGACACTGGGGCGGTTTGTGGGGTGGGAGGGGACACTGAGGGGGGTGGGTTGTGGGGAGGATTTGGGACCCCAGGGGCACCCGGAGGTCGGGCCCCTTTGGGTGCCCCCCACCCACATGTGCCCCCCCCCAGTGCCCGCCCTGTTCAAGCGCCCGCGGGAGCCCGACAAGAGCCTGGTGGTCGAGGGCATCACGCGGCTGATCTGCGCCCCCCGGCAGCCCCCCGCCCTCCTCAGTGGTGGGTGGGGGCACCCACGGGTCGGGGGGTCCCTGGGGGCCACCCAGGAGTGGGAGATGGGGGCACTTGGTGGGGTCAGAAGGGTCGGGGGGAACCCGTGGGTGGAGGCACCCAAGGGAGGGGGGTGTCACCCGTTTTGGGGGCTCCCTTGGGGGCACCCTTGGGTGGGAGGACACACAGGGGCGGGGGAGGGGGCACCCAGAGGTGGGGGGGCACCTGAGGGGGAGGGGAAGGGAAAGGTTTGGGGATCCCAAGGGTGGGGGTGCCTGAGGAGGGGGATGGGGCACCAAAGGGTGGGGGAATGTTATTGAGGGGGGCCCCGGGGGGAGACCCACGGGTGAAGGGGGGTGTCACCCCTTGGTGGGCACCCGGGGGTGGAGGGAGGGCGCCCTTGCATGGGGCCCCCCAAGGGGTGGGGGGGCATCACCCTTGGGAGGGGAGGGGTCTCCTCTCCCACTGTGGGTGCCAGTTCTCTTTGGGGGGTGGGGGCTGTGTGTGTGCGGGTGTTGGGGGGTCTGTGGGTGTCGGGGGTTCCCAGGGGTGTCTGTGATTGCTGGGGGGGTTCTGTGGGTTTCCAGGGGTGCCAGGGTGGGGTCCCAGGGGTGTTGTCCTCTCCCCCAGTGACTGTGGATGGCGCTCAGTGGGATGACATCAAGTTCTTCCAGCTCTCGGCCCAGTGGCCCTCACACGTCAAGCACTTCCCTGTCGGCCTTTTCGGGGGCGCCAAAGCCCCCTGACCCCCCACCCAGGGGTGGCCCCCACCCCCGGGGACCCCCTGAACCCCTGGGAGCCCCCCAAGCCCCGAGGGTGCCCTTTGCTTCTGCAGCATTGTCGTGTCGCCTGCCCCCCACCCTGCCATGGGTGCTGGGACCCCCCCCCAGTGTCATTGTCACCCTGCCATGGGTGCTGGGACCCCCCCCAGTGTCATTGTCACCCTGCCATGGGTGCTGGGACCCCCCCCAGTGTCATTGTCACCCGCCATGGGTGCTGGGACCACCTAAAGTGCCACCCACTCCCAATGTAGGTGCCAAGAAAGCCCCAAAGTGCCACCTCTGCCCCCACAATGGGTGACAACCCTCCCCCAATGTCGCTGCCACCCCCCAGTGGATGGTGGGACCCCCTCAATGTCATTGTCACCCCCCCACACGGGTTCCAGACCCCCTCCAGTGCCAAAATCGGGAGTCTGGGGGAGTCTCAGCACCCGGACACCCCCCCCCCGCCCCCCCCGGCTTGGCCTCGGGTCCCCCCGGCCCCTCCCCCACCCACCGTGAGCGGAGAGGGGGGAGGGGCGGCGTGGGGGGTCAATAAAGGGCCGTGGGAGCCGCGACAGCCTCGTGACAGTGCCCCTCACTCACCCTGGGGACCCTTCCCCCGCTCGGGGCGTCCCCCGTGCCCTCCCCCTGTCAAGTGTCCTCACCCCCAGGGGGTGTCCCCTCCCCTCCCCTCCCCTCCCCTCCCCAGGATGTCCCCTGTGCCCCTCCCCGAGCCGGGGTGTCCCCTGTGCGTACACGGGGGGAGGGGGAGGGGGTGGGAGGTGTCACACCGAGGGCCCGATGTCCCCGTGTCCCCCAGCCCTGGGCCGCCAGGGCCATCATCCCTGTGCCACCGAGTCCCCTTCGCCATCGCAGGGTCCCTGTGCCACCCCATCCCAGTGTCACCGCGCACCTCCGTGTCCCCACCGGCACAGGTGTGACATCACACAGGTGTGACATCACACAGGTGTGACACACATCACACAGGTGTCACACACATCACACAGGTGTCACACAGGTGTCACACACATCACACAGGTGTCACACAGATGTCACAGGTGTCACACAGGTGTCACACAGGTGTCACACGGGTGTCATACACGTCACACAAGTGTCACGAGTGGCAGGTGGCACAGGTGTCACACGTCACACATGTCACACACATGTCTCACATGTCAAACACTCCTCATACCCCCCCAGCCCCTCCCAAGGCCCCTCCCCCATCGCTCCAAGGTCCCGCCCCCTCCTCTTAGGCCCTTCAAGCCCCTCCCTCACCCCACCCCTCAACACCCTCGTCCAAACCCCCCCCCCCAGCCCCCTCCCCTTCCCACTGAGGCCCCTCCTTCTCCCCCACCCCTCAGGCCACGCCCCCACATGTCCTGAAGCCCCGCCCCTGCCGCTCAGGCCCCTCCCACGCCGGCCACAAACCCTCCCCCCTCACAGGCCACACCCACCGTGCCCCGCCCCCCGCAGCCACACCCTCGCAGGCCCCGCCCCCTCCAGCCCGCCCGGGCCATGGCGGGCGCCCGCCCGAGCCGCCGGTGACGACCCCCGCCCCAACCCCCCAAATCCTGCCCCCCCCGCCCCCCCCATGGCCGGACCCCGGGGCTGAGCCCTCCCCGGAGCCCCCCCCGCGCCCCCCACCATGGCGTTCACCTTCGCCGCCTTCTGCTACATGTTGACCCTGGTGCTCTGCGCCTCCCTCATTTTCTTCGTCATCTGGCACGTGAGTGGGGGGCACGGGGGGCACCGCGGGGGGATTGGGGGGGTGGGTGTCAGGAATTCGGGGGTACCCGGGGTGGGCAGGTGTGAGGTTGAAGGAGTCAGGAACTCGGGGGTGTTCCGGGGGGGCGAGAATGGCACTGAAATCCACCCCCCGAGGGCCGTCGGGGTGGAGGGGGCGGGGGGATGGGGGACCCCAGGTAGGTCACGGTGGGCACCATCGCCCCTCCCCCCGGGCATCTCCGGTAGCGAAAATTTTTTGGGGGGGAGGGGGATGTCACCCCGAGCGGGGAGGAGGGGGAGGGGTCAGGAACCGGCACCTTCGCCCTCCCGGGGGCCCTTTGGTACCCAAAAGTGGTGGGGAGGAGGCGGGGGGGGGTGCACCGGGAATGATGAGAGGGGCAGATTTTGGGGGGGGCAGGAGGCGACCCGGAACGGCGTTGCCAGGTAACGGCTTTGGGGGCAGGGGCAGGAAGGGCAGGGGGCACAAAGACCCGGGGGGGGTCCCCTGGGGGGCGGGGGGGTGTTTCCAGGTAACGGAGGGGAATCGGGAGGGACGGGGGGGGGGAAATCGGGAGGGACGGGGGGGGGCGTTGCTAAGCAACGGCGGCATCCGGGGCGGGCGGGGGCGGGTTGCCTGGCAACGGGGAGGGGTGGGGGGTGGGGGGTCCCGGGGAGCGGTTCCGGGGGGATTTTGGGGGTTTCAGACCCCCAACTATCGCCGTCTCCAAGGCCGTTGCTAAGTGGCGGCGTTTCCATGGCAACAGATGCAGCGGAACCTCTGCCCCCTTTTTAGGGGGATCCCAGGGTTTGGGGGCGTCTGGGGGGTCTCAAGGGATTTGGGAGGGTCTGGGGGGGATTGGAGTCTGGGTCCCCTCACGCCCCCATTTTTCCCCCTCTCCCCCCCAGGGGTGACCCAGAGGTCTGGGTGGTTTTGGAGGGTTGGGGGGTCTGGGTCTCCTCAAGCCCTCCCCTCATTTTGTGTCCCTCACCCCTGCAGCTCTTTTTAGGAGGGTGTGGGGGGGTTTGCGGCCACCTGGGGTGGTTTGGGGGGAGGTCTTGAGGAGGTTGGGGGATTTTGGGGAGGTTTTGGGGGTTGTTGGGGGTTTTGAGGAGGCCTCTGTCCCTTCACTCCCCCCTTTTTGCCCCCCCAACCCCCCCTTTGTTCAGGTGCCTTTGGGATGGGGGGAGAGCCTGGGGGGGATTGGGGGAGATTTTGGGGGGTCTGGGTTCGTCACACCCCTAAACCCCCTCCCCTATCTTGGGGTGACCCGGGCCTCCAGCAGGTCTGGGGGGGCTCTGGGGACTTCTGGGAGGTTTGGGGGGTCTGAGGGGGTGTCCGGACATGGGGGACCCCTCACCCCCCCCGCTTTTCCCTCTCCCCCAGATCATCGCCTTTGATGAGCTCAGAACTGACTTCAAGAACCCAATTGATCAGGGGAACCCCGCGCGGGCGGTGAGGGGACCCCCCCTCTGGGACCCCCACCTGAGAAGCCCCTTGGGACCCTTCCCTTGGACCCCCACCCATGAACCCCACCGGGACCCCCACCTGGGAACTCCACCCATGAACCTCCCCAGTGGGACCCCCAAGACACACAGGACCCCTGACCCCCCAAAACCCATGAACACCCCCCACCCATTAACGTCCCTATGGGACACTCCCCCTGTGAGACCCGCCCCAATCCCCGACACCCGTGGGACCCCACACCCATGAGCCCCCATACAGGACCCCCCCCTTTTCACCCACTCATGAGCCCCCCTGACCTCCCCCCCCATGGACCCCTGCACCCCCCATGGACCCCCCCCAGCACCCATGAATCCCCCCACGGACCCTCTGACACCCACCACCCAATGAGACTCCTCTCACCCCCCAGGACCCCCAACCCCCCCCCCATGAGACCCACACACACCCACCCATGGACCCCCTAACACTCCCCCACACATGGGACCCTCCTCACCCCCTCGCAGACCTCCCAACACCCATGAACCCCACCATGGGATGCCCCCATGGGACCCCCTGACAACTCCCACCCAGGGACCATCCCCCCAGCACCCATGAACCACCTATGGGACCCTCCCGTGGACCCCCCAAGATGCCCCACTCATGAGACACCTCCCACACCTACCCATGAGGTCCCCCCAGTACCCCCACCATGGATCCCCTGCAATTTCCCCCCCCCCCCCCCCAGTTTCCCCCATCATGGATCTGGGGACCCCCAAAATACCCCCCAGGGTGACCTTGACCCTCCCCCTCCCGGAGGGAGGTCCAGACAAAGGGGGAGGGGGAGGGCCTGGGAGAGGTGGGTGCTGACAGGGGGGAGGGGGAAGAATCAAGGTCGGTGCCTATTTTTAGCCCCCCCAAACCGGGACAGGCCCGGCCCCTCCCCCCGACCCCATTCCTGCTCCCCCTCCCTCCTCCCACCTCCCCTTCCCCCGGGGGGGGGGGTCACCCACAGCCCCCCTTCAACTCCATGGAGGGACCCTGGGGGCCTAGGGGGGCACCCAGGGTTTGGGGACTCCTCACAGATGGACCCAGGTTTTGGGGGCCCCCTCGATGGACCCCAGGGGTCCTGGGGGGGTCACCCAAGTTTTGGGGTCCCACCTGACCCCGCTATTTTCCCCCCACAGCGAGAAAGGTTGAAAAACATTGAGCGGATTTGCTGCCTCCTGCGCAAGGTGGGACCCCCCCCAAAAACTGACCCCCCTCCCCCAAAACCCAACCCCTCCGAAAACTGACCCCAAGGACCCTTTAATTATCCTCAATCCTCCCCAAACCACCTGCCCCCCTCAAAGACCCTTTAAATCACCTCAACACCCCCAAATTCCCCTCAACCCCTCCCCAAAGACCCTTTAATTCCCCTCCCCTCTGCCCAGGGTTTGCCCCCCAAATCCCCTTCAACACCTGATTCCCCTCAACATCTCAGGACCCCCCCAAGCCCTTCCCAACACCCCCCAACAATTCTTTAATTCCACTCAACCCCCTCCTCTCTCAAGGCTCTTCCAAAACTTCCTAAATTTCTCTCAACCCCTGTAAAACCCCACCAAAGACCCTCTAATTCCCCTAAACCCCCTCAGGGACCCCCCAAAAGCTGTTCAACCCCCCTAAAACTCTTGAATTTCCCTCAACCCTCTCTAGGACCCCCCTAAAAGCCCCCAAAGGCCCTTTAATTCCCATCAACGACCCAAGGACCTTCACAAAGGCCTTTTAATTCCCCCCACCCTCCCCAAACCCCTTGAATTGCCCCCAGCCCTCCTAAGCCCCCTAACGCTCCAAAAACCCAAAAGCCCCCCAAAACCCTTTAATTCCCCCCAAACCTTCAGTTCCCGCCTGTCCCCACGAGCGGGCGCCACTGCGGGCTCACGATGTGGGCGTGGCCTAAGCGAAGGGGCGTGACAGGAGGTGTGCCCTGACCCCCCCCGCTGGTGCTGCCGAGAATTGCACCCCACGGGATGACGATGTGGGCGTGGCCTGTGCGCGGAGGGGCGTGTCCATTGCGGGAGGGGGCGTGATCTGCCGCCCCCAGCTGGGGGTGTCGGGAATTGCATCCCTTGAGTCTGAGCGGGGGGGGCGTCCTGACACCCCCGGTGCGCCCCCAGCTGGTGGTACCCGAGTATTGCATCCACGGGCTCTTCTGCCTCATGTTCCTCTGCGCGGCCGAGTGGGTGACGCTGGGGCTGAACCTGCCGCTGCTGCTCTACCACCTCTGGAGGTCTGAGGGGATTCTGGGGGGTACCAGAGTTGGGGAGGTCTGGGGGCATCAGAGGGCCCAGGAAGTCCTGGGATTGAGGGGTGGGGGGCTCCCAGGGGTGTTGTCATGTCCCTGTGGGGTGTCTGTGTCACCCCTCTGCATGTTTCTGTGTGTCCCACCAAGTCCCCATGCCCACATGTTCCCCCCCAGGTCCTCCCCTGTGTCCCTCAAGCCTTCCAGACCTCATGGCCCCCCCATGTGTCCCCTGACCCTCCTGTGCCCTCCCCTATTTTCCCCCAATGTCCTCCTCTGTCCCCATGTCCCCCCACACCACCTACTCCCACCAAAGGCCCAGTGTCCCCTCCAGGTACTTCCACTGCGCGGCCAACGGCTCCAAGGGGCTCTTTGACATCATGTCCCCCTGTCCCCCTACCCCCACTTCCTGCCCATGTCCCTGACGTGTCCCTCCTGTCCTCCCCAGGTACTTCCACCGCCCGGCTGATGGCTCCGAGGGGCTCTTTGATGCCGTGTCCATCATGGACGCCGATATTTTGGGGTATTGCCAGAAGGAGGCCTGGTGCAAACTGGCTTTTTATCTCCTCTCCTTCTTCTACTACCTGTACAGGTGAGCCCTGGGAGCAGTGGGAGGGCATTTGGGAGGAGTGGGAGGCACTGGGAAAACAGTAGGGGACGGGAGGGGACTCGGAGGGTGTTTGGGAGAAGTGGGAGGGGGTTGCAGGGGAGTGGAAAGCAGTGGGAGGGCACTGTGAGTATGTTTGGGAGGAGTGAGGGACACTGGGAGGCACTGGAAATGGACTGGTAAGCTTTGGGAGGGGACTGAGGGGTACTGGGGTGAGGGAGTGGGAGGCACTGGAAAGGACTGGGAAGGGAGTGGGGGGCACTGGAAGGGAATTAGAGGGGACTAGAGGGGACTAGGAGGTACTGGGAAGAGATTGGAGGGGACTGGGAGGCACTGAGAGGGCAGTGGGAGGTGCTGGAAGGGGACTGGGAAGCTTTGGGAAGGGACTGGAGGATACTGGGAGACTGTGAGACTGAGAGGGGACTGGGAGGCACTGAGGGGGGGTGAGTGGAGGGGACTGGGAGGAGAGTGGAAAGGAATTGTCGGGCACTGGGATGAAACGAGGGGCTTTGTGGGGGGCACTGGGAGGCACTGGGAAGGGAGTCGGAGGCACTGGGAGGGGGTTGAAAGGGAACTGGGGGCACTGGGAGGGGTGTGGGGGGGACTGGGAGTCACTGTGATAAGATTCAAGAGCTCTGGAATGGGACTGGGAGGTGATTGGAGGGGACTGGCAGGCACTGGGAGGGAAATGAGGTGAACTGGCCTGGAACTGAGGGACACTGGGGCATACGGGGAAGCACTGGGAGGGGACTGGAAGGAACTGGGAGGGGAATGGGATGAACTGGGCTGGGCCTGGGGGGCAATGGGCCATACTGGGAGGCACTGGGCAGGGATTGGAAAAGACTGGGGGGCACTGGGAGCCCCAGTGTGCCCCCTCCCCCCCAGTATGGTGTACACACTGGTGAGCTTCTGAGGGGGGGACACCTGGGCCTGCCCCCACTGCTGCCTGGACACCTGAGACCCCCAAACCTCCGGGACCTCCTGAGGACACCCCAACTTCCTGGGGGCCCCCTGCGGACGTTGGGGACCCCCTGGAGGTTGTGGGGACCCCCTCCAATACTGGGTCATTCCTCTGAGACCTTCCCAAGTTCCTGGGGACCCCCCTGATGTCAGGGACATCCCCCCAGATATTGGGGACCCCCACAAACTCCTGGGGAACCCCCCCAGATTTCTGGTAACCCCCCAAATTCCTGAGGATCCTCTGGACATTGGAGCACCCCTTGGATGTTGGGGGACTCCCCGATCTTGGGGACACCCTCAGATATTGGGGGCCCTCCCAAACCCCGTGGTCCTCCCCCAAACTCTGGGATTTCCTCTAACCTGCCCTGATACTGGGGTCCCTCCTGGATTTTGGGGTCCTCTCTGGATATTGGGGTCCCCCTTGAGTCCCCCCAACCCCTGGAGCCCACCCAAATTCCTGGGGACACCCCAAACTCCTTGCCCCACCCCATCCGGGTCTGTCCTGGATTTTGGGGTCCCCCCTGTTTCCTGGGTCCTGCCCAGGTTGTCCCCAGATCCCAGGACACCCCCTGATTTGTGGACCCCTTGCCTGGATGTTGGGGCCCCCCTGGATGTTGGGACCCCCTCAAATCCCAGGGTCCCCCCCGAGCTGCCGCAATGACCCCGAATTGGGGAGTGGGGGAAGGGGGGGACAGGGCCACCTCCCAGTCCGGCCCAGTGGCTCCCAGTTTGTCCCAGTTCAGCCCCTGCTGGGTTTGTGTCGTGGCTCAATAAAGACAAATGGCACCAGTGACCCACTGGGTGGTACTAGGAGAGCAGGGGGCAGGGCACTGGGAGCACTAGGGTGGGTTCCCAGCCGGTACTGGGAGCACTGGGAGGGCACTGGGAGCACTGGGGTTGGTTCCTGGTCCATACTAGGAGCACTGAAGTGGGTTCCCAGCTGGCACTGGGCAGGGTGCAGTTCCCAACCAGTACTGGGAACACTGGGGGCACATGGGGGAGAAGAGGGGAGCAGTGAGGGGGTGCACTGGAGAGGGGAGAGGATGCACTGGGACTGGTGTTCCAACCAGCACTGGGAGCACTGGGGGGAAAGGGAGCACTGAGAGGGCACTGGGAGCACTGGGTGGGGAGTGAATGTTCCAACCAGCACTGGGAGCACTGGGCGGGGGTATTGGAGGAGAGGAAGAACTGGGACTGGTGTTCCAGCCACCACTGCGAGCACTGAGGTCAGTGGAGAATTCCCAGCCAGCACTGGGAGCACTGGGAAGACTGGGACTGGTTCCCAGCTGGCACTGGGAGCACTGGAATCACTGGTCCTGCCCCTCCCCCAGTGACCTGTGGCTGCAGCACCGGAGCTTTATTGGGGACACTGGGACAGGTGACACAGGTGGGGGTGAGTGACATGGGTGGTGGTGACACCAGTGACACCACGACGGTGACAGGTGCTGGAGGCGCAAGTGTGGGTGACACAGGTGTGGGTGTGAAACAGGACAGGTGCTGGTGACACAGGAGATGACATAGTGACAGGTGAAGGTGACACAGGTGACAGTGACATGGATGATGCAGGTAACAGGTGACACAGGTGATAGGTGACAAACGAAGGTGTCCCAGGTGGACACCATGGGGGGCAGCCCCACCTATGCTGTCAGCAGGTGTTAGGTGACACAGGTGACAGTGCCCCAGGTGACACAGATGCCCCAGGTCAGCACCATGGGGGACACAGGTGATGGGGGACAGAGGTGCCCCAGGTGGGCACTGGTGACACAGGTGTGCCCCAGGTGCTCCCCAGAGGCCAGGTGAAGGTTCCCCAGGTGCCCCCCAGGTGTCTCAGGTGGGCACCATGGGAGGCAGCCCCACCTGTGCTGTCAGCAGAGGCCCCTCCTGGCCCTGGCGCAGCACCAGCACCTGGGGGGTGGAAGTGGGGGGCACCATCAGCCTCCTTCCTCTCACAGCTGTGTGTCCCCCATGGGGGTCATGATCTCACTTTGTGCCCCCCCGGGCGTGTTACTACACCCCTTTGTGCCCCCCCAGGTGTATGTCCCCCTCGAAGCGGTGCCACTCCCACCTGCAGCCTCTCTGAGGACCCCCCAGGTGTGTCATGCCCCCGCCCAGGTGTGACACCTTCCCCCTCACCTGGAGCCTCCTTGGTCCCCCACCCCAGGCATGTGTGACCCCCATAGGTATGTCATGACCCCCCTGGTGTGTCTTGATTCCTTCAGGTGAGTTGTGACCCTGCCCAGGTGGGTCCTGTTCCCCCCCAGGTGTGCCCCCCTCTCACCTGGAGCCTCCCTGGGCCGCCGTCCGGCTCCAGCCACATCCCAAACACGTAACTGAGCCCTGGGAGCAGCAGCGGCACCTGCGGGGACATTGAGGGGGGTCCCTGAAATTGGGGTGGGGCTTAGCAGTGTCACTAAGACTGAGGGCAAGTTTGGGGGTTCCCCAAAATTGGGGGGGAGGGAGGGTCCGGGGGTTCTCCAAGGGAGGGGGTTGGGTTTGAGGGGTCCTGGGGCGTCCCCAAGATTAGCAGGGAGGTTTGAAGGGGGTCCCCGAGGGGGGGTGAGGATCAAGTTTTGGGGAGACTCCGATTGGTCCCAAGATTGGAGGGGCAGGTTTGGGGGTGCCCACAGAGGGGTTTGAGGTTCCTCAGGGAGGTTTCTGGGGTGCCCAGAGAGTTTTGGGGGTCCCTGGGGGGCAGGTAGGGGGTACCTTGATGCAGGGGGGCTGCAGGCTCTTTGGGGGTGGGTGGCAGCGCAGCAGCAGCACCAGGTCAGGGGCCGGGGGGGCCCCCCCGGGCAGCAGGACCCCCAGAGTGAGGCGCAGGCGGGGGCCCAGACCCTGCACCTGGGGGGGAGAGGGGGTCAGGAACGCCCCAAACTCACCTTTTGGGGTCTTCAAATCCCCCCAAGGACCCTCAGCATACCCCCCAGGGACCCCAAAACCTCCCCAGGGATGCCAAACACCCACCAGGAACCATAATACCCCCCAGGGACCCCAAGCCCCCTCGGGGTTTTCAAACCCCACCTGGGGACCCCCAAAATTTCCCCCTTCAGGGACCACCACACCCCCTCCACCATGGACCCCAAAATCTTCCCCCACTGACCCTCGACCACCCTCAGAGACCCCAACCTCCCATCCCAGGGACCCCAAACTCAGGCCCATCCCTGGGACCTCACTTTTGGGGTGCCCCCCAAATAACCCAATTTTCGGCCACCTGGGACCCCACTTTTGGGGTGTCCCCCCCTCCAGTCACCCCAATTTCACACCCCCTCCCAGAGACCCCAGTTTCGGCCCCCCCATGACCCCAGTTTTGGGGTAGCCCCCAAGTGAACTCAGTTTCAGCCTCCCCTCTCCCAATGACTCCAATTTCAGGTCCCCCTCCCCCAGTGACCCCAGTTTTGGGGGGTGTGCCCCCCCAGACTCACACTGGCTGTCAGGGTGATGGGGGGGTCCCCCACTTTGGGGGCCGCACCCCCACCTAGAGCTCGGGCGAGGCCCCGGGCGGCCCCCAAGCGCAGCCCCCCCAGATCCTGCTGGAACCGCCCGTGCATCCCTAGGGGGGCAGGGGGGGCACTTGTGGGTGCTGGGACCCCCCTGAGACCCAGGGGACTCCCGAGACCCAGGGGTGACCCCCCAATGGGTGCCCTCCTATATCCTTTCAGAAGAACCCCCGACCCCAAATGCCCCCCGTGCTCCCCCACAAGAGATGTCCCTCCATGAGGACCCCAGACCACATAACCCACCCCCCATAGTGCCTCTTACATGCCTTTGCCCCCCCCCATGGGTGCCCTCAACACCCCCCCCAGTGCCCCCCAACACCCCCCACAGCACCCCCCCCCCCGTAGACCCCTCCCCACTCACGGGGGGCGTCCTCGCGCTCCCTCAGCGCGCGGTCCACGAAGAGGCGGGTGCGGGGGGGGAGGGGCAGGCGGGGGAGGGGCTCGAGGGGGGCTTCACCTCCACGACCACCCCCCAAATCCGCGCGGCGCCGCAGCATCCGGATTGACAGAGCGCCCCCTGCCGGCCCGGAGAACTCCACGACCACCCCCCCTTCCCATGGGAGCACCCCCCTTCCCATGGGAGCACCCCCGCCGTGAAACCCCCTTCCATGGGTGCCCTCCAGCCCCTCCCCTCAAATTAGGGACCCCCTCCGATCCTCTCCACCCATGGGACCCACACCCGTGGGATCCCCCTCAGGATCCCCCTCAGCCCCCCAAATTTGGAAGCCCCCCAGTCCCTCCTCCACTCTTTGGGACCACCCTGATGCACCCCAGCCCGTGGGACCCTCCCCCCACACTGGAGACCCTGGGCCTCCCCTAAACCACTCCCACCCATGGGACCCCCTCCCAGCCCCCGCCTTTGGGACCCCCCCGGACCCCTCAGCCCCGGGACCCCCTTGGACTCCCCACCCACCGTGGGTGGTGCCGAGCAGGGTGTTCCTCTCCCCCCAGCCCCCAGAGATGCCCCCCAGCCTCCCAATTCGGGACCCCTCCATCCCCCCCACCCAAGGGAACTCCCTGGGAGCACCCCCAGCCCCGGGTCCCACTCACACACCCTGGGACCCCCTCCCACGCACCGCGGGTGGTGCTCAGCAAGGTGTTTTCCTCACTCCCAGACCCCATAGGTGCCCCCAACCCCCCCATTTGGGACCCCTCGACCCCCCCTGACCCCCACCCACCGCGGGTGGTGCTCAGCAGGGTGTTTTCCTCCCGCCCGTAGCGCCCGAAGCACAGACCCGTCACCACCTCCTGCGGGGGGGCACTGATGGGTGGGGGGGCCATGGGACCTGTGGGGGGCCACCTAAGGTGGGGGGGGGACAGCCAGGGACCCACAGAGGGGGATGGGGGTAACACTGTGGAACCCTGAGGGGCACCCAGGACCCTTGGGAGTCCTTGGGCACACCCAAAAACGGGGGGCCACCAATGGGTGGGGGGACATCCAGGGACCCAAGGAGGAGCGGCACCCACGGGTGACAGGGGGGTGCACCCGGGGACCCCCGTGGGGGCAAAGACCATGGGGGGCACCCAGGAACCCCCACACCTCCCCCAGGCAGGGTTGGGAGGGTTTTTTTGGTCTCCACTTGGGTGCAGAGAGTGAAAAAGGGAGTCCTAGGTTCCCCCCAGGAGATTGGGGTGGGGGCTGGGGGTCCTGAGGATGAGCTGAAGGTCCCAGATAGGCTTTGGGGTGTCCTGGGTGGGTTTTTGGGGGTACAGGGTGGGGTTGAGTGTTTTTGGGGTGCCCTGGAGGGAGTCTGGGTGTTCCTCACCTGTGTTTTGAGGGTGCACAGGAGGGTCCTGCCCCGGTACAGTCGCAGCTCCCCAGAGGGGCCCGGGGGGGTCCCCAAGGCCACGAGTGCAGCCCCCAAACCCTTCCCAGGCAGAGCCGCCCCTGCCAGCGCCGAAATGGGCCCTGGCAGCCGCAGGGCCCAGAGCCGGTGGCCCTGGGGGGCACAGCGGGGTCAGGGGGGGCTTCGGGGGGAGTCAGGGGGTCCTGGGGGTCCCAGAGGTCCTGGAAGGGGGCTGAGAGAGAATTTAGGGGGACCTGGGGGGACTTTGGGGGAGCAGAGGGAGGTCCTGGGGGCTCTCAAGAGCATCCTGGGGAGGCTCAGGGGTTCTGAGGGGCTCCTAAAGGAGTCTGAGGAGTTCAGCGGGGCTCAGTGAGGGTCCCGGAGGTCCTGGGAGGCGTGTGAGGGGAGATTGAGGTGGCTCAGGAGATCCTGGGAGAGTTTTAGGGAGGGTTCAGGGGTCCTACGTGTTCCCAGGAGGTCCTGGGAGAGTCTGAGAGGGAGTTTAAGGGGCCTGGCGGGGCTCTGAAGGTTCGGGGGGGGGTCCTAGGGGGGATCTGGGAGGTCTCAGATGGTCTGGGGTGGGCTCAGGGAGCTTGGGGGTCCTATAAGGATCTCAGGAGAAGTTTAGGAAGGCTCAGGGGGGCCTTGGGGGGTGCATTCAGAGGGGGGCCCTATGGGGGTCTGAGTTTAGGGAGGTCTGGGGTGGGCACAGAGAGTTCTGGGGGAGGATTTTGGGGTGGGTTCTGGGGGTCTGGAGGGTCTCTGAGGATCCAGGGGGGGGCTCAGGGTGCCTGGGGTGGGCCCTTAGGGCATCTCAGGTGGGTCCCAGGGGTTCCTGGGGGGAATTTGAGGGGCCCCGGGGTGGTCTGGGTGGTCACCTGGAGGGTGAAGGCCTGCAGGGTCCCATCAGCGGTGGCAGCCAAAAGCCCCCCGTCCTGGGAGAGGAGCCCGGCAGGGCGGGACCCCAGGACCCCCAACACCCGCCCGTGCTCCCGGGACCTGGGGAGGCACAAGGGGGCACCCCAAAACCTCAACAACCCCCCCAAACACCCCTAAAATACCCCCCGGGACCCCTAACACCCACACATGCTCCTGGGACCTGGGGGGGCCCAAAACCTCAACATCACCTCCCAAAACCTCCCAGTACCCCCAAAACCTGCCCGCTCTCCTGGGACCTGGGGGGGCACAGGCAGAAGCCCAAAATCCCAACAACACCCCCACCTGCACCCCGAAACCCTTCGAAGCCTCCACCTTTCCCCCCACGTGCCCCCCAGCCCCACTTTTGCCCCCAATCCCCCGCAGCCCCTCATCCCTTCCTCTTCAAATCCTTCCAAACCTCCCCTTTCCCTCCACACCCCCAGACCCCCCAAATTTTGCCCCCCTTCAGCAGCTCAGCTCCCAGAGGATTCCAGACCTCCCCAAAGCCCCATGCCCCCCCCATTTCCACCCCCTCACCAGCTGAGCCCTCACAGGGTCCCAGCCCCACACCCCAAAACCCGCCCAATTCAGGCCCCCACCTGCTCAGCTCCCAGAGGACTCCAACACCTCCCAGCTCCCCCATTTTGCCCCCCTCACTGGCTCAGCCCCTGGAGGACCCCAAATCCCTCACAACCCCCGCCCCCGTTTTGCCCCTACCACCAGCTGATCCCCCAGGTGGTCCCATCTCTGCTCCCCAAACTCCCCTAAACAGCCTCTCAGCCCCCCCAAGCTCCCCCATTTTAATCCCCCCTCACCAGCAGAGCCCCCCAGATCCCCCATTTGCCACCCCTCACCTGCTGAGCCCCCGGAGGGTCCCATCCCTGCAAGCCACTGCCAGGCGGTACCGCCCGTCCCCGGTGCCTCGGGGCACCACGAACGCTGGGGGGGATGGCACCGAGCCCTGGGGGGGGCAAAAGTGGGGGTCAGGGGCTCCCAGGGGGCACCCAATCGGGTCTGGGGGTGTCCCAGGGTATCAGGGGGCACCTAAAGGGGTCTGGGGGGATATCCAAAGGGGTTCCAGGGAAGTACCTGGGGGTTCAGGGGGTCTGTGGGGTTCCCAGGGGGTAACCAAAGGGGTCCCAAGGGGGTTCCCTGAGGGGCCCAGGGAGGTCCAGGGATCGCAGAGGGTTTTTGGATGTCCTGTGGGGTTCCTGGGGATGCTGGGGTGGTCCCAGGGGGTTTTGAGGGGTCCCCAGGGAGGCCCAGGTGGGTCCCATAAGGTTTTGAGGTGTCCCAGGGGTGTCCTTTGGGGTCCTGGGATGTTGTAAGGAGGGTCCTAGATGTTTTTGAGGTGTTCTGGAGAAGTCCCTGGGGGGTCTGGGACTGTACCAGGAGGTCCCAGAAAATTTTGGGGTGTCTGAGGTGGTTTTTGGGGGTGTCCTGGGGTGGTCCCGGGGGGGTGGTGGGGTATCCTGAGAGGTTCTGAGGGAGTTTCTGGAGATCCCAGGGAATTTGGGATGTCCCAGGAAGTCACAGGGGAAGTCCCAGAGGGCTGGGGTGTCCTGGAGAGAGGTCCCAGGGGTTTTGGGGTGGCCTTGAGAGTTTTGGGCAGCCCACCGGGAGTCCCACCTTGCAGAGCACCGTGAAGGCCTCGGGGTCCAGCACCAGAATGTCCCCGGCCTCCGTCCCCACCACGGGACACTCGGGGGTCCCCTCAGGGCCCCCGCGTGGGAGGGACCCCAGACACGTCACCACCGTCTGGGGGACGGGGACAGAGGGGTCACAAAAGGGGTCACATGGGGTCAGGGGGACCCTGGGGGGACAGAGAGACACGGGGGGGGGTGTCACACAGGGTTCATGGCGGGGGACAGGGGTCAGAGAGACAAGGAGGGAACATGAGGGGTCACACAAGGTGAGGGGACACAGGGGGGCATATTGGGGGGGACAGGGGGACTGGGGGTGACACAGCGGGGACAGGACACACATGAAGAGAGACGTGGGTCACCCAGGGGGGCACAGAGAGGACACGGGGGAGACGGAACTGAGAGGGACACCGGGGAGGAAATGGGGGTCACACATGGGGGGTGACATGGGCAGCACAGGGAGGGGCACAGAGGGGGACACAGCGGGAGGTCACGAGGGGACACGAGCGGTCACACAGAGGGTGCAGGAGGCTCACACGGGGGCATGAGGGGGGTCACACGGTGGGGGTCCCACGGGGGACATGGGGGGTCACACGGGATGGGGGTCACACTCAGGGGATCCCACGGGGGCGTCTCACAGGGTGGGGTCACACTCACCTGCCGCTGCAGGGGCCGCCCCTTGTGCAGCGCCACGAAGGAGCCCAGCTCGTGGGGGGGCAGTGCCAGCAGCCTGGGGGGGCAGAGGGGGCACCCATAGCACTGCCCACCACCTCTGGGACCCCCCCAACACCCTCCGGACCTTCCCCAGTAGCCACTGACACCCCCAGCAACCTCTGGGGACACCCTGAGCATCCCCCAGCACCCTCCAGGACCCCCTCCGGCACCCACTGACACTCCCAGCACCCTTGGGACACCCCTCAGCGCCCATGGGGTCAACTCAGCATCCACAGGGTCACCCCGAGCCTCCCCCAGCACCCCTGGAATGTCCCCCAGACCTACAGGATCACCCCAATGCCCCCTAGCAGGCCCCAAGCCCCTTGGGGACTCCATGCCCCCTCCTCAGCACCTCTGGGACTCCCCTGCAGCACTTCCGGGATCCCCCAACACCCCTGGGGTCACCCCAAGCCCCCGCAGCACTTCTGGGACTCTCCCAACAACCCTGGAGTCACCCTAAGACCCCCCCCAGCACCTCTGACCCCCCCAAAATCACCCTCAGCACTCCTGGGAGCTTTCAGACCCCCATGTCTCTCCAAGCCCCCCAGGACCCCCCACCCTCCCCGGGTGCCCCCCCACCCTCTCCACTCACCGCAGCGACTGCGTTGTCAGGGGCACCTCGGCCTTGTCCCTGGGACCCCCCAAAACCTGGTTAGAGGGTCTTGGGGTGCACCCCCCACACCAAAGGGAACCCACACTTTTGGGGTGCCCCCCCAAGGACCCCAGGATTCTGGGCACCCCCCCCTCAAAGGGACCAGGTTTTTGGGGGTCCTCCCCAGCCCCCCCCCCCTCAACACCCTGGGGGCCCCCCACCTCAAATCCTCCAACATCTCCTTCAGCATCAGGGGGTCAATCTGATCCTATAAAACACCGCCACAAAAAGCAACACTCAGGGGGACCTGAGACCCGCCAAACACCCCAATTTGTGGGAGATCACACCAAACCCCCCGAAAATCTTCACAGACCACCCCCACCTGCTCTGCCTGCAGCCACAGGTCCCTCTCAAGGAGGTCTGGGGGCCGGGGGGGCAGCGAGAACTTGAAGAAGGGTCTCAGGTTCCTGTACACGTAGAGGGCAGGGCCGGCGGCCACGACCACCGCGGGGCCCCCTCCGGGCCCCCCCCCGGAGCCCCCCAAAAACGCGGGGCCGAATGCACCGACCCCCGCAGGGGCCTCGGGCAGGGCCACCGTCGTGATGGAGCCGGCCCCACCAACCACCGCCAGGCGAGGACCCCCCGGGTCACGGGGGACCCCCACCACCAGCTGGGGGGAGAGAGAGTCAGGGGTGGGGAGGGACCCCCTTGGTCACGGGGGACACCCCCCCACACTAGCTGGGGGAAGACATGGAGGAGGTCCCCAGCAACCAGGGACACCCCCCTAGAGCACCCAAGGACCCTCCAAAGTCCCTCCTCCGGCACCCAGTGACTCCCTATGACACCCACTGCCCCTTACAAGACCCACCCCCAGCACCCAAGGGCTCCTACAGTGGCCAGGAGACCCCCCTTCAGCACCCAGGGACCCCCCAGCCCTCAAAGACCCCAGGACCCTCCCAGCACCCAGGACCTCCCCAAATTCCTCTGTGGCACCCAGGGACTCCCCCCAGAGACCCCCCAGCACCTCAGGGACCCGCCTATAGCGCCCAGGACCCCACAACTCCACCCCAAATCACCTTGTGATCACCGTCTCCATGGAGATCAACCAGTGCTGGGGAGAGTTCAGGGGTCAGGGGGGCCTCGAACCCCGGCCAGAGGACCCCACAAACGCACCCCTGGGACCCCCCCTCTCCCAGCACCCAAGGAACCTCCCAGACCCAGAAAACCCCCCACTCACAGGATTCCCTCCCCACCCAGACCCCCAAACACTCCCCCTTCCATGAACCTCGCCTTCATCCAGGAACCTTCTCCTGCAGCCCTCGCCAGAAACATCCTCCCCAGACTCCCCCTCCCCCAGGGACCCCCAAAGGCCTCCCAGAGCCCCCCTTTCTCACCCGCGGACCCCTCAACCACCCTCCAGATCACCCAGGGACCCCCCCAACCCCTCCCGAGCCTCCTCAAAGCCCCGCCGACCTCCCCACAACTCACTCAGGGACCCCCAATCCCCCCCCGCCGCCTCACCGAAGGATCCCGACTCCATCCCCAACTTCCTCCCACACACAGACACCCACAAATTCCCCCCTTCCCGGGACCCTCAAACCCCTCCAAAGCTCCCCCGCTACCTCACCCAGGGACCCCTAAAGCCTCTCAAAAGCCCCTCAGGCCCCCTGAACATGCCACCATAACACCGGCCCCGCCGGACTCAGGGGCTCCCGAAGCCTCCCCCAGTGCCCCCAGCCTCACCCATACACCCCGGGAAGCTGCGCAGCCCGGCCAGGGGGTCCTCGTGCGCCTCCAGCCACAACGACGCACTGCGAGGGTGTCCAAGCCTTGTGGGTGGGGCAAACCCCGACACCGGGAGCCCCAAAGACCCCCAAAAACTCCCCCAAATCCCTCCCAAACCCGCCCTTGCCCCACCTCTCTGCAGCCGCCGCCATCGCGTTGCCACGGCAACGCAGGGATTTGCCGCTCAGGCGTGACGTCATTGACGTAGCCCCGCCCACAAACACTGTAAACCAATCAAAGCCGCGATTTCCGCTCTCCTGGCCCTCTTTGCCAGCACTCCGCCATCTTTTTAGTTCCGCAACTCGCGGCGTCAACACGCAGGGCTCGGACGTGCGAGGTGACGTCATCGCGCCGCTCCTGCGCTCTACCCCTTTCCGCCTTGGAGACGACGCGGTGCGGCCGTGCCCGAGGGGGGCGGGCGGGATTCGGGGAGTTTTGGGGGGGATTTGAGGGGTTTTGTGGGATCAGGGCGCCTTGAAGAAGTTGGGGAACTGGATGAAGGGGGTTGAGTTGGGCGGGGCGCGCTGCAGGGTGTTTACGGGCTTTTGAGGGGTCTTGGATGGGGCCTGGGGTTTTGTGGGGCGGTCATGAGGGCATTGAGGGGGATCTGGGGGTCCGTTCGTGGGCCTGGAGGGTATTTGAGGGGTCCGGGATTTTTGCGAGGAGAGAAAGAGCGCACTGTGAGGGCTTGAGGGCGGACTGAGGGGCTATTTAGGGTGTCTGGGTGCTTATTGGGGGTTATTTATGAGGTCTGGGGGTGCCGTGACACTTTGAGGGGTTCCTGCAGGGTTACTGGGGCTTCCCGAGTGGGCTATGAGGGCTTGAAGGGGAGGCTGGGGGTCTCCAGTCCCCCATGTTTCTTCTTGGGGCGGTGTTTTATGGGGGCCTGGGAGGTTTCCGAGGCCCCGGGGCAGATTTTGGGGAGTTCATGATGGCCCTGAAGTCCTTGGGGGTGATGGAGTCGAAGGGGTGTTTTTCCCCCAACGCTCCCCCCCAGCAGAGACACGGGAACCTGGAAACGCCCAGATATCCTCCCCATGCACTTCCCAAGGGCGAGGGGGCAATGCCAGCCCCGCCATGTCCCCGAGAGCCCCCCCTCTGTTTTGGTGGTGGGGACCCCCCTCTAACCCCCCAGTCCCCCCCAGTGCCCACCATGCAGCTCTTCATCCGCGGCCAGACCCTCCTCACCCTCGAGGTCTCCGGCTCCGAGACCTTCGCCCAGATCAAGGTGAGCCTCCCCAGTTTGGGGTGTCTGCCCTCCCAATCCCCCGATATTGGGGTGCTGACCCCCCCCTTTTCCCCCCCCTCCCAGGAGAAGGTGGCAGAGCTGTCGGGGGTCCCCCCTAAGGACCAAGTGCTGCTCTTTGCCGGGACCCCCCTGGATGATGACGCCGTGCTGGGCCAGAGCCCCCTCCCCGAACTGGCCACCCTGGACCTCTCCACACGCCTGCTGGGCGGTAATTAAGGGGGGCCACTAATCACCTCACTCCTAATTAACACAACGAGGTCCCCCCCTCTAATTTCCTTAACCCTCCCCTCTCAGGGAAGGTCCACGGATCGCTCGCCCGCGCCGGCAAAGTGAGAGGCCAGACCCCCAAGGTGAGCACTGAGGGGGTTCCTCCCTTTTGGGAACCCCCCCCAGGATTTGGGGGACCCCCCCAGGATTTGGGGGACCCCCCCAGGGTTTGGGGGACCCCTCAGGACCCCCATTTTTTTTTGGCAGGTGGCCAAGCAGGAGAAGAAGAAGAAGAAGACGGGGCGTGCCAAGCGGCGCATGCAGTACAACCGGCGCTTCGTCAACGTCGTGCCCACCTTCGGCAAGAAGAAGGGCCCCAACGCCAACTCCTAAACCCAATAAAGGAATTCGAGGCCAATTCCTTCCTTTTTGCTGCCTTTTCGTGGGGTTTTTTGGCAGTTTGTGGGGGTCGGTTTGATATTTTTAGTGTTTTTTTAAAAGGTCTGTCGAGGGCATTTGGTGCTGCCTCAGGGGACGGTGTTGGGGTGTTTGAAGGGGGTCGGGGCAGAAGCGGCCGGGGGGCTTCAACACCCCAGAGCGGGGCGGTGGGTGGGAGGGAGGGAGGGAGTCCCTGAGCATTAATTAGGGGAGTGATAACGACAGGGATGCACCAGGACAAGGGTCACCTGCGGGGCTGATGGAATTGAATGAATCCGACTCCTCTCCTCGAGGGGTCCATGACCCCCATTCCAGTCTCCCTGCGCTGCTGGGAGGGAGGATGGAGAGAATCAGGATGAAAGGAGGGAAGGGTTGGAAAAGGTGGTGTAGGATTTGTTTTACTTCCCA
This sequence comes from Rhegmatorhina hoffmannsi, assembly GCA_013398505.2. Lineage (NCBI taxonomy): Eukaryota > Metazoa > Chordata > Aves > Passeriformes > Thamnophilidae > Rhegmatorhina > Rhegmatorhina hoffmannsi. The sequence continues at coordinate 141,558 of CM031076.1, forward strand.
TAGTCCTGCTCTGATTCTGCTTGGAGATAAATCCGATTAAATCCCCTGTTATGAGTCTGTTTTGCACAGAATCCACAGCCCCCAGTAACCCCCCCAAAGACCTTCCAGCCCCCCCAGTACTCCTGCAGACCCCCCCAAGCCCTCTCAGCCCCACCAGGCCCCCCAATAACTCCCAGAACCTCCCAGTAACGTCCCCCAACCCTTCATGGGCCATCCCTGACCCTCCAGTAACCCCCAATCCCCTCCAAGTCCTTCTGACCCCCCAATAACCCCCCAGCCTCCCCAAAGACCTTCCAAACCCCCCAGTACCCCTGCAGGTGCTCCCAAGACCTCACAGCCCCCCCAGCTCTGCCAACTCCCTGACCCCCAATAACCCTCCAAGCCCTAATAGCCTCTCTGACCCCACAAAAAAACCTTAGGCCCCCCTCCCCCAAATCTTCAGCCTCCACCAAGTTCTCCCAATAATCCCTAAGCCCCTTCAGATCCTCCAATAACCCCTTAGACTGACAATATCCCCGCAGACACCCCCAAAATCTCACAGCCCCTCCCAATACCCCCAATTCCCCAATAGCCCCTTAGGGTCCCTCAACCTCCCACCCCTCCCCAACTCCCTGATAACCCTGAAGTCCCCCCAAACCCCTCAGCTCCACCAATAACTCCACCCACTCCCAATAACCCCCAACCTCTCACAACCCCCCGAGACCCCCCCCAGTAACCCCCAGCTCTGCCTAGGTCCTTCCAGCCCCCCCAGTATCCCTGCAGACACAACTACCCCCCCATAGCCACCAATTACCCCCCAAACACCCCCAAGTCCCCTAATAACCCTCTACTAAGCCCTCAGACCTCCCCAAAGACCCCGAAGTCCCCCCAGTAACCTCCCAAATTCCCCTAATAGGGCCCCAGAACATTGTTACCCCCCAATTAATCCCTTAGATCCCAAAAGACCCTCAAGTCCCCTAAAAACCCCCCAGACTCCCTAGTCCCTATAAAACCCCCATAACCACCCCAACCCTCACCAGGCCCCCAAGTTCCCCCAATAACCCCCTAGACTCCCCAAAGACCCCTAAGTCTTCCAAATAACCCCTGAGACTTCTCAACATCCCCACAAAAAAAGCCCTATAACCTCCCCAAACCCCTCAATGAACCCACAGCCCCCCTGGAACCTCCCCAACTGCCCCCAATAACCCTCAGAGCTCCCCCAGACCCATCGGCCGTTCGCGCCTCATCCCCAGGGGGCGCCATCCAGGTGCCCGCCCCGCCCCTTTCCCCTTGCCCGCCCCGCCCCTTTCTCCCTTGCCCGCCCCGCCCCTTTCTCCCTTGCCCGCCCCGCCCCTTTCTCCCTT
>CM031076.1:159795-170575 GCA_013398505.2 Rhegmatorhina hoffmannsi
CAGGGGCACCCTCAGCTCCTCCCACCATGAGCTGATCTCAGACAACACCCCAAGCCCTCAGGGCCCAAACAGCTCCTGCTCAGTCTCAGGGCTTTCCCATGATGCTCTCATGGCTGAAATATAAAACCACAAAAAGCTGATAATCCCCCAAACTCTCCCCCCGCTGGCATTTTTCTAAGCCTGTTTCTGTCCTAAAGGCTGTTTTTTGTTCACTGTTTCCTGTCCCAGCCTGTGCTCAGCTCCGTTATTGCTGTGACCTCCCAAATCAGCGTATTTTCCCACCTTGATCATTGTTTTTCCTAAACTCTTTTCCTGCTTTCTCTGGGCATGCACTATCCTCAAGTCAAAGTTAAAAATTAACAGGTTCATCAAAGGAAAACTGACCCCACAAGAACAGTTTATAGAATATTTATAAGGAAAATAAACAAAGAGGACAAGAATCCACTGGCACAGAATGTGGATGCTGCTCTTGGGCAGCTGCAAAGAGTTTCCATATTAATTATATGCAAACCCTGACACCAACAAGTCCCAATTATTACCAGCCCTTACCCAGCATTTCCTCCATAGGTAAATATTCTCCAGGTAAGAACCATCTACCTGTGTCTGCAAAGTAGGAACCAAAAGGATAATTTTTCCCACCTAAACACTTGATTTTGAATAAGGTTTAATTGATGCAGCGCTTTTTTTACTGTCCTCAGCTCCCAAATTCCTGCTCCTCCAGGCTGCACTTTAGGGCATTTTGGGGTGAAAAACAGGTGGGGGAGGGAGAGGAGGAGAAAGTGGGGAAGAACAGAGAAACTTAGCATGGAAAATACTCCCAAAGACTGTCGGTTTGGGGAAAATACAGGACTTTTGTGTCTCAAAGAGCATTTCAAAACTATTACACCCCAATATAGTTGTGGCCTTTTGTTTTGCTGCCCAGGGATAGGAAATGGGTCCACAAGTGCACGTGGGAGTTATTCAAAAGGGGCTTTTGTCCAGTGACCAAAAGAGGGGGAATCCAAACAGTCACCAGGTATGTCCATTTTTAATGAGAAAATAAAAGAGTAATTCAGCCCTTACCTGAGGTGTCCCTGCAAGGAAACACCTGGGGGGTCACTGGGACCCCAAGGTGGGACCCACAGGCTGGTCTGGGCTGGAGGGGGAGGCCCAGGAGAGATAGAGCAGGACGTGGAGGAGAAAGCTGCTTACTATTTCTCCTCTAGTCCTTCATCCTCCTTCCCGCTCACAAATTCTCTCTGGATATGGCACTAAATCTTGAGAACTAAACTCAAATCCGAACTTGCTTCATCCTGGTCCAGCCCAGCCCCCACAGCCCCGATCTGGCCCACGCCCCCATCTCGGGTCCATCCCACACCCCCCATTCTGGTCAGTCCCAGCCCCCCCACCGCAGCCCGGTCCATCCCACACCGTCCACCCTGGTCCATCCCACACCTTCCACCCTGGTCCATCCCACACCCCCATCCCAGTACATCCCAGACCGCGTCTGTCTTTCAGTCCCAGCATGGCTTGGGTTGGGAGGGACCATAAAGCCCATCCCGCCCCACCCGTGCCCCCGCGGGGACACCTCCCACCAGCCTAGAGGGGTCCAAGCCCGGTCCCACCCGGCCGGGGACACTCCCGGGGACGGGGCGGCCAAACCTGTCCGGCCGAGCGGAACCGGGATGGGGCCAGCGCTGCTGCGGCCCCGGCTCCTCCTGAGCCCGCCGGGGGTCAGCGGGAAGGAGGAGCCCGTGGGCAGCCCCTCTCTCCGTGGGCCCTGGGGAGGGGACACGGGGGGACACGGGGAGCGAGCCCTTCGGGTCCCACCTGCGCCGGGGCCGCGGTCGAGCAGAGTGCCCGCCCCCCGCCCGCACTTTGTACAGAACCCAACTCCCTCTCCGAAACCCACGCGGTTTGCGGAAACAGCCCTGGCGATGTGCCCGGAGCCGCTACTGGAGCATTCCCAGCCCTGGCGATGTGCCCGGAGCCGCCGTTTGAGCACTCCCAGCCCTGGCGATGTGCCGGAGGCGCTCCTTGAGCATTCCCAGCCCTGGCGATGTGCCCGGGCTCCGGAAGCGCAGGGAATCTCTGCTATTCCGAACCGGCTGGAGCTCCGTGTGCCCCTGGGCTGGAACGACTGTGACCTGCGGAGGAGCCCGGGACGGGGCAGAGACCCCTCCGCAGCCCGGGAGGAGCCCACGCCGGAGCAGGGGATGCCCCAAGGAGGCCGAGCCCCCGTGGGAGCCCCTGCAGAGCCCCAGGAGCAAAGACCTGGTGTCCAGGGCTGCCCCCACCCCGGCCCAGCGGGGCGGGTTTAACCCCAAACTCTGCAGCCAAGCCCTGTCCCGGGGCAGCGGCCGCTCCGTGACAGCGACACGGCCCGAAGCGGTGCCCGGCAGGGACTGAGGGCAGGGGGCACAGGGACCCTCCGGCGCCCCTCACTGCCCACGAGGGTGAAAGAACTTTCCCGGCGGTGACATCCAGGGCAGGACCAGCCATGCCATGTCGGCTGCTCCCTGTGCCCGGTGCCATTCCCTGTCCCTGGCCATTCCCTGCCCCTGGACCATTCCCTATCCATGGCCATTCCCCATCCCTGCCCATTCCCTGTCCCTGGTCCATTCCCTGTCCCTGGACCATTCCCTGTCCCTGGCCATTCCCTGTCCCTTACCTTTACCTATTCCTGGAGGTTCCCTGTCCCTGACCATTCCCTGTCCCTGTCCCTGTCCAGTTCCTGTCCCTGGACATTCCCTGTCCCTGTGCCATTCCCTGTCCCTGGGCATTCCCTGTCCCTTGGCTCTGTTGGGCTTGGGGTGGCAGTGGGACCCAGGGGGTCCCTGCTCAGCCCTGGCTCAGAACTGCAGCCCCAGCCAGGCCTGAGGGGGGAGAACAACCCTGAGCCCCAGCTGGGCCAGAGCCTCCCAGTTGCACCTCAGAATTAAGGATTATAACCCCCCTCAGCCACCAGTGGAGCCAGGAGTTCACTGCAACTCCCAGAATGAGGGGGGAGTTCCCATGAGCCATTTAGAGCCTATAAAAATTTGTTGAAAACAGCAGTTTTCTTCTACCAGTAGGGTTATGTCATCCCCCCAAAATGCAAGAGGTTGAACTCAGCCCATGAAAAGAGGAGGGAGATCCTCAAAAGATACTTACAGCCCCACAGAATTAGTGGAAAGCAGCAGGATCTCCCCAAAACAAACTCCCTGTATCCCTCCTTGTGGGGCCCCACTCCAAGTGCTGGAGCCACACCTCCCTCACACTCCCTCACAGTTCTCCCCTCAGGACAGGAGGGCAACCCAAAAACCCTCTGTCATTCCAGATCCCATCTCATGCCTGCAAATGCTACCCCACCAGCTTTTAAGCCCCATCCCAACCCTCCTCGTCCACATCCAAGCCATACAAATTTCAACCCAACCCTTCTGGGGATGTAGCTCTTTCTCCCTCTTCAGTTGTTGACACCCCACAAATGGGGTTTGGGAGTCTTTAGGTCAGGTTTTGTATTGAGCCATTTTGGGCAGGGATTAAGCCCTTCTGGGTTGGGGTCAAGGCATTAAGAGGTGATTGATCCATCAATGGTTCTGGACTGCAAAATGATGGAGAAAACTCACTTGGCCTGGGTGCCCCCAGTTTTTGGGAAAACTCCCTACAAATCTTCCGGATCCCTGAAATCCTCCCCCAAATTCTTCCACCAAATCCCTGTGAACTAGTGTGGCTTTAGTGGTCTTTGTTCAATGTATTTCTTTTTACCCCATTTTCAGGTAATTTTATGGGATGAAGATGGATCAAAGAAAATCAAAACAAAAAAAGGCATTATGAGATGGAACATGAGGTTGGGTTGGGTGGCCCATAGAGAGGCAGGGCCATAGAGAAATAGAATCACAGACTTATTTAGTCCTCACACTTGTAAGGCCTCTCTCCAGTGTGGATGCCCCATAGGTGATGAGGTTGGAGTTGCGGTTGAAGTTCTTCATGCAGTTGGTGCAGCAGAAGGGCCTCTCCCCTGCGTGTGCGCACTCATGCCTGAGGAGATCTGAGCTGGTCCGAAACCTCTTTCCACACTCTGAACACTTGCAGGGCCATTCCCCAGTGTGGACTATTTTGTGTAGGATCAGGTGAGAGCTCTGAGTGAAGCACTTCCCACATTCTCCACACATGTAAGGCCGTTCCCCAGTGTGGATGTGCTGGTGCTGGATGAGATTGGAGCTATGCTGAAGCTCTTCCCACACTCCAAACACTTGTAGCGCTTCTCCCTTGTGTGAAGCAGCTGCATCACCAGGCCAGGACTCTGGCTGAAACTCTGGCTGCCTTCCTGGGACAGGTTCAGTGTTTCTTCCTCGGAACAACCTGATCTGGGCTTGGAGCTTCTCCTTCTGGGGTACTCTGTGGCTTTTTCTTCCCGATGACTTCCTGCGCCGTGGAGCCGTTCAAAACGGCCTCTGCCACAAGGTTCTGCCAGGGGGATTTGTCCTCCGTTCTCAGCTTGGGGCCTGGGGCAAGAAGGAAGAGGAGAGGAAGGAAGAAGGAAAAGGAAGAAGAAGAAACAAAGACAGAAAGGAACAAGGAGAAGGAAGATGAAGAAGAAAGAAAAACAAAAGAAGGAAAAGAAAGATGGAGAAGAAGAAAGATGAAAAAAAAAGGATAATAAAAAGAAACAGGTAGAGGGGGGAATGAAAGAAGGACAGAGGAGAAGGAAATGTAGGAAGGAAGAAAATGAAGGAAAGGAAGCAACAAGAAATGAAATGAACATGGAAAGGAAGGAACAAAGAAAGAAGGGAAAGAAAGGATGGGAATAAAGGAGAAAGATAAAGAAAGAAGTGGGAGAAGGAAGAAGTAGTAGGAAGGAATGAGAAAAACAAAGGAGGGAGAGGAAGGAACAAGGAGGAGAAGGACAAGATGAAGAAAATACGAAAAGGAAGGAACGGAGGAAAGAAGAAGAAGAAGGAACAAATAAAGAAGAAAGGCAGGAATTAGAAAGGAGAAAAGGAACAATGAAAAGGAAAGGGAAAAAGGATTTGTCATGGTTTGAGCTGGCAAAATGCCAACTACCCAACACAGAGCTGGAGCTTCTCTTTCACCACCTGCCTCCTCTTCCCCCCCGAGAAAAGGGAGAAAGGGAAAAACCCTTCAAACTAGTTTTAAACTTAAACTAACTGCATATATATTTATACAGAAAAGAGAAATTTAAAAGCAAACTACAATATAATGCACACTCACACGACTTAGAAATAACAAGAATTAACTTCTAACTCCCCAGTGAACACAAATCCCACTGTTTTAACTACAAATCTTTTCAGAGAACTCAATCCCCAGAGGGACAGATTCAAACAGAGAGAAAGACTAAGAACAAACATTTTACTTCCCTAAAATAACATGATGGTAAGCTGGTGCTCTGGGCCTGGTCCTCCCCATCCCTCCTGGGACAGCACAGTGTGTCCTCCTGGGACCACAGTTTGAAGCAAGTGACCAAGCAACTCCTACACTGGCCTTTACTCTTTAGAGATGATGTCAGAATATGGCATGGAATACTATTGGCTAGAAGAAGTCAGCTGTCAGCTAGCTCAGCCCAGCTCAAGGCAGCTGACAGTCTCAGGCCTACTCTGAACTCTAAAATCTAAACTTAGGCCTACCTAGCTAAACCCATAATAGGAACAAAAAGAAAAAAGCAGGAAAGAAAGAAAGGAAGAAAAAGAGGAAGGAAAAATTAGAAGGAAGAGAGGTAAAAAGAAGAACGAAGAGAAGGAAGAAGGAAAAAAAAAAGAAGGAGAAAATGGAAAGAGAAGAAAGAAGGACGGGCAGGGCATTTGCCTCCAGCCCACAGGGAAGGCCAAGGACGTCCCCCCAAACCCAGCCCCAGCAGGACGGCGTCGGCAGCGGGGTTGTCCTGCAGCCGGGGCCATGCTGGGCTGGAAGATGCAGCACAAGAGAGGGGCAAAGGGGCACTGACTTCCTCCTCACCTGCCTGGGGGTCTCGGGGCATCTTCCTTGCAGACTACTTCTCCACCCCACCAAGGTTTGGAAAGGAGAAATCCTGGGTTTGGGGGGAAAACGAAGGTGTGAGTGCGTTGGCGTGGGGGTTCCTCCTGCCCAAGTCTCTCTCCAGAACATACTGGGCATTTTGTGTTCCCTTCCACCAAGTCCCGCAGCGGGAGGAGCAGGAATGGAGCTGGGCCAGCTTGGGATGGGGCTCTCAGCTTCTCCCATTCCCTTTGGAGCAAATTCCCACTGCCCTGCACTCCGGCAGAACCAACTTTGTCCTCCTCAAGGACCTATTCGGTTGATCCTATGGGAAAACAAAGACCTGGGGAGGAATCAGGAGACCTGGATACCCTGGATATAGAGAAGGCTGAGGGTTTTATGGACTTTTAAGCCTCAGGCTCCAACAGGAATTGCCCCAAAAGGAAAGGCTCCAGGACTGGGAGATTGAGGACCCTGAGTACACTCCAGGAGATGAGGCTGGAGACCTTCTAAAAAATGGGAATGTGCCCAAATCCATGGGATGTGGATATCCTGAGGGAGCTGCTGTTTAAAAACACCCTTCAATTTTAAAACAGGGGAAAGTTGGAAGATCCTGGGAATTGCAGCCCAAGATTATGTAGCAGATTCTCCTGGGAAATCTTAAGGCACTGGAAAACACTTGCTTTGGGGGCGATCCCAGACACAACCATGGGATTGGAAACCCCTGGGAAAAGGACTTGAGATTGAGGGTGGATGGAAAATTCACCCCAGGCATGTGGGCACTGTGGAAATCCAGCAGGATCCTGGGCTGGATCTCAAGTATGGGGACAAGGAGCATTCCAACACCGCTAGAGTGGGTCTGGGGACACAGGATTCTCCCAGTTTTCCACAAATCAATGAATGATACATGGAGCATTCCCAATTTTATTCTGGAGGGCACAGGAATCTCCCAATTCTCAAAAAAATAAGGACATGGAGCATTCCAAATTTGGGTCTCGGGGCAGAGGATTCCCCTATCTATCAGGATTTAAAATTGTTGACATTTTGGTCTGTGTTTTTGCCATTGCCACCTGTGAAAAAGACCTATCCTTTTCCTGTCAAGTTCCGGGGAACAGAAGCTGATAAAGATTTGTCCTTGGAGAGACTTTGTATAAACTAAAGTTACTTCTGTCTCTTCTATTGGTTGGAGAGCTGCTGGGGGGGGGCGGGGGAGGAGCAAGGGGGAAGAGAGAGAAGAAGGAAAGAGGGAGCGAGAAGGAGCAGCAGAGTCTGTGACTTCTCCCCGGAGGCGGGGGAGAAGCCTCATTCCCCCCCCCCCCCCCCCCCCCCCCCCCCCCCCCCCCCCCCCCCCCCCTTCCGGGCAGACATCTCCAGGTGGCTCAATAAAAAGTTGAGCGAGCTTGGGTTCTTTGCATTGGTAGTTTTTTCCCCAAAAAGACAGCAGGAATGCCTGTCGTCTGCCAATGCTTAGAAAATGTAGCCCCTGCCTTCAGGGATGTCTTTAGCTGGTAAGACAACCTTATGCGAATAACTCTTTAGTGACTGGAATGCTTACACGTTTGGGTTTATTGTTTTAGTTTTGTCTTTCTCCTTTTTGGGTTCTTCCTATTCGGTCACTCTTGTTAATAAAAAATACTGGGGGGTTTTTTTCCTGAATTTTCTATGGTGCTCAGCCTCATTTTTCCAGCAATTATAGAACCCACCCTAATACACCCTAGTTTTCCCAAACTTAAGGAATGGGTCACACAACATTCCCTTTTTTCTCAGTTTGCATCTGTGGCCACAGGATTCTCCCATTTTCCCAAAATTAAGCCATGCAATCTTCCCAGTTTTCTCATTTTGCATCTTGGGGCACAGAATCCTCCCACTTATCCCAAACTAAGGAATTTGACACGGAGCACTCCCATCTTCTCCACTTTGGTTGTGGGAGCACAGGATGGTCCCAGTTTTCCTAAAATCAAGGAATGTGACACAGAGCATTTCCCCCTTCCAATTTTGTGTCTGGGGGAACAGGATTCTCCCAGTTTTCCCAAAACTGAGGACATGGAGCATTCCCAATATCCATGTTTGGGTCTGGGGGCTGTAGTGGTTCCCGTGGGCAGGTTTGGTAGTGGGGGGGCTCCAGGGGTGGCTTCTGTGAGCAGCTGCCAGAAGCTTCCCCGTGCCTGGAGGAGCCAATGCCAGCTGACTCCAGGATGGGCTTCCTGTGACTGGCTAAGGCCAAGCCCATCGAGAGTGTCCAGAACAGCTACGGAAGAATGTACTTCAGAAAGGAATGAAAGTTCCTGTGCAGGAGAACGTTGCAGGCACAGGAAAGCGAAGGGAGAAGGTGTGCACAGCTCTGAACACCCCATGGGCAGTGCAGGAGGAGGGGCAGGAGGTGCTACAAGCACCGCAGCTGAGGATCCCCTGCAGGCCGTGGGGAAGGGCCTGGGGAAGCAGCTGTGTCCCTGCAGCCCAGGGAGGAGCACAGCAGGGCAGGGCAGAAAGTCGCCTGCAGTCCAGGGAGGAGCAGGGCAGGGCACAGTCACCTGCATCCCAGGGAGGAGCCCACAAAGAGCAGGGGGTGCCAAAGGAGGCTGTGACCCTGGGGGAGGCCCAGCATGGAGCAGGGGCATGGCAGGGACCTGCTGACCCCTACAGAGAGGACCCCACGCTGCAGCAGGTTTGGCACTGGCAGCACTTGTGGCCCTGGGGGGACCCCACGCTAGAGCAGCCGGTGCCTGAAAGGCTGCATCCCGTGGAAAACTGACACGGTGGCAGCACTTTGGAAGAACTCTTTTCATGGGATGGACCCATGCTAGAGAGGCTCAGGCAGGACTGTCTCCCGTGGCAGCGACCCCACGGGGAGCAGGGCAAGGACTCCAACTCCTCTCCCTGAGCAGCAGCACCACCAACAACTGAGTGGGACCCCCATTCCCAGCTCCCTGCACCGCTGAGGGGGGAGGAGGCACAACTGGGAAGGAGGGAGGGGTGGGGGAAGGGGTTTGTCGGGTTTAGTTCTACTTCTCATTCTCCTGCTCTCATTCTGGCAGGAACAATTTAATTCACACGCCCACTCGGAGTCTGATTTGCCCGAGATGGTGCTCGGGGAGGGATCTCTCCTGCTCCTCATCCCAGCTCCCGAGCCCTCCTTTGGACTTTCTCTGCCCTGCCCGCTCGTAGAGGGAGGGAGAGCGGCTTTCGTGGCCCCCACCCCCCTCGATCTGTCCCGCAGCTCCCTCCTCAGCCGGCACGGATCCATCTGCTCGCAGAGCCCGGGCACCATCTCGGCGGCTCCGCAGGGCACTCGCTGCTTCCTGCGGGCTCCCAGGGACCCCCCCGGCCTCCCCTGTGCCCCCCGCAGCCCCTCCCTGCCCATCCCCTCGGAGCGCCGAGCCCGGCCCCGCTCGCAGCTCCCTCGGCCCTCGACAGCAGCAGCAGAGCCCGCGGGGCCCGACCCAGCGCCAGGGCCGGCCCGGCAGCGGCGGAGCGGGGGCTGTGGCGGGGGGAGCGCCCGGGGCACCGGGGCGGCCCTGCCCGATCCTTCTTGGCCCTGCCGGGTCCAGCCCGGGCGCTGCCGACGATCGGGGCGGGTGAGGAAGTTCCGCCCGGACAACGAAGGGCGCGGTCAGCGAGGCGGGGCTGGAGGAAGCGCCGAACGCCCATTGGCTGCTGTGCCTGTCACTCTTTGATCCTGAGCGCCCATTGGGTATTTCCGCCGTCACTCCTCGCATTGCCCGCGCGTTGCCAGGACAACTGCGGAGTACTCGGGACCGGAAGAGAAGCGGCGTCGGCGCCTGCGCAGTGACGGGTGGAGACCCGGATGTGGCGGGGGGAGGGGAGCAGGCCCAGCCGTGTTTCTCTCTCCTCTCCCGGAGCTCTCCTTGTTTCTCCCTGAGTTTCCCCGTTCCCTTCCCGCAGCTCCTTCTTCTCGGGACCCCCCGGCGCCGTGTGGGCTGTGACGGTGCAGGAGGAGAAGCCGGGTAAGCCCCTCCCCCCACCCCGGCACTGCCGTCAGGTCCCTCCCACCAACACACCACCACCCCTTCCCCCACCCCCAAAAAACCCCTGAGATCCCGAAACCTCCAACCTGGGACCCCAAAACGTCTCTACGATGCCCCAAATCCCCTCCTGGATCTGCCTGAGCCCCTCAAAACACCCCGGAGAACTCCCCCAAAACCCCAGGACTCCCCCAGAGGGCCCCAAAATACCCCAGAGCCCCCTAAAATACCCCAGAGAGCCTCCCAAAAACCCCCAAAACACCGCAGAGACACCCCCCCCACCCACCCCCCCCCAAACTTTCATCCAGACCCTGTACATGAGAGTGCCAGCAGAAAGACTGAGGGTCTTGCCATACAGTGTCAGATTTTCTTGGTTTTCACAACCCATCAGTAAACACTGTAAGAGTTTTGATGGGCTCTAGACTGCATTTCGGGGCTTCATAAAAGTGCAAATTGTGATGCAACACTTTGTGTTGTAGAAGATCAATACTGACTGTTTATAGATGGCACAGAAAAGGCAAATTTGGGTGCATCTTGTGGGTGTAATGAATTGTAACCAAGCAATCTTTCAGCTCAATAATGATTAAGTGCCAGTCCCAAGGAATCATTGTTGGAGAGAGCATGCCTGGCTGCAGAGGCCCCATACCTTCCATGACAGCCTTGATTTCTCTCAGGTCATATAAATGCCTTCATTTGCCATGGCCTATTTTAATAACAAATACAGGAGAGTTCCCTGGGCTCCTGGTGGGAACAGCATGGCCTGGGCACAGTTGCCCATCGAGTAGGTGATGTAAATGGTGCAGTGTTTTCAGTGGAATCAAATGCACTGAGCTATTAGAAGAGGTTACTGTTTCGGAGGCTGC
>CM031076.1:170675-224091 GCA_013398505.2 Rhegmatorhina hoffmannsi
GCAGAGGCCCTGCCCAGGGCTGGGAAATGGTTCTGTGTGGGGAAGGCTGGTGGGTTCCATCCCCCCTGACCCACTGGTGGCTGGTGGGCAAAGGGCTGGAGGAGCCCTTGGGAGGGGTTTGTGAGCTGCTGTCCCCCCACCCAGGGGAATTTACCGGAACTTTGATCCAAAACAGGCCTGGGGGTGGGTGTGAGTAAAGACATCAGGGAAAGAGGAAAGGAGGAGGAAGGCTCCAGCAAGATTTTGTCCTGGTCTCCCTCATTGTTTTTCTCTTAAAGTTTGTCCATTACACTCTGGTTGGGCAGACAGAGATGGGCAGAAAAGGCAGCTGGATGATGAGGCTGAGAGAGCAGAGGTGAAGTGAAGTTGTAGCTGGAGTCATGCTTGGACATTTTAGGACAGCACAGGGGACTCTCCTGAGTCCTGGGAAGTTCAGCACCTGGACCCATGACCCAGAGGACACAACTCTCATCATGTTTATTCATGGTGTTAAACTGGGAGTAACATTCCTTTGTCTTGGGATGCCTTCAGGGGACACCTGACAGGCAGGTGGACTGTCCATTCAAAGTTCATAGGACAATCCAGGGAGGGGAGGGAGCTCAGTGGTCTGCAGTTCAGTGCCCAGCTCCAAGCTCTGAGCTCAGACTGGGTGTCTCACTAAATGTCAGCATTCACAGAGAGATTTTACACATAAACCAGATATCCACATCCCCCCAAAAAAGTAAAGAAGATGCGACTTTGACCAGCTACCTGAAAACAGGCATCGGTTTGCTGTACCTTCTGGCATTCCTGGGAATATCCACGTTGTCCAGAGGATGGGGTTCTTCCTGTAAGGGCTGCTGGCATATCTTCAGGCCATGGGGTGCTTTGTGTTGTGCTTTAGGGATGAACTTCCAGTTTATTGTTCCCATTGACTCTCCAAACCACACTGGAGAGGAGAATTGGAGGCAAAAAAGGTGAAGATCACAGACTGAGATAAGAACAGTTTACTGGAAATTGTGATAAGAAAAGGAACAGCAACAGCAACAAATAATAGAAAGCACAAGAGAAAGTCACTGAGTGAGATATATGAATGTATATACAAGAAGAGTCAGTGCTGACCCTCCAAGGCGCCCGTTGAGTTCATTTAGTCCATGACTGTGGGTTCTATCCATCCTGGATGTCTCCCAGGGTGCTGTGGGCTGGTTCCAGCTGCATCTGTAGCCCATGACTGGTGTATCTGGAGCAGTCCATTCTCATGGTCCATGGTAGTTCTGGCACACAGTGGCAGTGTCATTCATCCACCAGTATTACACAATTCAACATTACAGACTCTCCTCACCCAAAATCAAATCCCCCATCCCTCTGCAGTACCCACCAAGGGCACACAGGTCCTTGAGCAAAAACAATCCCACAGATGGGTTTGCCTTTGTTTGAGGCAGGACTGATCCAAACTGTCTTCTCTCACACATTCCTCATGTGCACCACAGGGACTTATATCCCCTTCTATGACAGGGGGAGGTTTGGATTGGGCAGGGCCAGCTCAGTTGGTGGAGCCCCAGGTGTGAACTGACCAGGTGGCCTTGGCTAAATGGAGATCCCAATGTTTGAAGGTTCCACCACCCAGTGCCTACAAGGTGGTTTTTAACAGTCAATTGTTCCATTCAACTTTCTCAGTGGCTGGTGCATGCCAGGGAATATGAGACACCCACTCCATCCCGAGCTCTCTGGCCCATGTGTCCATGAGGCTGTTTTTGAAATGAGTCCCGTTGTCCAACTCAATTCTCTCTGGGGGCCATGTCCCCACAGGACTTGCTTTTCCAGGCCCAGGATGGTGTTCCAGGCAGTGGTGTGAGCACAGGGTGTGTCTCCAACCCTCCAGGGTGTGATGTGATCCATCTGCCAGGCCTCTCCAAATCTATATTTCTATCATGGTCCCCCACTCCACAGAGACTTTGCCTGCTTGTCCTTCTAGATCTCAGCACGTTGCAGTCATGGATAACCTAGAAGATGGTCTCCATGGTTAAATGCACCCCTCCATCATGAGTCAATGTTCTGTCTCTTCCCTGATTACCTGGGCCCACTGAGCCAGAAATAATTAGTCTTGTGTTGCCAGTCCAGATCCACCTGACACTTCAATCTTGGCATCTCAATTCACCTCCTGCCCCTACAACAGTCTGTCAGTGCGGAGAGCATGCCACTTTTCATCTTCTGGAAGCTGATTAAAAGGTGGGGCCTCCTCAGCACATGGCACCTTCTCTGATGATGATGATAGTCTGAAATTTTCACCTTCAGGCCAATTTGTGATGATCTCCAAGACCTCTGGTCAACTGGGGTTTCTGTGTGAGCTTGCAGTGTGATGACACTGATTCAGTTGCTCCTCATGGCATCAGTGGCACAATGTGTGGAAAGGACTTTCCCTTTGAACATCCATCCCAGCACTGGTAGTTGGGATGCCAGGAGGATCTGGGATTCAATGCCAATCACTTCCAAAGTGGCTTGAACCCCTTCATAGACTGCCAGGATTCCTTCTTCCAGGGGGAATGTGAAAGGCTTCAGATCCTTTGTATCCCAAATTTCAGAATCCCAGGGATAATCCTCAAGTCTCTCCAGGTACTTTCTGCCAGAGGCTCCAGGAGGACCATTTTCCAGGGACTGGGGAGCTGCTGGGGTTGGGGGCATTGAAGTCCAGCTTGCGTCCCTCTCCTTCTCCTCGCTATTGTCCTCACTGTACAAGGTACATTTTCCAAAGGGAAGATGGGGATTTGGGGTCAAAAAGGCTTTTTTTTTTATGGAGAATGTTCTCAGGGGTCACAGTTGCACCAGGGTGAGGCTGCTGTTGGGCAATTGCTCTCTCTCCTTGGAGCCTTCCTCATTCTTCTCTTCCTCCACCTCACTGTCATCCCCACCATGCAAGCGCATATTCCCCAGATGAAAATCAGTGATTTGGGGACAGCCATTTCTCCCTCTCCCCCTCCTCTTCCTCACTGCCCAGGGCACATTCCCCAGAGAAAAAACAGTTATTTTGGGGCAGAAAGCTGCTTTTCTGAGGGGGAACCTCCTCAGGGGTCCTGGTTGTGCCCCTCTCTCTCTTCCTGTCCTCCTCCTCCTCATCCCCACTGCTCAGGGCACCCCTGAGCTTGGCCCAGAAGAGGGGCTGTGCGGGGGGCTCCTGGGGCCAGCGCAGGTGGGTGCGGCGCAGCAGCACGCGGCGCATGCGGTGGAAGGCAGAGAGCTCAGCCTCAGGGATGTCCTCGAGGAAGACGAGCACGAGGACATCGCGCAGCTCGTCGAAGAGGCGGTAGCTGGCCATCTGGATCTCCAGTGAGCACCACTCGCTGCGCAGGTACCCACGGCTCACCACGCACACCGTGTGCCGGCTGTTGTACACGGCGTCCACGATGTTGTCCACGATGGCGCGGCCGGGGCGGAAGTCGCGGTGGTGGAGGCAGAGCCGCAGGGCCCCGCGCTCCAGCTCAGGCACCAGCTCCTCCAGCACCCAGCGCTCATCACCGGAGTTGTAGGACACAAAGGTGTCATAGGTGTAGCGACGCTGCTCCCGCCGCCAGCGCCCACGTACCCATGCCCGCAGCAGGTACAGCTGGTAGCGCAGCAGCCAGTACCAGCGGTGGTGCAGCAGCGGCAGCACCAGAAGCAGCAGCACGGCTGGCGCTGTCCCAGCAAACAGGTACCGGCCCATGTCCAGGTAGCACACGTGTGTGTCAAAGCGGTGCAGGTATGTCGGCGCCCCGCCCGCCTCACCGCAGGTGTAGTTGTACAGGTAGACCACCTGGACGGGTCCATGTGCCAGCCAGGCGGGCAGCCAGGCGTTGGCACAGCTGCAGCTCAGCGGGCACTTGCGCAGGTCCAGGTAGCGCAGGGAGGGCAGGTGCCTGGCCAGGGCCACATCTAGGCCACGCAGCTCATTCTTGGCCAGGCGCAGCTGCTCCAGCTGCGTCAGGTTGCCGAAGACCTCAGGGCCGAGCCCCCGCAGCCCCGCGCTCTCCAGGTCCAGGCTGCGCAGGCGGCTCAGGTTCTTGAAGATGCCGGCGGGCAGGGTGCCCATCCCGCCACTGCCATCGGCCAGCGTAAGGTAACGCAGCTGCACCAGGTCATCAAAGGCATCGGCGGGCACAGCCGAGAGCGCGTTCTGTGACAGGTAGAGCGAGCGCAGGGCAGTCAGGCCTTGGAAGAAGCGATGTGGGACCACGCGCAGCCCGTATGGCTGCTGCGCCTGCAGCTTCAGGTCGTAGAGCCGGCGCAGGTGGCGGAAGGGTGGGGGCTGCCGCGGGCGCCGGCTCAGGTAGCGCAGTGCATTGGCGCGCAGGTCCAGCACGCCCAGCATCGCCTGCACCGGCCGGAATGCAGCCTCACTCACCTCCAGCAGCCGGTTGCGGTCCAGGTAGAGCCGGCACAGCCGTGGCAGCCACTGGAGTGCCGCGGCTGCCAAGTGTCGTAGGTTGTTGCCACCCAGGTCGAGGGTCTGCAGGTTTCTGAGCCCCTTGAAAGTGTCACGAAAGAGCACGGCCACGCGGTTGTTGCGAAGGTTGAGGTCACGCAGCTGGTGCAGGTCGATGAAGGATCTGGGCAGGAGATCGGTGAGCAGGTTGTTGTCGAGCCGCAAGTGCCGCAGGTTGCGCAGCCCCCGCAGTGCCATGCGGTCCAGCCGCGCCAGCCCATTCACGTCCAGTCGCAGCCGCCGGAGTGCCGGAGTGTTGGCAAACGCATCTGGACCGGCCACCAGGATGCGGTTGAAGCGCAGGGACATGTTGTGGAGCCGGTTCAGCCCGAGGGCCCCACGGCATGTTGGCAGCCGCTGCAGCAGGTTGTGCTCTGCCACAAACTCGCCCAGCACCGCACGTTGTGCTGGGCCCAGCATCCGCTCCACGCAGTGCAAACTCTTCAGCCGATTGCCAGACACATCCAGGGTGCCCAGCACTGGGCAGTTGGCCAGCAGCCCATCAGGTATTTTCGCCAGCCCCACATGCTGCAGCCGCAGCTGTCGTAGTGGTGACCCCGCGAGGCGCTTGCACAGCTCAGGCAAGCCCTCTGCACCCACCTGCAGCCCCGACACGTCCACGTGGCGTGGGGGGACCACGCTCAGCAGCTCCATCACGTCCAGTGGGTTCCCAGCCAGGTGCAGCCACGTCAGGTTGTGCAAACGGAGCCGGGCGAGTGGCGCCACCTCTGAGATGTTGTTGTAGGACAGGTCGAGCACGCGCAGCCCTGGTGGCAGCATCCCAGGGGCTGCTCCCAAGAGAGCCCCCAGGGAGTTGTTGCAGAGCAGCAGGACCCTCAGTGTGGGCGGCAACCCAGGGCCCAGGGCCGACAGGGCGTTGCTACACAGGTCAAGCAGGTCCAGGCGGGGCAGGTGCCCCATGGCCGCAGCCACAGGGCCCAGGGCACTGAGCCGTCCCCCTCGCAGCCTCAGCGTAGTCAGTGCAGGCAGTGCCCGCAGGGCCCCTGGGGCCACGGCCAGCAGCGGGTTGTGATCCAGCCGCAGCGCACTCAGGTTGCCCAGCCCAGTGAAGACACCTGTGGGCAGCACTGACAGGTGGTTGTGGGCCAGGTCCAACTGGGTCAGCGCTGGCAGCCCCTGGAAGGCCCCTCGGGCCAGCAGCTCCAGCCGGTTGTGGGTCAGGTCAAGGGTGTGGAGCTGCGGGAGGTGGGCGAAGGCGTCTGGGGGCACCTGGCGCAGGATGTTGACGGAGAGGTTGAGGGAGGTGGTGTTGTAGGGGAGGTCACCCACTGCAGCCTCCACGGTGGCCAGGAAGCGCTGGACGCAGCGGAACAGCCCTGGGTCCCACGGAGCTTGGATACAGTTGCGGAAGCCGTAGGGAGAGATCCCCGTGGGCACCGTCACCAGTGTCACCAGCATCACCAGCACTAGGAGGCACATCCTGCCCCACCCTGGGGGGTATCGTTGGGGCAGGGGGAGAGAGAGCAGGGTGAGGCATGTCCTTTGCATCCCAGGGACCCCCCTCAAGGCCCAAGGACCACCCTGGGGGCTCAGGGATTCTTCCCCACACCACCTCAGAGACCTTCCGTTACACCCCAGGGACCCCCCAGGGCCCAGGGACACTTAGAGGGCTGAGGATCCCTTATCCACATCCTCGGGACCACCCACAGTGCCCCAGGGACCTCCCTCAGGGCTCAGGGACTCTTCCCCCTCAGGACCCCAGGGACCCCCCCCTCACATTCCAGGGACCTCCCTCAACACCCCAGTGACCACTGCCCCCAATCCAAGACCCCTACCCCACCAGCAGGATTCTGTGGTGCTGCTGCCTCCACCTCAGGCGTTTGGGGCACAAAAGGGAAGTTTTGAGTATCACTTTGGGGCACAAAAAGGAAGTTTTGGGTGTCGCTTCGTGCCACTGCTTCCCTCCCCTCTCTCCCCATGACATGGGTGGGGGTGGCCCCTGCGCAGATGGATTTGGGGGTCCCTGGAGGGGCTGGGGGGAAACAGCTGGGTCACCCCTCCCTGCCCTGTGCAGTCCCCTGGGGGGCCCTGGGGCATCCCTGGGACCCACAGTCTGGTGCTTTCCACCCACTGCCCTTCCCCCCAACATGTGCTGATCTTGGTTCCTCTTTTCTCCACCCTGGACAGACCCACCTGGTTTTGGTTCCCCAGGGGAAATACTGGGTTACAGATCTATACTGGATGGTACTGAGGGGTTTGGGGGGTCCAGGAAGCTCAAGGGGAGCTGGGAAGTGCTGGGTGGGGCTGAAGGGACTAGGGTGCATCAGGCCTGGGGGTATATTGGGGTCTGGGGGGGCTATAGGTGGCTAGGGGGCCCCTGGGGGGCATTGGAGTTGGGGGGTTATGGAGATCTAGGGAGGCTGTTGGGTCTGGGGGTGTCTAAGTGGGCTGCAGACATTGGTGTGCATCGGGATCTGGGGGGCTATGGGGTTTCAGAGATCTGGGAGTGCTGGGGGGATGGATCCTTGGGTTTTCTGGGAGGGTCCATGACGTGCAAGGCGGGTTTCTGGGCCCTTGGAGGGGCATCTCTGGTGTGTCTCTCAGGTGTTTTTAGGGGTCCCTGAGGTTTGGGGGTCTCATTCCTCTGCCTAAGCCCTGCCCATAAAGAGAACCCCTAAGCCCTGCTCCCACAACGCCACCTCCTATACAACCCGCCCCATAAAAGGGACCCCTTATGCACTGACCAAGATCCTCCTGTCCACTCCCCCGGCTGTCCCCCATCCCAGTCTCCCCAGAGCTCCCCTGGGGGTGCCCTCCCTACCAAATCTCCCTTCCCTGGGTGTCCCCCATCCCAGCCTCCCCAGAGCCCCCCACCATGGGGGTCCCACCCTCAATTCCTCCCCCCTTAACCAGAAGCAGCACTTGAGGGGTCACAGATATTTATTGGGGAGTGGCAGCACTGGGGGTGTCCCCAATAGGGGGGACTCCTGGGAGGAGTCATAGACAGGGGTCCCCAATAATCTGATGGATGTTGGGATCAGGAAGGGGACCCCCACCCAGGGCTGGGTCCCTGGGGGAGTTGGTGGGGATCTCGGGGTGGGGGTCCCATAGGAGGGGCTGTGGGGGGTCCTAGGGTGAGGGGAGACTGATGAGGATTGTTAATAAGATTGGGGTGTCAGGATTGAGGTATGTCCCATGGGGAGATCCCTTGGGTGGTGGGAGGGCATCTGGGGTGCAACATCCCTGCAGGGGGTGGATCTCAAACAAGATTGGGATGTCAGGATAGGGCCCCAGGCTGGGGGCCCATGGAGGGGGTCTCTGGGGTGCAGCATCAGCAGGAGATCCCTGGAGAGGGTCCCAGTGCAGGGAGGGGGGGGTGTCTCAAGCATGGCGGTCCCATAGGGGCCCCCAATAAAATCAGGGGTGGGGTGGGGGTCCCGAGGGTGGTGTTAGGGGGTGGGTACCAGTGCAGGGGGTGTCCCCGTTCAGATGCCCCCCCCCTCGAGCCCACGCAGGCGCCGGGCCAGCTGCAGGTCCTTGGGGAACAGGGTGACCCTGCGGGCGTGCAGCGTGCACAGGTACGCGTCCTCCAGCAGCCTCACGATGAAGGCCTCCGCTGCCTGCACCCCAAAAACCTCAGAGGGGGCCTCCAAAGCCCCCTCAGCGACCCCTGGGGGTAGCAATCCCCAACCCCCAAACAGCCTCTCCTCTCCAAACCCACCCATGGGGCACGGGACAATGAAACAGCTTTTGGCACTAAATGGGTGACGGGCTCCTCCCTGTACCCCGACAGACCTCTGGGGTTGGGGACCCCCAAATACCCCCTCCAAACCCACCCATGGGGGGCTGAGGGGCATGAAATACTCCTGTGCTGCTAAATGGGTAAGGAGGCCCTGCTGTGCCCTGACAGACCCCCTCCAGCACCCACAGGACTCCCCCAGCCCCGTGGGAACACCTCAGCACACATAGCACCCTCCCAACACCCATGGAATCTCCCTCAGCACCCATAGGATCCCCCCCGAGCCCCAATGGGAACCCCCCAGCACCTCTGGGACCCCTCACAACCCCCCTAAACCCCCAGGACTACCCCCCCAGCACCCATGGGAAACCCCCCAACCTTTGTGAGAAACGTCCCAACCCTCATGAGACGCCATCCCCCCAATCCTCATAGCCCCCAGCCCCCCTTCTCACCCCCCTAAGCCCCCTGGACCATCCCCACAGCACCCATAGGACCACCCCAACCCCCACTAGAACCCTCCCAACCCCCACAGGAACCCCCACCCCAGTACCCATAGGACACCTTCAGCCCCTCTGGCACCCTCCCCCAGCACCCCCAGATCACCCACAAGCACCCATAAGACCCTCCCAGTTCCCCCTCAGCTGCCATAGGAGCCTCCCCAGTTCCCCTGGGCCCCCCTGAGCTCCCACAGGACCCCCCACCTCCTGCAAGGCCAGTATGGCCATGCTCTGCCAGCGGTAATCAACCCCCCGGGTGAAGAACAGGCACAGCTCCCGCACCTGGGACAGGGGGACAGACCAGGGGACATTGGGGGGACAGCAGGAGCACATGGGGGGCATGAGGGGATATGGTGACACCCTGGGCTGGGGCCACCACGCCAGGGATACCCTGGGGACATGGAAACACCACCCTGGGCACATGGAGACACCCTGGTTGTCACCCTGGACACACTATGGAGACAGCCCAGGGACAGGGATGCTCTGGGGACATGTTGGGGACACCCAGGATCAGGGTCCAGGCAGGTCAGTGGCACCATGGGAACACTTTAGGAACATCGCAGGCATGGGGACATGGGGGACATCTCTCTGGGAACACCTCGAGATGGGGCACAAGGGACGGAGGGTCCCTTGTGTGTCCCTTGTAGGGGTCCCAGTAGGGGTCCCAGTGTGGATCTGGGAGTTCCCAGGGGTTTGGGAGGGTCTCAGGGAAGGTTGGAGGGTTCCAGGTTGGATTTGGGGAGAGGTCCAAGGGCGGGGGATTTAGGTTGGATTTGAAGGGGTCCTGAGGATTGTTTGAGGGGTCCCAGGGCAGGCTTGGGGAATCACAGAGCAGATCTGAGGGGTCCTGAAAGAGGTTTGAGGAACCCAGCAAGGTTCCTGGACAGTTCTGAGGGTTCTGAGAGATTTCTAAGGATTCTGAAGTCCCGGGGTGGATTTGGGTGTCCAGAAGTGCTTGGAGGGTACTACTGGGTGTTTGGGGGAGTACGAGGGGAGTGAGAGAGTCTCAGGTTGGATTTGAGGGATCCCAGGGGGTGTTTGGCGGCATCCTGGGGGATGCTGGGGGATTCTGGTGTGGATCTGGGGTTCCTGAGATGGGGCAGGGGCATTTATGGGGGTCTTAGGGTAGATTTGGGGAGTCAAGTGCCCTGGGGTGGATTTGAGGGGTCCCAGGAGGTGTTTGAGGGGCCCAGGCATGGATTTGGGGCACCCAGGAGAAGTGTCAGAGGGGTTTGGAGGGTCCCAGAGAATGTTGGAGGTTCTGGGGTAGATTTGGGGGGGTCACAGGGTGGATTTTGCAGGGTTCTGAGAGGGTTTGGAGGGTCCCAGGGGAGTTTAGAGTTCCTGGGGGTGGGTTTGTGTGGGGTCCCAGGGTGGGTTTAGAGCTCCCAGGGGTGGGTTTGGGGGCCCCAGGGGTGGGGTTGGGGGGGCCCAGGGGTGGGTTTAGAGGGCCCAGGGGTGGGGTTGGGGGGGCCCAGGGGTGGGGTTGGGGGGGCCCAGGGGTGGGGTTGGGGGGGCCCAGGGGTGGGGTTGGGGGGGCCCAGGCATGGGTTTAGAGGTCCCAGGGTGGGTCCCAGGGGTAGGTTGGGGGTCCCAGAGTGGGTTGGGGAGGGCCCCAGGAGTGGGTTTGGGGGGTCCCAGGAGTGGGTTTGGGGGGTCCCAGGAGTGGGTTTGGGGGGTCCCAGGAGTGGGTCGGGGGTCTCACCAGGCGGGCGAAGGGCGTGGGCCGCAGCAGCAGGCGGGTGGTGTTCTGGTACCTGCGGATCTCCTGCAGTACCCGCTGGCCCGGGCGGCGCCCTGGGGGGCACAGGGGGTATGGGGCCTAGAGGGCATCTATAGGGCCTGAGGGATCTACAGGGCCTGGAAGGGTACAGGGGGCTACAGGGGATCTCTGCGGGGCTGTAGGGACAGGAAAGAGCTATAGGGTAGTACCGGGGGCTATGGAGGGTATAAGAGATTTCTACAGGGCCTGGAGGGACCTGAGGGGTGTAAGAAATCTCTGTAGGGCCTGGGGGGACATGGAGAGTACGAGAGATCTACAGGGGCTCCAGGGGCTGGTGGGCATAGGGAGGTATAGGGGTCTATAGGGGGGGTCTATGGGAGTCTTTCGGGACCAAGGGAGCTCTGGGGGGGGGGGGGGGGGTGGGGGGTGTAGGGTGTCCATAAGGGGTCCCGCCCCCCCACTCACTCCGTGCCCGCCGCTCCGGCGGGGGCGCTGGCGCGGCCGGGGGGGGCCGGCGCCGCCGGGGGCTGGGCTTGGGGCGAGGCATGGCGAGGCCGAGCCCACCGCGGGCTCGGGGGGGGCTCCGGGCGTCTGGCGGGGGTGGAGGCTGGAGGGAACCTGGTGGGGTCGGGGAGGGCCCAGGGGGCTGGTGACCCCTCCCGACCTTCCCAGCTGCGCCCCCCCGGCTCCCCCGGACGTCACTCGCAGAACCCCCCGGACCCGCCGCCGTTCAAACCTCCCGCCGCTCAGCGCCGCTCCGACGTCACTTCCGCCGGCACCGCCCACGAAGGGCGCTCCGTGGCCACTCTGCCCCGCCCGGAGGCCGCGGCTCGATGGTGCCATGGCGGGACTGCAGACCAGGACGTCAATAACACAACGGATCCGCTCCCAAAGCCGCGCTCTCGGGTGCTGATTGGTTGGCGGCGGGGACGTGCGGGCGCAGCGGCCAATGGGAAGAGGCGCGCGGGGAAGGCGGGAAGCGCCGGCTGCGACCCCCAGGTGAACCGCGAAGGGGGAGAAGGCAGGTGAGCCCTTCACCCCACACTGCCCCGAGGGCCACTGCAGACCCCTCTGGGCTCCCCCAAAATACCCCCGAGACCCCTCGGCCCGTTACAGCCTCCCCACAGTCCAGGGAGCCCCCAACCCCCCTGCAGACCCTCCCCCAACATCCCCAAACAAACCCCACAGACCCCTTTGGCCCCCCCACAGACCCCCAGTTTTCCCCCCAAAGCACCAAACCCTCCGTAGATCCCCCCAACCTTTTCTGCAACCCCAGTGCCCGCTCAAATACCCCCAAACCCCCCTCCACCCTGCACAGAGCCCCCCAAATGGGGGATTTTGGGGTCCCCCCCAGCTGCAGTTTTGGGGCGTCATTACTTTATTGGGCCCTCCTGGGCCGGGGGCTCCAGGAGGGTCTCGAAGGCCAATGGGGGAAGGGAGAGCTGGGGGAGGGGCAGGGGCAGATTCCCCAGATTTGGGGTGGGGGGCGTACTGGAGCTGCTCCCGCAGACCCCAATGGTGGCACCGCAGCAGCCGCAGGATGGGGGCCTGGGCAGAGCCCGGGGGGGCCGGGGGGGTCTGCTCCACATGTGCCCCCTCCTGGCCCCATAAGGTGTCCCTCACCCCCACAATTTCCCTGCCAGACTCACAAGTGCCCCCAGCCCCTCAGTTTCCTCCCTCAGCCCCTAAATTTCCCCTCAGCCCCCCAAGTGCCCCCCAGACCCACAATCCCCCTCACCCAGTGCCTGCTGTGAGGGCATCCCCTGCTGGACATCCCAGGTGCCACTCCTGATTGGCTGTGGAGCATCGTGAGAATCAGGTGGCCCCCCCAACATGACACCCTCCACAGGGCCCCACGGGCATCACGTGACCCCAACATGGCACCCTCCACAAGGCCCCACAGGCATCACGTGACCCCAACATGGTGCCCTCCCCAGGGCCCCAAGGGCATCACATGACCCCAACATGACACCCTCCACAGGGCCCCACGGGCATCACATGACCCCAACATGACACCCTCCACAAGGCCCCACAGGCATCACGTGACCCCAACATGGCACCCTCCCCAGGGCCCCATGGGCATCACATGACCCCAACATGGCACCCTTCCCAGGGCCCAAGGGCATCATGTGACCCCAACATGGCACCCTCCACAGGGCCCCAAGGGCATCACGTAACCCCAACATGGCGCCCTCTCCAGGGCCCCCAGGGCATCACGTGACCCAACATGGCTGTCCTCGCAAAGCCTCGCGGGAGTCGGGCTGCGGCAAGAGCGCCCCCTGCAGGAGGGACATGCAGACGTAGTTCCTGATTGGCCACAGGGGGCTCCGGTGGGTCACGTGGGTCCCACCCACTGTCGGGCTCCAGTGGGGTCACGTGACAGTGAGGAGCCCCTGCCCGGGGGCGTGTCCGGCACAGGCTCCTCCCCCCAGCGGCGCCTCAAGCGCCATTGGGCGAGGGGCGGGGCCTAAAGGAGACTCCGCCCCCTCCGGCCCGCGGGGGCGGGGCCTGAGCAGACGCTGGCGGGGGGGAGGGGCATGTTGGGGACCCCCCGCAATGCCGCTCCCCCCTGCCCCCCGAGAGGTTTGGGGGCCAACGGGGGGGCTCCAAGGGGGTTCTGGGACCAGAGGAGGGCACTGAGGGGCACTTGGGGATCCGAGGGCGGGCACTTGAGTCTCCCGCGGGTCGTTTGGGGGCCCCGCCGCTTCCCCACCCCCTCTGCACCAGCCGCTCCGCTCGCTGCTCCAGGCCGAGCCCCTGCGGGGTGGACGCGGAGGGTGACGCGGGACCCCCAGATTCTCCCCCGCGACCCCGCAAATTTCCCTCTGATCCCCCACACCCTTCCCCGCGACCCCGCAAGTTCCTTCCGGACCCCCCAGATCCTCCTCCGCGACCCCGCAAATTCCCCCCGGACCCCCCATATCCTGCCCGCCCTCACCCGCTCCATGGCCCGGCCCCGCCCCTGAGGCCGCTCTCGGGCGCTGATTGGCTGCCAGCACTGACAGACAAGCGCTGCGGACAATGGGAGGCTGAGGCGGGAAGTGGTGGCGCTGCGGGCGGGGGTGGCCCTGAGAGGGTTTGGGGGGCGTGTCCCTCAGGGGTTTGGGGATCCCACGGAGGATTTCGAGGGTCCCTTAGGGGGTTTCAGGCTCTCACTGATGATTTTGGGGGTCCCTGAGGGGGGCTGGGGGTCCCTGAGGCGGGTTTTGGGCTCCCACTGAGGATTTTGGGGGGTCCCTGACGGGGGTTGGGGGGTCTCTGAGGGGGTTTCAGGCTCCCAAGGAGGATTTCAGGGGCTCCCTGAGGTGGGTTGGGGCTTATACTGAGAATTTCGGGGGTCTCTGAGAGGGTTTTGGGCTCCCACAGAGGATTTCGGGGGTCCCTGAGAGGGGTTGGGACTCTCTCTGAGGATTTCAGAGTCCTTGAAGAGGTTTGGGTGGTCCCTGTGATAAGAAATTTTATAAATAAGACACTTTAGCTTAAATATTTTTGGGGGCTTTTTTTTGGTATACCTTCGGGGATTTTAGTCTTAAGATTTAAGTTTTGGTTAAGGGGGGGCTTTCTGACCGTACATATGAGAAAAGTTACAAGCTGTGGAATTCACTGGCTGCAAATGTATCTTTTTCCTGATGCCTATTTCTTATCACTACAAAGCCTGGCAGAGCTAAACTAGACCTTAATTCATATCCAATCAGAATTCAGCTGCAGAACTGGTAAAACAAGCCAGGGACTTTCCAGAGAAGAATGTTGAAACAGAGTGAGCGTCCAGCAGAGAGGTTAAAAGTTTAAGTGAGGAAGAACCCCTGAAATGACCCCCCTGCGGCCGAAGAAGAGCGAGACCCCCACTCGAGAAAAGCACCGCGCGGGTGCAGATCAAAGCACCGCCCCAGTTGCACCATGTGCACGAAGAGTTCTCCTTATTGTACATGTATCACATTCCTCAGCCATTGCTTTGCATGTGCAGCACAGAAGTGTCCAAGGTGTGTGAGCTGACCCAGCACGGCAGGAGCAGCGGGTCACACACAGCTCACCCCTCTCTCCCCGCTGGCGCTATAAAAACAAATGCCTGCTGCTTAACAGAGCACAACTCTGAGCAGTTCTTTGTCGACCAGGATTTACCCCCCCAGGAATTTCGGCATCACCTGGGGGGGTTTGGGGCTCCCAGGGGGGATTTGGGCCTCTCAGCCCTCCCACTCAGCTTCAGGGACCCTCCCAAATCTCCTCTAGGAACTCCAAACCCTCCCAAGAACCACCCCCCCAAGAGTTACCCTCAGCCCCCTTTTATCCCCAAACCTTAAAATAATCCCCTTAAAACTCTCCAAGGGACCCCAGACCCACCCTAGGGACCACCAGAGTTCTTGGAGAGGATTTGGGGGTTCTGGGTTGCTGGGGGGTTTGGGAGGGCTCTGGGGGGCCCCTGAGTTGATTTGGGCACCCCTAACTGGTTTTAGGAGTCTGAGTGATGTGGGGAGTCCCATCAGGATTCCGAGGTTCACCATTTTTCTATTTCTATTTTAAGGCAAAATCCCTTTAATTCCGTTTTCCTTCCCGGCTCCAGCTGGGTTTTCTCAGCCCTTCCCGGGGTTTGGGCCAGAATTCCCCATTCACTGGAATTTCCTTCTGGGACTCGGCTCGTTCATTTTGGGTAAAAATGACCTGGATTTCGGTCTGTCCCTCCCCACACAAGGTCAGGGGGGCAGAGGGCTCTGAATGGCCAGCGATTCCAGCAATGTGGGGGGCTGGGAGGGTCCCACGGACATCTCAGTGGGTCCTGATAGGGAATTGTATAAATAAAGACACTTTAGCTTAAGTATTTTTCATATAACTTTGGGGATTTTAGTTCTAAGATTTAAGATTTGGTTAAGGGGGGGCTTTCTGACTGTAAATATGAGAAAAGCTACAAGCTGTGGAATTCAATAGCTGCAAATGTATCTTTTTCCTGATGCTACAAAGCCTGGCAGAGCTAAACTAGACCTTAATTCAAGGTTATGCAATTCAGCTCAAGCAGCGAGAGAACTGATAAAACAAGATAGGGGAAAACAACGGAACAGAGCGAGCATCCAGCAGAGAGGTTAAAAGGTTAAGTGAGGAAGAACCCCTGAAACGACCCCCCTGAGGCCAAAGAAGAGAGAGACCCCCACTCGAGAAAAGCACCGCGCGGGTGCAGATCAAAGCACCGCCCCAGTTGCACCATGTGCACGAAGAGTTCTCCTTATTGTACATGTATCACATTCCTCAGCCATTGCTTTGCATGTGCAGCACAGAAGTGTCCAAGGTGTGTGAGCTGACCCAGCACGGCAGGAGCAGCGGGTCACACACAGCTCACCCCTCTCTCCCCGCTGGCGCTATAAAAACAAATGCCTGCTGCTTAACAGAGCACAACTCTGAGCAGTTCTTTGTCGACCGGGATTTACCCCTCAGGAATTTCGGCATCAGTGCCACACCTGTGGCGACATCCCTGGGAGATCCACAGCTGTTGTGACATCCCTGAGAGATCCACACCTGTCGTGACATCCCTGTTGGTTTCCCCCCCGCTCCCCCTCGACGTCTCCTCAGTGAAAGGATCCAGCTGCCACTTCCCAAATTCTCTAGAATTCCGGTGTCATGCCCCCTTGGCTCTCCTCATTCCCAAAATTCTGCCGAATCAGCCCAAATAAGCAGGTTTTGGCCCAAATCTGCTGGTTTGGGACCAAATCCGCCCTTGGAAGGAGCTCCAGCCGAGCCCCGTTTGGGTATAAAAAGGGGGATTTGGGGTCAAACGCCGACTCTGTGGCTGCAGGATCCCAGGAATTCCGAGCTCAGGGGCTGGTGAGCACCTTCCTTCCCTGCTTTTCCCAATTTTTCCTCATTTGTAGGGTGGTTAGGAATTTCTACCCATATTTTAGATGTTTTACCCTTTCCTGTCCTCCCCCCCCCAAGTTTTGTGCCTTTTACCCCTTTTTCCGGACAAGTTTCATATTTTTAACCCCTTTTTCATCCAAAAGTTTTTATTTGTAACACTTCCCATGCTCATATTTTTTACTTTTTGACCATTTCCCACCCGCCCCCCCCACCCCCCCCAATCTCATGTTTTCACTTTTTGTGCCCAAAATTCAGATTTTCACCTTCCCCTGCCCCCCCCCGCCCCTCAAATTTATGGTATTTTTGCCGTGTTTGTGTCCAAATTGAGCATTTGCCACCTGTTCTGTGTACAAAATCAGCACTTTTTTGTCCACTTTTCCCCTAAATTTCAGGGGTTTTTCTCTTTGTGCCCAAAAGTCGGATTTTTGTTTTCCCCATTTTGAGCCCAAATTGAGGATTTGGGGGTTGGATGGGACAAGTGGCAGAGAGTTGTCCTGACTTTTAAACTCCATTTGGCCCCAAATTCAGGGGATTTTGCACAAAATTTATAA
Source organism: Rhegmatorhina hoffmannsi (assembly GCA_013398505.2). Lineage (NCBI taxonomy): Eukaryota > Metazoa > Chordata > Aves > Passeriformes > Thamnophilidae > Rhegmatorhina > Rhegmatorhina hoffmannsi. The sequence goes on from CM031076.1 coordinate 187,426, forward strand.
TATGGGGAAAGTTTTGGGGTGGATTTGGTGGAAATGGAGACTCTGAGATGGGTCTCGGAGGGGGTGTTAAAAGGGGGAGGGTTATCCTGGCTTTTTAATCCCATTTTGCTCCAAATTTGGGCAATTTTGAACAAACTTCATCAATTTTTGGAAGATTTTGGGGTGCATTTGGTTGCAACAGGGGCCAAAATAAGCCCCAAGAGGTTTCAAAGGGTAAAAAAAAAAAAGAAAAAAGAAAGCCATTTTGGAGTAAATAGGGAGTTGTTTGGGGGTTCTGGTGGCACCTGTGGGCTCAGGTGGATTTTCCACCCAAAACAGAGATTTGGGGTGATTGTTGTGATTTTGGGTGTTTTTTGCAGCGATGGCTCCAGGCGGGACCTGGTGGCTCCTCCTTCACTTCTGTGGTAAGAAAACCCCCTTTTCCCCCCTAACCCCCCCAATTTCCTGTATAGTGGTCTTATTTTAGGGCTTTTTGGGTCAGAAAATTATTATTTTGAACCAAAAGCTCATCTTTTTTAGTAACATTTTTCATCCAACAGCCTTTAGGATTTTCTTTTTTTCATAAAAACCCCCTTTATTTTCAGGAAAAAAAAGCTTTTTTTCCTCCCTATTTACAGAAAAAAAGTGCACTTTGTCCAAAATATTTTTGGTTTAGGGTGGGGTTTTTTGAGGTAAAAAATTTATGTGGGTTTTTCACCAGGAAAAAACAAACCAACAAACACATCTATAAAAAAGCCATTTTAGAATCCATTTTTAAAGGGGGTTTTAATGAAAAAAGTCCTTTGATCTATTTTAATAAAAGATCCATTTTTTAAAGGAAAAAAATCCCTTTTGTTCTCTATTTTCCTAGAGGGTTTTTTTTATTTTACAGTTTTCAGAAAAAAACCCCTTCAGTTGTATTTTTATGGGGGGTTTTGGAGGGAAATACCTTTTATTCCCCTTTTTTAAAATTGAGTCCTTATTTTCTTTTCATTTAATTTATTAGGCAAATAAAAGCCCTTTTTAACTCTGTTTTGGGGTGGGGATTTTTTAATGAAAAAACTCTTTTATTCACTGTATTTCAATTTTAAAAATCCTGATTTCTGATTCCCATTTTTTATTCCCTGTTTGTCCCCTCCAAAGACCAAAATTCCCTGGGTTTTTTTTTTTCAGGAGAAAACCCAACAAAATCAGCTTTTTTTTCTTCAACTCCCCCCTAATTCCCTATTTTAAAATAAAAAAAATCTTATAACCCATTTATATATATATGTAGTTAGATTTTTAAATGAAATTTTATTAAATGTTAATCGAGTAAATCCATTTAATTAAATTTTAATTAATTGATTATTGATTAAAATATTATCAATAATCATATTTTGGGGATTTTTCCACTGAGAACCTCTACGATATCTTTCCCTATTTTTTATTTAGAAGATTAAAAAGTCCTTTTCGAAACCTGTTTTGGTTAAAAAAGGACTTTCTTGTTGTTCTCTGGCATTTCAAAAAAGCCCCAAAAATCTGGTTTTTGGTCCTTTTAAAATCCCTATTCTTTGTACAGTTTAATTTTATATATTTCCTTAGATTTTTATGGATAATTATTAATTTATACAAAAGATTAAAGAGTTAATTGGTTAATAATAATATTGGATAGTGTATCCAAATAACATTAATTACTTATTAATACTTATCTTTATCATTAGATGCTGTGGGGATATTCATTTTAAATTTACACTATATTAATTTTAGATATATACCACTATAGTTATATATGAATGTAATAATAGGAATAAACATAATCTCTCTATAATAATAAGTAAATAAATAAAATAATAAATAATTCTAATATCTATATATGAATATAATAGATAATAAATATAATATCTTCTGTATTATCTAAAATATGGCAGTAAAATATAAAAATATCGAATATATATTTATGTAATGTATTAGTATATTAATGCAGCAAATGATATCTCTAATTACATCTGGATATGGAAAGATAATTATAAGATGAAATAATATAGAAATATAAATTACTATAAATATGGACAATTTTTAATTATTATAAAATGAAATATGGCAGAATTATAGTACAGTGTAGTATTATTTATAATTGTATATAATTAATTAATAATAGAGGATACTCATGAATTTATTACCATCATTGTTGTTGCTACTAATTCTTACTTAATATAAAATGTTATTGAATGGCTTTTGTTATTTATCAATGTAGCAACCTGTCAATATAATTTTTCCTGTGATTATATATAAAAATAGACCCTATAAATTAAAGATAAGGCTGCCCCGCCGTTGCAGTTTTTGGGTCATTTAAACACAATTCCTACTAGAACTCTATATTCCATATAACAAATATTAGTCTATATAACCCTACATTAAAAAATCTACATAATTCTATATAAAAAATTCTGTAATATTCTAGATATGGTACTCCATGTAACTGTATTAAAAATCTATATAATTCTATATAATAGATATTATTCTATATAATCCTACATAACCCCCTATATAATAGGTACTATTATATACAGTTCCATGTTAAAAAATCTATATAATATTATATAATAGATATTGTATATAATCTTAAAAAACTCCATACTTTTATATAATAGATACTATTATATATAATGCTACATAAAATGCTTATATAATCCTGTATAATAGATATTATTCTGTAGTTCCACATAAAAAACTATATAACTCTATATAATGTATATTATTTTATATCATTCTCTGTAAAAAAACCCTATAATTCTATATAGCATTTATTACTGTATATAATCCTACATTTAAAAAAATCTATCCAATTCTATATAATAGATAATATTCTATATAAATCTACATTAAAAAATCAATTTAATTCTATATAATATGTCTTACTCTTTATAATTCTCTATTAAAAAGTCTATATAAATCTGTATAAACCCCCGTATATAATTATATATAAAAAGCATCCAGCTCATTCCCCATAACCTCACTGTCCTCTGACCCAGGAGCCCTTTTCCTCCTGTTTTCCCAGCTCTCTCCAGCAGCAGCTTGGTGGGCCGGGAATTTCTGGCTGTGTTCCCCCAGAATGATGATGAGTCTCCAAGTGCAGAACTGCGGCTGCTGCTCACCCGGCAGGGCCCCAGTGACACCGCGGCCTCGGTGGAGCTGCATGGCCCCTTTGGCACCCACAAGGTCACCGTGCGGCCCGACACCACCGTGCCCGTGTCCCTCCCTGCCAGCCTGGAGGTCACTGGGAGCCGTGTGGCCAACAAGACTGTGGTGGTCCGGGCTAGCGCCAATGTGGCTGTGGTGGCCATGAGCGCCAAGAGCTACACGGTGGGTGCCACGGCCCTGCTGCCCATGCCCAGCCTGGGCACCAGGTACTACGTGGTGACGCCCATGGGGATTGACACCTACGGCATGGCCGAGCTTGTGGTAGTTGCTGGTGCTGCCATAACTGCCATCTCCATCACCACCACGGCCACCTTCCAGTATGAAGGGGACACCTACGTGCCTGGTGGGGTGCTGCGCCTCTTCCTGCAGCCCTTCCAGAGCGTGCAACTGCAGAGCAGCCAGAACTTTACCGGCACAGCCGTGGTGGCTGATGCACCAGTGGCTGTGCTCAGTGGCCACACCTGCGTCAAGGTTGCTGCACGCTATGACTTTGTGGTGGAGCAGCTCCTACCCACAAAGGCGTGGGGGAGGAGCTATGTGGTGCCATCCAACCCAGTGCAGCCAGGGACTGACCTCGTCTATGTGGTGACAGAGGAAGACAATGCCATCACCTATGACAGTGGCAGTGGGGAGACCACCATGGCCATGGCAGCGGGGGAGGTGCGGGAATTGGTGGTGAGCCACAACTCCTCACTGCGCCTCAGCGCAGTGGCGGTGGTGCAGGTGCTCCTGTTCTTCACTGGCTCATCTTGGCAAGACCCCTTCCTCCTTGTTGTGCCACCCATCACTGCCCACTGTGCTGCCTTCTACCTCAGCAGTGTGCCCGGATACTACAACCATGCTGTCCTTGTCACACCCACCACTGCCAAGACCGCCATCACCCTCAACCACCAGCCGGCCACGACCATGGTGTGGCATGACATTCCTGGTACGGAGTTCTCCTGGGCTGGCATCAATGTGGATGCAGCAACACGGAGTGTCGAGAACCCACAAGCGCCCATGGGACTCCTAGTGTTTGGGTTTCTGAACCGTGATGGGTATGGCTTCGCTGGGCTCTGTGTTGATGGTGAGTACAGTGAGCCTGTTCTTGAGTCAGCCCAGTGGTTGGCTGTTTTCCAGTTGGTCATCCATGGATTTCCCTGTTGCATCAACCCAAAGATTGGGTGTTATCCAATTAGCCATTCATGGCTTTCCCTGTTTTTTCCAGCCCTTGAGCCACTATCCTGCAAGGATTTGATGTGTGAGGAGAGGTGCGAGGTGGTGGATGGTCAACCAGAGTGTGTCCAGGAGTCCTTCTCCACCTGCTGGCTCACCAGTGGGCTGCACTACCAGAGTTTTGATGGGAAGACCTTTGATTTCATGGGAACATGCACCTACACCTTGACCACCATCTGCAATCCTGATCCTGCCCTTCCTGCCTTCTCTGTGGAGGTCCAAAATGAGGAAAAGGAGAACTCCAAAGTCTCCTTCATTGGTTCTGTCACCGTTCACATCAACAACATCACTGTCACTGTGGTCCGGGCAGAAAACGGGATGGTGAGGGTAAGCAAAAATCAGCATAATTCCCAATTTCTAAGCGATATTATGGAGTTTCACGAAAATTACACATTTAGTGGTGATTTTGAGGGTCTTTTCCTAAATAATTCTGGGATTTGCCAGTGTGCAGACAGGCCTTGCATGAAAAAAACCGAAATCTTCAAAAAACTCCCCATTTTGCTCGATTTTGATGGGGTTTTGGCTATTTTGCTGTTCATTGCCTCGCCCAGGTGAACAACCACCGCTCCCGCCTGCCCATCTCCCTCTTCCACGGGAAGCTCCAGGTCCGCCAGAAGGGTAAATCCATGCTGATCCAATGGGATTTCAGGTTGAAGGTCCTCTACGACTGGGACAATCATGTAGTCATCAAAATTTCAGCTGATCTTTCTGGCAAAGTCTGTGGATTGTGCGGGAACAGTAACGGAGACCCCCAGGATGACGCACTGGCTCCCAATGGGAGCCAGGTGTGGGATATTGTGGAACTGGGGCGGAGCTGGAAGGTGACCAGTGGGAACGGTCGCTGCCAGGACACCTGTGACGGGGACTGCGGGCGCTGCAAGTGGGATCAGGTGGTGCTGTACAAGGCAGAACCATGGTGTGGAGTGTTGTCCCAGCATTCCGGGCCATTCCGGCTCTGTCATGATGCCATCAATCCCAATGTCTATGTGAAGAACTGTATCCGTGACCTGTGTGCCCATGGTGAACATCATGCCGTGCTGTGCAGCACACTCCAGGCCTACGCTGACGACTGCCAAGAGAGAGGGATCTACATTTCTGATTGGAGGACAACGGTGGGATGTCGTAAGTAGAGTGAATGTTTGTGTGGAAATACTCCCTGAGGTGGGAGGAACTTAGTTCAAGTGGGTCCCAGGATCCATGGGATGCTGTGTTGGGAAAGGTTATGCTAGCAGGTCCATGCAAGAAGTCCATGGAAATCCAGGGAAACTCTGGGAATTTCATGTAGAAAGTCCATGAAGCCCATAGTCTCTAGAAAGTCCAAACAGGAAATCCAGGAAGTCCATGGAGACTCTAGAAAGTTCAGGTGGAAGGTTCAGGAAGTCTGCGGAGACTTCAGAAAATCCATGGAGACTCCAGGAAGTCTGTGTAGTTAGTCCACGGAGTTCATCCCGCCACATCCCACCCCGTGCTGACTATGGTCTCCCTCCCTTTACAGCCCTCATCTGCCCTCCCAACAGCACCTACAGCACCTGTGGCCCTGCCTGCCCCCCCACCTGCAACATCCCAGCCGTGCCATCCAGCTGTCCCGCCTCCACCACCTGCGTGGACAGTTGTGTGTGCCATGAGGGCCTTGTCCTGGATGCCAACACCTGTATCCCTCCCTCCAACTGCGGCTGTGTCTTCGGGGGTCTCCTCCACGGCCTCGGCGAGGAGTTTTGGGGTGACCCCACCTGCACCCAACGTTGCGTGTGCGATGCAGAGCAGCGGCAGGCGGTGTGCCAGAACTCCAGCTGCGGCACCAAGGAGGAGTGTCGGGTGGAGGAGGGGATCCAGGGTTGTTATCCCAAAGTTTTGGGGGTCTGCAGTGCTGTTGGAGCCACCCACTATAAAACCTTTGATAGCGGGAGATTCATCTTCCAGGGGACTTGTGTCTACCTGTTCGCTGGGTTGTGTGAGGGCATCCCAAATTTGGTGGGGTTCCAGGTGTTGGTGCAGAACGGCCGCCGGCATGACAGGCTCCTGTCAACCATTGCCATGGTCACAGTCAAAGTCTACAACAAAACCATCAGAATCAGCTGGGAACACCCTGGGAAAATCATGGTGAGCTTGGGAAACAGTCCTTTATCTTTCCACGACCTCCTCCCAAATCTCCTCATCCCATAAATTAATTATTAAATCTAAAATGGAATTAAATCAACATCATTTTTGTGCTCTGGCTGTTGAAAATAGTTGGCATTTCCCATCAGGCCACAAATTTGATCCATTTTTACGGTTTTTCCCCCAGATCAATGAGCAGTTGGTCAACCTCCCATATGTTCACGGTGAAAGGCAGTTTGTTGTCTATCGCGACGGGTGGGAAGCAGTGGTAGAGACCAACTTTGGCCTAGTTGTCACCTATGACTGGCATGGCCACGTCACCACAACGGTGCCTGGCAGTTTCACCAATGCCCTGTGCGGGCTCTGCGGGAACTTCAACGGTGCCGCTGAGGATGACATGAGGATGAGCAACAGCCATGTGACATCAGATGCAGACGCCTTTGGGAGCAGCTGGAAGGTCGCTGATATCCCAGGATGCATTGAGAACTCGATGGCAGAATGTTTTGGCGCTGCTGTGGCGCCATGGCTGCAACCGGAGGTGTCTGGGATGGGCTGTGAGGTTATTTTGCAAGAGGATGGGCCCTTCGGAGCATGTCACGGGCATGTAGATGCCAAGCAGTACTTCCAGAGCTGCATCCGGGACTCCTGCCTCTTCCCAGAGCAGGAAGATGGGATGTGTCCAATCATTGCCAGCTATGCCAGTGCATGCCAGGCTGCTGGCGTATCCATCGGGAACTGGAGAATGAATAATTTCTGCTGTAAGTTGGAATAATTGGAAAGGTTTCTGTTAGCAGGATCCCCAATTCCACTCAAAATCCTTGTAGGAACAACCTAGAGGTGGGAAACCAGTGGGAATCCCAGCCAAAGCCTTCTTTGATTCCATAATCCTTGTTTTCACCCAAAGTAAACCCTTCCCAAGGAAGAACTTGTTTCATCTGTTAAAATTTTCCCCCCAGATCTCCAATTTCGTGGTATTGGCTAAAAAATGGATGATTTGGAGGGAAAACCAGCAGAAATGCACCAAAAATAGCAGATCTGGGGCAAAGGGGTCCAGCCTGGGGCAAAGGGATCCAGGAGGTCAAGTGAGGACCCACCATGGAGTGATCCCATTCCTAGTTTTCTCCATGAAGATGCGAAAAATCAAGTATTTTAGGGGCAAAATTTCCTATTTAAGTTGGTTGGGATGTTCCTTATGGATGATCATTGGATCATCACTGGGTAGTCCCTGGATTGTTATTGGATGATGTCCCTTCTCATGTCCACGGGGAGGAAATCTGAGATTGGGCTAAAATACTGTGTGTTTTGTGACTTTCATCACCAGACCCATTTGAAATCTGGGAAACCTCCCGAGTTTGGCTTGGGATTTTCCTGGTTGTTCATGGGTCCCATTGTCTCCCGGCAGATACTCCATGTCCTCCCAACAGTTCCTATGAGCTCTGCTCCCACACCTGTCAGCACAGCTGCATTGCCAGCTCCCTGGTATGCCCAGGGCAGTGCCGCGAGGGCTGCACATGCCACGATGGCTTCGCGCTCAGTGGGGACGAGTGTGTCCCCACGTCCCGCTGTGGCTGCATCCACCATGGTGTCTACTACAAAGAGGAGGAGACCTTCTCACCCACAGAGCATTGGAAGTGCCAGTGCCTCGCCGGTGGTATTGTGGAATGCCAGAATATTTCCTGTCCTGATGGTGGTCCCAGGGAGGTTGTTGATGGTGTCTTCCAGTGTCCCTTGCCAGCATACAGGACCTGCGTAGCCATGGGTGACAGTGCCTACGTCACCTTCGATGGGGTGGCCTTCAACATCACTGGGACTTGCTCCTACATCCTCAGCCAGACCTGCACAGGTGACAACGTGACGTCGTTTGTGGTCACAGTCCAGAAGGAGGCCCGGCGGAAGGGGAAGGTCTCCGGGATCCAAGCGTTGTCTGTGGAAGTCTATGGGGTCAACTTGACCCTAAGCCAAGGAAAAAGGGGAGATGTCATGGTAAGGTGGCACTTCATTGGCCTGATCACATGGGTACTTCCGAAACTGGGTTTCCTTGATGCAGGGGACACCTTACCCCATCTCCAAACCCAATCCATATTCATCGCAACTTTTCTTTCTAAGTGAGATCCAAAATGCATCAAAACATTGGTTGGAAGATGTTATCCCCAAATTTTTAATCCTACCTCCATCAACCCCAAAACTTACTTTCCATGACAAAGGGAGCCCTCACCTCATCTCCAAGACCCATCTCCAAGCCTAACCCATGCTCATCCCAACTTTCCCTTCCAGGTGGGGTACATGAATCCATCAGATTATTAGTTGTAAGGTGTTTTCCCCACATTTCTGGTCCCATCTCCTCACTGGAGGACTCTTCCTTTCCTTTCTCAGGTGGATTCCATTTCCCACCACCTCCCAGCCATCCTGGGTGGGGGACAGATTCAAGTGTATCCCCATGGGACAGGTGTTCTGCTCCGCACTGACTTTGGCCTCATCATCCACTATGACCTCGCCCAGCATGTGACAGTCACGGTCCCCCAGACCTACCTGGGCCACCTGTGTGGCCTCTGTGGCAACTACAATGGGCAGCACGATGATGATTTCCACCTCTCCAATGGCCAGCCAGCTCTGGATGCAACAGCTTTTGGATCTGCGTGGAAAATCAAGGATATGCCTTGCGACGATGCCTGTCCCAAGGAGGAGTGTCCCACCTGCTCCAAGGAAAAGGTGGTTGTCCTCCAAAAACCCAACTACTGCGGCCTCCTCACGGCCCCTGACGGGCCCTTCAGCTCCTGCCACCACATTGTCGACCCAACTCCATATTCCCAATCCTGTATCCAAGACCTCTGTGTGACTGGAGGGGACACAGGTGTCCTGTGCCAGAGCATCCAGAGCTATGTCAGTGTGTGCCAGGATGCTGGAGTCACTGTGGGGAGTTGGAGGACACCATCCTTCTGCCGTGAGTTTGGAGGGAAATGTCCCTGGTTTGGGGTGATCTCCAGGCGAGATGCCACCTGGAATGCCAGGATTTGGGGAGGATGTCCCTTCTTTGGGGTTGGGTGACAGCAGTGACACTTAGTGTGTAAGATGATGGTTATGGGCTGAGCTTTAAGGTCCCTTCCAATCCAGCTCAATCCGATTCCATGAAAATTCCAGCTGTTCTCTGCCCGGCCAACAGCACCTACTCCCTCTGCACCAACACCTGCACCAACAGCTGTGCTGGGAGCACCACCGCATGTCCCCAGACCTGTGCCGAGGGCTGCCAGTGCCACCAGGGCTCTGTGTTTGACGGCCAGGGTTGCGTTCCCAAGGAGCAATGTGGGTGCTTTGAGGATGGGCGATACTACAAGGTAGTTTTTCCAGTTTTTTTTTTTCCTTTTTGCTCTATTTTTAGGCATTTGCATCTTTTTCCCAGGCATTTTTTCCCATCTTTATACAATTGCATCCTTTTCCCTGCACTTTTTACCTTCTTTTCCCTATTTTTCTGTTTTACCTCTATTTTTCCTGCATATTTTTTCCATTTTACTCATATTTTTCTGTATTTACCTTTTTCCATGGCATTTTCCTTTTTCCATGGCATTTTCTTTTCATTCCCTAGTTTTATCGATTTACAGTTTTTATTACTTTCTCCCCTTTTCCCCTATTTTTATGCATTTACATCTTTATTCTCTGCATTTTGCCCTTTTCCCTGTTTTCCTGTCTATTTTTCCAGCATTTCCCCCCCAACCATTTCCCCCCTGCATTTCATTCCTTTTTAGGTAGTTTTTGCCATGTGTTTTTCCCTCTTTTATGCGTTTGCATCTTTTTTCCTGCATTTTTCCTACTTTTCCTATATTTGTTCATTTTCCCTGCATTTTTCCATATTTTCATGTATTTGTGTCTTTTTTCCTGCATTTTCCCCCTTTTTTCTATTTTCCCAACAATTACCCCCTTTTCTCTCTCCTATTCTTACATTACTTTTCTCCCTGTATTTTCCCTATTTTATGCATTTGCATCTTTTTCTGCATTTTTCCTACTTATCCTATATTTATGTATTTCCCTGCTTCCCCCCTCCCCTTTTAAGCATTTATGTCTTTTTTCCCTGTTTTTCCCTTTTTCCTTATTTTTACACATTTACAACTTTATTCCCTGAATTTTTCCATATTTTTCTGTCTATTTTCCCAGTATTTTCCCCATCTATTTTTGCTTCCCCCTCCCCCCTGCTTTTCATTCATTTTTTCCCAATTTTTCTGCCCTTATGTAATTTTTTCCTACATTTTCCCTTTTTATGCCCTATTTTCATGGATTTCCTTCTCTCCCTCCTCCTTCCCCGCAGCCCCATGAGGTAGTTTTCCAGGATCGCTGCCGGCGCCGATGCTCGTGTATCCCAGGCCAGGGCCTCACCTGCCACGACTACTCCTGCACCGAGGATGAATCCTGTGAAATTCGGGAGGGGGTCTTGGGATGCATCAACAAAAGTGAGGGAAAATGGGGGAAAAGGGGATTTTGATTTAATGGGGGAAATCCTGTGGAAAAGGGAGGCAGAGGGAACAGATCCCACCTGGAGGGTCAGGGGTGGGGAGTTTCTTACCCTGGTTTCTCCCACCCCATGACTTTTCCTAAGGTCTTTCTCATGTTTGTTCCCATCCCAAGTCTTTTTTCATTCTTCTTCCTCTTTTTTTTCCCCATGGTCTTTCTCATGTTTTTTCCCATCCTGTGGTTTCTCCCATGATTCCTCTTCCCATTTTATCCCCATGGTCTTGCCAATGGTCTTTCCCATCCCATGACTTGCCTCAAGTGTTTTCTCATCCCATGGTCTTTCCCATCCTATAGTTTTCTCTGTCTCATGAGTTCCCTCAAGTGTTTTCCCATGGTGTTTCCTACATTTTTTCCCATCCCAATGTTTTTCTCATTCTTCTTTCCATGTTTTCTCCCGTGTTTTTTCCCATCTCGTTGTTCCTTCCATGGTTCCTCCCAGCCTGTGGCTTCTTCCATTGTCTTTCCCATGTTTTTTCCCATCCCATGGTTTCTCCACGATTCTTCTTCCCAAGTATTTTCCATAGTCTTTCAATTTTTTTTCCATCTCATGGTTCCTCCCTGACTTCCCCCATGATTTTTCCCATCCCATGCTTTTCCCACCCTGTACTTTTCTCCATCCCACAACTTCTCCCAAGTGTTTTCCCATCATTTCCCACAACTCGTGACTTCTCCCAATGCTCATGCCACATTCTCCTCTCTCTCCCTCCCTTTCCAGACCCCTGCAAATCCCTGAGGTGCCGCTCCAAGGAGCGGTGCCGGCCCCGTGGCTCTGAAGCCCGCTGTGTCCCAGCGCTGGTGGCCACGTGCTGGGCATGGGGCGACCCCCACTTCCGCACCTTCGACGGGCTGGAATTCGACTTCCAAGGAACCTGCACCTACACCATGGCTGAATCCCATGAGAATGACCCTGGGCTGGAGCCCTTCAGGGTGGAGGCCAGGAACGACATCCGGGGTGGGATCAGATCCGTATCCTATGTCTCTGTGGTCAACATCGATGTCTACGGACAGCGGGTATCCTTCCACCAGAACGAGGATGGGAAAGTCCGGGTGAGTTGGGAAGAGAGGAGGGAAATCTGGGATTTTTCCCAATTTCTTGCTTTCTCCACAACTTCCCAGCATTCTTCATCTACCCAGTGGCTCCGTCAGTATCAGCATTATTTTGGGATAAATTGGTCAGATTGGAAGGCAAATTATTGAAATTTTGGGATGTTTTGGGGATAAAATGTTGGGATATGTCGGGAATAAATGTTGGGATATGATAGGAATAAAACCTTGAGAATAGAGTATTCAGATATGGCAGGAACAGAATGTTGGGATAGGCTGGGAATAAGATGCTGGGATATGTCAGGAATAAAATATTGGGATATGCCAGGAATAAGATGTTGGGATTTGTTGGGAATAAAATATTGGTGTGTGCTTGGAGTAAGATGTTGTGATAAATTGGGAATAAAATACTGGGATATGTCAAGAATAAAATGTTGGGATATGGTGGCAATTAAGTGTTGGGAATAGAATATTTAGATATATCATGAACAGAATGTTGGGATGGGCTGGAAATAAGATGTTTGAATTTGTTGGGAATAAAATGTTGGGATATGTAAAGAATAAAGTGTTGGGATGAATTTGGAATAAAACATGAGGATCTGCCAGGAATAAAATATTGGGAGAAGTTGGGAATAAAATATTGGGATATGACAGAAATAAAGTGTTGAAATATTGAGGGAATAAAACCTTAGGAACAGATTATTTGGATATGTCAGGAACAGAATGTTGGGATAAGATGGGAATAAGATGTTGGGATTTATTGAGAATAAAATGTTGGGATATGTCAGGAATAAAATATTGGGATATGTCCAGAATAAAACATGAGGATATGCCAGGAATATGTTGGGATGAGCTGAGAATTAAATGTTGGGGTGTGTTGGAAATAAGATGTTGGGATAGGTTGGGAATAAAATGTTGGTATATCGAGGGAATAAAATATTAGCATATTTCAGGAATAAGATGTTGGGATGCCCTAGGAATAAAATATTGGGGGTGGGTTAGGATATTTTGGGAATAAAATACTAGGAGATGGTGGGAATAGAATGTCGGGATAAAATATGGCAGGAATAAAGTATTGGAATATGTGATGTGTAAAATGTTGGGATAGGATTGGATTTAATGTTGGGATATGATGGGATTTAGTGTTGGGAACACACTTTGAATAAAGAATTGAGATATATGGTGAATAGAATATTGGGAATGAAATTGTGAGGGGTGGGAGGGGTGTTGAATCCAATCCCAGGTTACCTGGGAATGCCGGCAGGTGGACGGGGAGCTGGCACTGCTCCCGGTGATCCTGGCAGATGGGAGGCTCCGTGTCCGTCCCAGCGGGCTCCGCGTGGCCTTGGACACAGATTTCGGGCTCCGTGTCTCCTACGACTGGAACTGGCACCTCCTCATTGACCTCCCCAGCAGCTTCTCCGGCCATGTGCGCGGCCTCTGCGGGAACTTCAACCAGCAGCCCCTGGACGACATCCCTGAGTCTGGTGACAACATCCCTGCCCTCCTGGCCTGGGCCAGGGGCTGGAGAAGCTCCGACCCTGAGGCCCAAGACCCACTGTGCTGGGATCACTGTGACGGGGAGTGCCCAGTGTGTGAGGAGAAGGAGCTTTGGGGTGGGAACAGCTACTGTGGGATCATCAGAAAGTCCTTCCAGGGGCCCTTCCAGGCATGTCATGCTGTGGTGAAGCCCCAGGAGTTCTATGGCAGCTGCCTGGCTGAGCTGTGCCGGAGCCGTGGCGCGAGGCAGGTCCTGTGCCAGGTGCTGGAGACCTATGCGGCAACGTGCCGGAGAAGTGGGGCCACCGTGAGCGACTGGAGGACACCAGCACAGTGCCGTAAGAGATGGGGGTACTTTGGGGTCCAGATCCTAAACCCTTCGCTGTTTCATTCCAAATCTTCCAAGTCCCCTAACTCCATCCACAGTTCTCTTCATCCCCCCTAAAATCCCCCTCATTTCAGTCCAAATCCCCATGACTTTCCCCCTAATTCCATCCACAGTTCCCTTCACCTGACCTAAAATTACCCTCATTTAATTCCAAATCCCCTGACTCCCCTAATTCCATCCACAGTTCCCTTAACCCTACCTAAAATCCCCTTGGCTTCTCCACAAATCCCCTGACTCCCCTAATTCCACCCACAGTTCCCTTAACCCCCCCAAAAATCCTCTTTGTTTCTCCTTAAATTCCTGGTTTCATCCCAAAGCCACTTAATCCTACCCAAAAGTCCCTTAATTCCACTCAAAATCCCATAAATATCTCCAAAAATCCCTTAATTCAACCCCAAAATCCCTTAATTCCTCCTAATCCTGCCTCCAATCTCACCCCAAATTCCCTGAATTTCAGTTAAAATTCCCAAAGCCCCCTCTAGACCCTCCCTGACTCCCTCTAGACCCTCTGAACCATCCTCAAACCAGCTCTGAAGACCCCCTGGATCCTCCCTTTCCATAGGCTCAATCCTCCCAGGCCTCGGGGGCCCAAGGGAGCACTTGGGGGGCACTTTATGGGGCACTTCTGGAGCAATGGGATCTATCCTGGGGTGAAGCCCTCAAATTCCTCTATTGGGAAGTTCTCCAGACCCTTCTCCATGTGTCCCAGACCCCATCCTGTCTTTCCAAGGCCCCATCACACATTTTCCAGATCCTTCACCTATGTCCCACTCCTTTATCCTTGTGTCCCAGACCCCATACATTGTATTCCAGACTCCATCCCACATAGTCCAAACCCTGTCCTGCCTATTCCCAGACCCTTCCCACATCCCAGCCTCTTCCCACATTTCCAAGACCTTACTCCTTGCACACTAGACCCTTCTCCTTATATCTGGAATATCCCACATGTTCCAGACCTCCTCCCACTTCTCCAAGTCCCCTTTCTGTGTACCCCAGGTGACCTCCCACATGTTCCAGTCTCTTCCCACATCTCAGACTCCATTCCCCATGTCCCAGACCCTGTCCTGCCTATTTCTAGACCCTTCCGATGGGTCCCAGACTCTATCACTTGTGTCCCAGAGCCTTCCCACATGTCTCAGCCCCCATCCCACATATCCCAGCCTCTTCCCACACCTTCCTCCTCGTGCTCCACATCCTTCTTCTTGTCTCCCAGACCCTTTCCCCCTCCTCCCATCAGATGCTCTCCATTCTCTCCATCCCTCACCCCAATTCCCTCCCTCCACAGCCCTCCCTTGCCCCGAGAACAGCCACTACGAGTCGTGTGGCACGGCCTGCCCTGCCACCTGCTCCGACCCAGACGCTCCGTCCTCGTGTTCCCTTCCCTGCGTGGAGTCCTGTGTATGTGACCGTGGCCATGTGCTGAGTGCTGGACACTGCGTGCCCGTGTCCCGCTGCGGCTGCACCCGTGCCGGGCGCTACCACCGCCCTGGTGAGGAGTTCTGGGAGGACTCCTCATGCCGCTCTCGGTGCCGCTGCGACCCGGAGCTGGGCATGGTGGTGTGTGAGGAGGCCAGGTGTAAGACAGGTGAGGTGTGTGCAGTGGTGGAGGGTGTGAGGAGGTGCGTGGCCACCAACTATTCTGTCTGTGTGGCCACGGGGGACCCGCACTACACCACCTTTGATGGACACCGCTACGATTTCATGGGCACCTGTGTGTACCTGCTGGCTGGGCTCTGCTCTCCTGACCCCACCCTGGTGCCCTTCAACGTTACTGTGGAGAATAACCACCGTGGAAACAATCTGGTGTCCTTCACCAAGGTGGTCACCCTGGAGGTGTTCAACATAAGCCTCAGCCTCAGCCAGGAGCACCCCAAGAAGGTCAAGGTAGGGAAGAGGCAGGGGATGGGAGGGAGTGTTTCAGAGTCATGTGGCATTTGGTGGGGGTTGAGGTCATTGTGTGCCATCTGGGGGAGTTCAAAGTCATTGTGTGGCAATCTGGGGGGTGTTCAAGGTCATTGCATGGCACTGGGAGGGCATTCAAGGTCACTGTGTGTCTTGGGGGGGTTGAGGTCATTGTATGATGGTATGTTGTGTTTCAAGGTCTTTGTGTGGCCTTTGGTGGGTGTTCAGTTGTGTGTTGTTTGGGGCATTCAAGGTCATTGTGTAGCACTGGAAGGCAGTTCAAGGTCATTGCATGGTCTTCAGATGGGTTTCAAGGGGATCACATAGCACCAGGGGGGTTTCAAGGTATTTTTAAGGGATTTAGATGGGTTTCAAGGTCATTCTATGGCTTTTAGGTGGCTTTCACAGTCACTGGGTGGCACTGGAGTAGGATGCAAGGTCCTTGTATGGTATTATGTTGGGTTTCAAGGTCACTGCATGGTTTTCAGGTGTCTTCCAAGGCCACCATGTGCCATCCAAGTGGCCTTCAAGCCCATCCCATGCCCCTTGGGTGGTCTCCAAGTCCATCTCTTGCCCTCCCACCCCCAGGTTGATGGTGTCCTGCTGGACCTGCCCTTCTCCCACTCCCACCACAAGCTCCGGGTGTTCCTGCGTGGTGTCCACGGCTTCATCACCACAGCCTTTGGTGTCACTGTCACCTTTGACTGGCACAGCTATGCCCGCGTGATCCTGCCCAGCACCTTCGCTGGTGCTGTCTGTGGCCTCTGCGGCAATGCCAATGGAGACCCCCGTGATGACTTTGTAACCAGCCAGGGCCACCCTGCCCACAATGACACCCACTTTGGGGATAGCTGGAAGGTCACTGAGGTCCCCGGGTGCTCCCCAGGTTGCAGCGAGGGCTGCCAGGGGTGCGGTGAGGCCCAACGCCGTGCCTACCGCGGGGACAAGCACTGTGGGGTCCTGGTGAAGAAACGAGGCCCCTTGGCTACCTGCCACGAGATCATCGACCCCACCCCCTACATGGAGGACTGTCTGTTTGACACGTGTCTCTTCGAGGGCCACCAGGATGCTGTGTGCCAGGCTGTGGGCGCCTATGTCAGCGCGTGCCAGAGCCAGGGTGTGGCTGTGGGGCGATGGCGCACCCACGCCTTCTGCAGTAAGGGGTCCTGGGGGTTAGAGGGGGTTTTGGGGTGTTTGGGGGTTTTAGGGTCTTCATGGGGAGGTTTGGGTTGTCCATGAGGGTTTTAGGGTGCTCATAGTGGGTTTTGGGTGTGAAGGGTGGTTTTGGGGTGTAAATGGAGAGTTTTGCATTGTCCATGGGGACCTGGGGGTTTGCATGGGGAATCTGGGGTGTCCATGAGGGTTTTAGGGTGTCCATAGATATTTGGAGCTTTGGAGGGGTTTGGGGGGGTTTGCAGGGTTTTTTTGGATGTCTATGAGGTTTAGAGGGTTTTTGGGTCTCTATGATGCTTTCGGCCTCCTCACCCCTTCTCCCCTCCCTACAGGTCCCGTGTGTCCCCCAAACGAGCACTACGAGCTGTGTGGTCCCCCGTGCCCCCCCACCTGCCAGGATGAATCTGGCCCTGCTTCCTGCCCAGAGTCCTCACGGTGCTCCGAGGGCTGTTTCTGTGATGCCGGCTTTTTCCGGAGCGGGGATTCCTGTGTCCCGCTGGCCCAGTGTGGCTGCACTCTGGGGGGTCGGTACTACCCCCGGGGGATGCAATTCTACCCCTCCTCACCCTGCACCCAGCGCTGCGTGTGCTCCAGTGGAGGACATGTGGAGTGTGAGCCCATCCCGGGGTGCCCCCCAGATCAGGAGTGCACAGTGCAGGATGGGGTCCTGGGGTGCTACCCCCGCAGCACCTGCAGACACTGCCAGCTCCTGGTTGGGGGCACCTACAGCACCTTTGGGAGGCAACTGGGGGGCTTCAGGGGGTCCTGCACGTTACCCCTACTGGAGGTGGATGCAGGGGACCCTGAGGAGGGGCTGGAGCCACTCAGGGTTTCCTTGGAGCAGCACGAGGGCGAGGTGAGGAGAGTGACGGTGATGGTGCAGGGGGTGACAGTGGGCATGGACAGAGGACAACGCTGGGAGGTCACGGTGAGTGTGGGGTGCGGGGAACACAGCAAGACAAAGACAGGACATGGGTGGGGAGGAGGGCTGGGTTTGGGGGTACAAGTCCTGGTTTTGGGGTGGGAACACTGGTTTTGGGGCAAAAGGGGGCCCAGCAGTGGGGAAAGGACTGGTTTGTGGTGAAACCTCTGACTTTGTGTGCAAGCCCTGGTTTGAGGTATAAACCCTTTATTATTCTTGGTGTATAAGCCCTGTTCTTTGGCAAGCAAACCCTGTTTTAGGGGGGTTATAAACCCTGGGGTTTTGGGGGTGTAAATGCTATTTTTGGGAGTATAAACCTTACACTTTTAAGGGTGCAAACACTATATTTGGGGGGTATAAACCCTATTTTGGGGATTACAAACCCTGTTTTGGGTGATACAAAACACGTTTTAGGGGGGGTCGCCCCTTTTTAGGCTCCACGCCCCCTTTTGGCGCTCCAACCCTCCTTTCCCCTCCCCAGGTGGATGGCGAGTGCCACGCGCTGCCCCTGTGGCTTGGGGGAGACTCACTGGGGGTCACCCAAGTGGGGTCCTACCGGCTGCTCCTCGTGCGGGGGGGGCCCAAAATCCTCTACGATGGCGATTCCTACGCGGTGCTGACGCTGCCCCCCACGCAGCGACCCCCTCGCGGGCTCTGCGGGGACCCCAACATTTTGGGGAACCTCCCCCCGAACTGCACCTCTGCGGGCGCGGTCCTCCCCACGTGCCCCCCCGCGCAGCGCTGCGCGGTGCTGGCGGACCCCGCGGGGCCCTTCGGGGGCTGTCACCGCGCGGTGCCGCCCGAGGCGCACCTGGGTACGTGCGAGCGCCAGGTGTGCGCAGGGGGCGATCCCTGCCCCGCATTCCAGGGATACGCGGCCGCGTGTCAGGCGGCGGGGGGCGAGCTCCGGGAGTGGCGCGAGCAGACGGAGTGCCGTGAGTACACGAGGGATTCAGGGAATTTGGCCGGGGCCGTGGGATAGAGGGAGGTCGGGCTGGGAGTTTTGTGGGTGGGATTTGGGATAATGGGAATTGTGGGGGATGGGAATTTGAGGGTGGGAATTTGGGTGGGCAGGAATTTTGGGGCATTGGGAATTTTGGGGGTTAGGAATTTGGGGGTAGGAATGTTTTGGGTTGAGAATTTGGGGGTTGAGAATTTGGGCGTTGGGAATTTGGGGCGTGGGAATTTGGGATATCAGGAGTTTGGGGCATTGGGGACTTTTGGGGTTGGGAATTTGACCCAAGTGGCCCCAGCTGAGCCCCTTGACCCACGGTGCCCCTTTCTGTCTCGCCCCCAGCCCTGTCGTGCCCCCCCCACACCCGGTACCAGCTCTGTGCCCGCACCTGCGAGCGCACCTGTGCAGGTGTGTCGGCCCCTCCCCCCTGCAGTGGGCGGTGCTTCGAGGGCTGTCAGTGCTCCGAGGGGCTCCTGTTCGACGGCGCCCGCTGTGTCCCCCCGGGGTCCTGCGGCTGCTTCCACCAGGGCCGGTACTTCCAGGTGGGTGTGGCCCCAGTGCCAAACAGTTCTGCGCATTCCGTCCAAGGCCCTCCGACCACAGCCCAGTTCCAGCCCTGGGTCCTCCCAGTTTCCCCCAGCTGATCCCACTCTCTATCACACCACCTCCCCAGTGTCCCTTATCCTTCCCAGTATGCTCCAGTTTCCTCTGCTGTGCCCCACCAGTGTCCCTAATCCCTCCCAGAACACCACAGGATCTTCCCAGTTCCCTCCAGCATGCCCCCAGTGTCCCCAGACCATCCCAGTAATCCCCCTGTCTCTTCCAGCAATCCCCAGTTGATCCCAGCCTTCCCCACTATCCCCCCCAGTTTTCCCAATCCCTCCCAGTTTGTCCCTGTCCCTACTACCAGTGCCTCTCAATTCATACCAGCCCCACCCAGTGTCCTTCCCAGAATCCCCTGGAATGTCCCAGTGTCCTTCCCAGTGACTCCAATGCCTCCAGAATGTCCCAGTATTCCAGTTCCTCCCCCAGAATTCCCAGTGGCCCCCAGCATGTCCCAGTCTCCCCTAAGTGTTTCCATGGAGGACATGGGGACACAGGGATATGGGGGGTCATGGGGACAAGTACCACCTCCCCTTTCCCATGACACTTCCCAATGCCATCATCCCCACATTTCCCCACTTTTTTCCTGGAACCCAGATCGCCCAGACCATCCTGACCCGGGACTGCTCCCAGTCCTGCACATGTCGGGGCCCGGGGGGACTCCAGTGCCGCCCCTTTTCGTGCCCCTTTGGCTACACATGTGGGCTCCTCAACGGCGTCCGTGCCTGCATCCCCCACCCGGGGCGCTGCCTCCTGTCCCCTCCCACCCGCTTTGTCACCTTTGATGGTCTCCCCGGGGTCACCCTGGCCAGTGGGGTCTATGTGGCAGCCAGCGTGTGCGACCCCCGGGCCTCCAACTGGTTCCGGCTGCTGGGGGATGTTGGGGACGTCGGGGACCAACCAGCGCTGGTGGCCCTTCACCTCTTCACCCGCCATGGGCTCATCACCGCCCGCAGGGATGGCAGAGTTTGGGTGAGTCAGACCCAAAAGTGTCACCCTGAATTTCTCCTGACCTTGGTTTTAACAAAAAATCTGGGGTTTCTTCCTGATTTCACACCGGGAAGAAGTCCATGTGGGTTGTCCTGTCCCACCACCACCACCACGAGAGGTTCGTGCCATAGTTTTGCCCAAAATTGCTCTATTTTCCCACTCAGTTTCATACCAGGGAAGCACCTCTGTGGGTGATGGTCACTATGACACATCCACAGATTAACCCACCCCACATTTTGCCCCAAATTGCTCTTTTTCCCCCCAATTTCATGCCAGAGAAGCACCTACATGGGTTATCCCCCCACGCCTTGACTATCTCATAATTTCCCCCAAATTCCCTCTTTCCCACCTAGACTCCTCCAACTCTCCCTCCCAAATCTCCAAACCCAAAGCCTCATTTCCCCCTAATTTGGGCTTTTCCAGCTAAATGGGGTCCCCATGCCCCTCCCCGCTGAGCTCCCAGGGCCGCTGAACATCACAAAGTCGGGTGGGACCCTGTGGATTGGGCAGATCCCAAGATTCCAAGTGGAACTGGGACCCCAGGGGGTGGCCCTGGAAGTGACAAAGGACAGCCGGGGCACCCTCTGCGGCCTCTGTGGTGACTACGACGGGGCCACAACCAACGACCTGCGGGGCCCCGACGGGACGGCAACCAGGGACACGAGGGAACTGGTACAGGCCTGGAGGGCTCCCGACTTCACACAGGTGGGGGCACCTAGGGATGAAAAGGGGAAAAGGTTGCAGGGCTTTGGGGGTTCCAGGGGGAAAATGGGGAAAGGAGCGTCAAAAAGAGGGGGAAGAGCCCCCCCAGTGAGGGGGATGATGGAAAAAATAGGAAAGAGCTCAAAAAGGGGGAAAAGAACCTAAAAAAGAAGAAAAGTGCTCCCCCCAGCATTGAGGGGAAAGAAGCCCCAAAAGATGGAAAACAGATCAAAAAGGGGGGGGGGGGGGGAAAGCCTGAAAAAGAGCCTAAAAAAGAGGGGAAAGAGCCCCCCTAATGAGGGGAAAGAAGCCCAAAAAGATGGGAAAGGGCTCAAAAATGCCCCCCAAAAACGGGAAAAGAGACTGAAAGCAGGGAAAAGAGCCTCCTCAAAAAGTGGAAAGGTGGGAAAAAAAGATGGAAAAGAGCTCAACGAAGGGTAAAAGAGCATTAAAAAAAGTGGAAAACAGAAAAGTGAAACAGCCAAAAACAGGGGGAAAGAGCCCAAGGGGGTGGGGTGGGAGTTGGGGAAGAGACCAGGAGACCACACAAAGGGGAAAAAAGCGCCCCAAAAAGGGGGAGGGGATAACACAGAAAAGGGGAAAGGGAGCCAAGAAGGGGGGGGGGGAAGTGGCCAAAAAAAGGGGAAAGAGCCATGAAAAACAGGGACAAGTTCAAAAAGAGTGGGAAAAGACCTAAAAAGGGGGAAAACCGCCGCAAAGCTCGCCTAAATTTTTCCTTTCTTCCCTCCCAGTGATGCGGAAAATCGACTTTTCGCCGCTGCCGTGACCCAAAACCGCCCCGGAGCCGGAACAGCTGCGTTTCTATAACCCTCTAAACCGCCCTTTCCCCCCGAAAAAAAATAAAACCTGGGCAGAAAACGGCGTTAGCCTGTGATTTGTGGGTGGAATTCCGGGAGTTCTGGGGAATGCTGGAGCGCAGGAATGTGCGGGTGCTCCGGGACCGGGAGGGTCCCGCCCGTCCCGTCCGCCTCCGGCGGTTCCGCGTCCCCCCCTCCCCTCCCCGTGGGTCAATATTTCCCGAGTCCCACGGTGGGGGCAGGAGGGGCACCCGGATGTTTGGGGGAGGGCCGGGGGGGCAGGGGGGGGGGATCCCGGACATCCGAGTGCCCCGGGGGGAGGTGGGTGCGGCTGCACACCCTGGGGGAACTCTCCCCAGTATGCCCAGTCTGTCCCAGTCCAGCCCAGTACCCGCTCCACTGTCCCCAGTCCCTCCCAGTGCACCCCAGTATCCCCCCAGTTCCCTCCAGTGTGCCCCCAGTGTCCCCAGTCAGTTCCGGCAATCACCCCCCAGTCTCTTCCAGCCATCCCCAACTGATCATGGTCTCCCCCAGTGTGCCCCCACTGTCCTCAGTCCCTCCCAGTGCATTCCAGTTCTCCCATACTATCACCCCCAGTGTTCTCAAATACCTCCCAGTTTGTCCCAGTATCCCCCAGTGCCTCTCAATGCATCCCAATCCCACTCAGTGTCCCCGTCCCCCCCCCCCCCCGCCCCAGGCCTTCCCAGTGTCCCCCAGTATGTCCCAGTAATCCCCAGCTGTGCCTTGTAATGCATCCCAATCCCCCCAGTGTCACCCCCAGCATTCCACTGTCCCGGAGTATGTGCAGTGCCGCCAATGCCTTCCCCCCCCCCCCCCAATCCATCCCAGTCCATCCCAGTCCCCCCCAGCTGCGGTCTGGGCATAGACGGAACTGCCTGGGGCCCTGGGAGGTGCCACCTGGGGGTGTCCCATGTCACCACCCCCACCCCCACCAGCCTGTCCCCAACCCTGTCCCCTCCCTGGGGATAAAGGCACCTCAGTCACTGCATTGGGACACACTGGGACCATGAGAGTACGGTGAGTGGGGACACTGGGGGGACACATGGGACACTGGGGACACGGGGATATGGGGATGTGGGGAGATGGGGATGTGGGGAGATGGGAACACAGGAATATGGGTGACATGGGGGGGCATGAGGGCACATAGGGGGACGTGGGGACATTGGGGACGGGAACATTGGGGACTTGTGGACATTGGGGACACAGGGACATGGGGGGACACGGCAATGTGGGGAACATGGGGACATTGGGGACATGGGTTGGCACAGGGGGACATGGTGACACAGGGGAACAGGGTGACATGGGAACATGGTGGGGTCACTAGGGACATGGGGACACTGGGGACAAGGCTGATGGGGGGCCCCCTGTTCCCCTAGGCCCAGACAGATGAAGGTCCTCCCTGTCCTTCTGCTCCTCCTTGGTCTCGCAGAACTGTGGGGACCCCTGGAGACACTGGGGACCCCCATAGGACCCCCGGGTGAGTTTGGAGTCCCAGGCCCAGACTGTGAGCCAGGCTGGGAGGTTCTGGGGTGACAACTGGGGGTCCCAGCCCTATCCTGGGAGTCCCAGGCCCATCCTGGGGTGTCTCAACTCATACTGGGTGGTGGCCCTGGGTGGTGCCAGGGGTCCTTGACTGCTGCGTGTCCTCAGGGGGCGTCTTATACCC
Organism: Rhegmatorhina hoffmannsi; assembly: GCA_013398505.2. Taxonomy (NCBI): domain Eukaryota; kingdom Metazoa; phylum Chordata; class Aves; order Passeriformes; family Thamnophilidae; genus Rhegmatorhina; species Rhegmatorhina hoffmannsi. The sequence continues at coordinate 211,081 of CM031076.1, forward strand.
CTTCGGGCCAGGAGTGGGGGATGAGCCCACCCCTCATGAGGACGACGGGACGAGCCCCGAGATTTTCCTGTGGCAAAACTTCTCCTTCTTCGGGAGCAGCCACCACTCCTGCTACGTAGGTCATGTGACTGGGAGGATTGGGGTAGGGGGGTGATGCCGGTGGGGGCGTGGCAAGAGTGATGGGGGCCACCAGAGTTGGTGCCACCTCCTCCTTCTCAACCACGTGGGCGAGTGGGAACTCCTGGGGACATCTGGGACACCAGTTGGGCCCCTGGGTGGTTTTGGGGTCCCAGGCCCATCCTGGGAGGTTCTGGGGTGACATTGGGGGTCCCAGACCCATACTGAGAGGTCCCAGTGTGACACTGGGAGGTTCCAGTCCCACACTAGGAGGTCCCTGACCCATACTCACAGGTCCTAGATACATCTAGGGAGGTTCTGGGGTGACATCTGGTTTGGAGTGACCATGATAGTGCCATGATGGTTGGGATCCCCATGAGTGGTGACACCGTAACTGGGACCACTGGGGGGTCACTGGTGGATGCTCCCCAGGTGTCCCACTGGTGCCCTTTACCCCCAGGTGAACAACAATGGGGTGGTGTCCTTTGGGACAAGGGTCCCTGAGTTCACCCCTCAGCCCTTCCCACTGCCTGGCCACCGCCCCTTCGTGGCCCCGTACTGGGCCGACGTGGATACGCGGCTGGGGGGAGACGTCTGGTACCGCCAGAGCCGGGACCCACTGCTACTGGAGCGCCTGTCACAGGACTTGGCACCCACTGTGCCGACAGGGGACCCCCCACCACACCCCACCTGGGCCCTCGTGGCCACCTGGGATCGTGTGGCCTTTTTCGGGGCCGCCTCACGCAAGGTGGGACACAGGGGGATGAAGAGGGGAGAGGGCTCAAAGGTCTTGGCCTTCAAGTGTGGTGGCATTAGCCATGATGTCCCCAACCCTGGTGCTCCCAGCCATGGTGCTCCCAACCCTGGTGTCTCCAGCCATGGTGTTCCCAGCTTTCTGGAGGACACAGGGCTGGGGGCACAGCTGGAGGTGGTGGTGCCAGGGTGATGCGGTGACAAACTGACACAGTGACAATGTCCCCCCCAGGTGAACACCTTCCAGGCCGTGCTGGCCTCTGATGGTGTCACCTGCTTTGTCCTGCTCAACTACGGGGACCTGCAGTGGACAACTGGCATTGCCAACATGGGGGACCGCCACACTGGACTGGGGGGTATCCCTGCGCAGGTAGGGACACAGGGACATGCCCAGGGACAGGGGACAGGATGGGAGGGGGTTTTGGGATCTGGATGGGAGTGCATAAGGAGTTTTAGGGTGGAGTTAAAAGGGATTTGGGATGAAATTAAGGGGAGTTTAGGTGGAATTAAGGACATTTTGGGTGGAATTGAGGGGATTTGGAGTGACATCAGGGATTTTAGGTGAAATTAAGGGGATTTGGGGTGGAATTATAGGGGATTTTAAGTGGAATTAAGGGAATTTTGGTTGGATGAGTGGATTTGGGGTGAAATCAAGCTCCTTTTCCGTACAAACAAGGGAATTAGGGCAGAACTGCCCTCCTCACTACCTACCTGCCTTATCCCCCACGTCTGTGACCCCCTCATGTGCCCCCAGGCTGGGTTTAACAGCGGGGACGATGTGCACTACTACAATGTGCCAGGGTCCCGCACGCCTGCCGTGCAGACCCTCAGCCGTCGCAGCAATCTGGGGGTCCCAGGGCGCTGGGCCTTCCGGGTCGACCACTTTGAGGCCACCGAGGGACCCCCTGAGACCCCCTCGGTGCCCCCCGAATCCCGCAGGACCACGAAGGAGCGGGTGTATAACTGTGGGCTGTGAGCAGCCCTCCCCACAGCCTCCCACAGAGGCCATGTGATGATGGGAACACCAATAAACACCTGCTGAGCAACACCTGCGTGCAGGTGTGTGTGCACATCTGTTTAGGTGGAAACACGTGGCCCATCCCAACCTGGGTCCATGAAAGTGAAGGAACAGACTGGGGCGTAATTGTCAGTGAGGGGTGACAAGACCTGGGTAGTGCCTGGGTGCGACAGACACACACCTGGGCAACACCTGGGTGGGAGAGACACACACCTGGGCAACACCTGGGTGGCACCTGGGTATGACAGACACACACCTGGACAACACCTGGGTGGGACAGAAATACACCTAGGCAACACTTGGCTGGCACCTGGGTGCGACACACACCTGGACAACACCTGGATGACACCTGGGTGTGACAGACACACATGTAGGGAATCCTTTGCCTGGTTTAGAAGGTGCTGGGGGTTCCCTAAGATGGGGGTGGTGGTTTTGGAGGATCTGAGGGGATCCCTGGGCTGGTTATGGGAGGCTCTTGGGGGGCCCCTAGGGGAGGAGGTGGTGCCTGGGGTGTTTTAGGGGGGCTGCGAGGATCCTTGGGATGTGGGCTGTTTTAGGGGGGCCTGCTTTATTGGGGGCCAGATGGGTTCCTGGGCTGGTTCAGGGGTACATACAGGGTCCCTGGGCTGGTTTGGGGGTGCTGCAGGGGGCCCTGGGCTGGTGTTCCCAGAAAACAGGCAGCTCTAACCCCAGCCATTCCCAGTCACTCCCACAGCAATGGGATACAGTAAAATCAGAGAACCCCTGGCATGAGGGGATCCCCAATATCCTTAAAATTGGGCAGACACTGGCACTGGGATAGGTATTTCCATGGCAACTGGGGTCCCCTTTTTTCCACTAAATCCCCCAAAAAAGAGCATAACCTGCCGTGCCAATTCCTCACTGTGCATTGCTGGGATTCAGGATACAAGAGAGTGGGCTTTAAAGGGGATTTGGCGGGAATTTCATCACCAGATGATACTGGTTTATTAATTAGTAATTAATTAATGTATGCTGTTGATTAGTGGAGTTCTGGGGTTTTCCAGTAGCACCAGGTCTGACCCAGCTGCAGCTGCTGACAAGGTGGTAACAATAGTTACTGCAGAACAGTGGGATGAGGTGGAAAAACATTGGGATGAGGCAAAAATCCACTGGGATAAGGGGAAAACACCAAAATGAAGTCAAACCCCACTTGGATGAGGTGGAAAAACACTGAAATGAGGCAGAAAGACACTGGGTTGAGATGGAAAAATCCTGAGATGAAGCAGAAAACAGTGGGATGAGGAAGGAAAAGACCACAACAAGGTGAAAAAACAATAAAATGAGCTGGAAAAGCACTTGGATGAGGCAAAAAAGCACCAGCATGGGGAGGAAAACCGTCAAAATTATGTAGAAAAGCACCCCAGGATGAGATGGCAAAACACAAAAATAAGGTGGAAAAGCACTGGGATGAAGTGGAAAAACACTAGGACAATGAGAAAAACACAGGGATAAGGTAGAAAAAATACTGGGATGAGGCAGAAAAGCACCGGAATGAGGTGGAAAAACACCGGGATGAGGAGGAAAATACTGGGGTGAGATGGGAAGACAATGGGTTGAAGGGAAAACCAGTGCTATGAGGTGGAAAAACAGTGGGATGAGGTGGAAAAACGTTAAAATTAGGTGAGAAAACATCAGGATGAGGCAAAAAAACACTGAAATGAGCCAGAAAGTGAGGTGTAATATACAGATTTTGGGAGGAAGGAGGTGCTGTGGCCGCGGCTCTTCTCCAGGCTGAAGGCTCTAAGCTCTTCCTGAGCTACAGGGAGAAGTAATCCAGGGCTCCGTGTCCATAAGCGTTGGAAGTCCAGACGACATCAGGTCTCCCAGAGCTCTCCAGCATCTGGCCCAGCTCCGCGCTCACGGCTCCCAAACATTCCCTGTCCAGCTGCTCCTCCAAAATCCAGCCAGGATCCAGCCCTGACCTGTAGCAATCCACAGGGATTGGATACACAACCAGGCGCAGATCTGGCAGGACCACAGTTTTCCATAATAAATCCTTGAGTCCTGCCATGGAGAAAGAATTGCCAAAGAGGCCGAGGGAGCGGAGGAGGGAGCAGCGCTGGAGCGACGCCAGCAGGGTGGCCAGATGGGAGTCTGTCAGCCGACATTCCATGAGATCCAGGTGGAGCAACGAAGCCGAGGTTTCCTCCAGGAGATGCTGGAGGGGTTGGAGAAGGGTTTGGGAGAAGTCGTGGCCGCTCAGATCCAGCCTTTTCAGGGCCGGAGCGTGGAAGCTTTGGGAGAGGAAGGCAAAGTCCGAGGGAAGGAGAGAGCAGAAGGCCAGTTCCAAGCTTTCCAATGGAGCCTCAAGTTTGCTGCAGGGATGGAAAAGGAGACAATGATACCTATGGTGATACCACAGAGCCAGGAGGGATCTGCCAATGGATCAAACCCTCCATTAACCTCATAATGTTGGGATGGTTCCCAAATCCCTGGAGGAACCACAGCGAACGAGACCTGTGATTCCCTCCACGATCATGGAATCATTGACTTAGGACTTCACTGACATTGGTAAAGAGCTCCAAGACCATCAAGTTCAGCCTTTGAGAATCAGGGGATTATGGGATTGTGGAGTGATGGGACCATGGAGCCTTGGAATTGTGGAATCACAGAGTAATGAGATCACAGATGTAGGAGGTCATGGAATCATGAAGTCATGGATTCATTGCAGCATGAAATCATGGAATGATGGGATCATGGAGTTATGGGATCGTAGTGTCATAGAATTATGGGCTTACGAGATCACAGAGTTATGGAGTCATGGAATCATGGGATGATGGGATTATAGAGTTGTAGAGCCAGCTGGGAGCACCCAGCACTAGTGGAATCTGGGATGCAGTGCTCCCTGTCCTCTGGAAAGAGGGAATCAGGAAATTCTGGGACCATGGCGTAAAGGAAGCATTAAGGTTAGAAAAGACCCTCAAGATGCTCAAGTTCAACTTTTGAGGAATTAGGGGATCATGGAGCCATGAAATCATGGAATTATGGGATACTGGAATCATGGGAGCATGGAATTATGGCGTAATGAAATCATGGGAGCATGGAGTCACGGAGTATTGGGATAATGCAATCATGGAATCATGGGGTCACTGAGGTTGGAAAAGATGTCCAAGACCACCACGTCCAACCTTTGTGAATCCTCCCAAAACACAGTAAGAGCCCAACTGGGAATCTCCTCCAGCAGGAACTTACCAGAGAATGTGCCTCAAATTCCCAGACAGCCTGGAGGATCCCAGGTTGAGCTCCCTGAGATTCTGCAGCTTTCCCAGCTCCCTGGCCAGGCACCGGATTCCCAGCACTGACTCTGGTATCAGCCGCCGCACATCAACGTTACTGTAGGGAAGTCGGAGACTCCGGAGATCCGGGAATCGGGAGAGATGCGGCAAAACCAAAGACAGACCCCCCAGTCCAAGGTTGTTGAAGCGAAGATCCACCCTCCGCACACCAGAGGGATCCAGGGATTTCAGCAGACTCACAATTCCAGCCAGGCAGAGCTCCTCGGCTTGAAATTCCCGGCACTTGAGGCGCAGCGGGCTGGCATTCCCAGCCTGGAGTGCATCCCATAGGACCCCGTAGGATGTCCCATTGACGAAGAGATCGGCATGGACATCAACAGATCGTGGAGCTGCTGCTGCACCAGAACTGCCCTTGTGGCTCCTGGATCTGCGTTTCTGGAATTCCTGCTGGTGTTTAGAGACCTCCACGCAAGCCTTGGCCAAGGCCACGGTGCTGGACCAGACACTCATCCCATCCGGAGCATGGCTGGCGGCATCATCCTGGAGCCCCGTCACGTCCAGCACGCGCAGGCGGCATGGGCTGGGCCAGGAAATGGGAAAAATGGGAATGAACAAGCAGGGAAAACCCACAGAAGCAAGGCCTTGTGTGTCCCAGAATTCCCAAGATTCACCTGGAATCACAATCTGGTTCCTCCAGATCCCGCCGGAGCTGCTTCACCACAGCCAGGATGACGGATTGGATGCAGAGCTTGGAGGGATGATCCCGGCAAAGCTCGTGGCGCCCCACGATTCGCTGGAAGTTGAGGACTGGGAACGGCCACTGAGCCACCAAATCCTGCAGGACCAGGGGTCTCCCATCCAGGAATGCAGCTTGGAAGAGGACAGGATAGAGCTGGGCAGGGACAGTGGGAAGGGGACGGTGGGCCACGAGCCGGCGGGCAGAGAGAAAGAGAAGGGAATCCATGGATCTGGGGGTGCTGCAAGATTTTGGGGGCAACAGGTGAGACTGGGGGATCCCCTGGATGGTCCCAGGGTGAGGAGTGGGTTGGGAGGATCTTAGGGAAGCCCTAAATCCAGGGATACCCCAGCAAAAAGGGAACTCGTGGGAGGAGAGGAGGAGGCAAAGGGGACACTGGGGTGGGACCCCACTGGGGTGGGACCCCACTAGGGTGGGACCCCCCCAGCAGTACCCCCAAAAAAGGGGGTCCCAAAGCCTCCACAAAACCCCAAAATCACTCCACCCCCAAACTATTCCAGGTAACCACTCAAGGATAGCCCAGTCCCCCTAAAGCACTCATGGGATGCCCCCAGCGCCCTCAACTAGTCCAGGAATAGCCTCCCCAGCCCCCCTAAACCAGCCCCCATGCCCAGGAAGCCCCCAAGGCCCCACAAATCAGTCCAGAGATGTCCCCTCAGCCCCCTTAAATCACCCCAGGGATCCCTCAAACCACCCGAGAGACCCTTCCAGCCCAACCAAACCAGACCAGGGACCCTTTCAGCACCCCCGAATCAGCCTCCTCACCCTTCGGGAACCCCCAGAGATCCCGTAAACGGGCACTGGGACCCCTCCCAGCCCCCCCAAACCAGCCCACGGACCACCCCACCCCCAGCTGCCCTAAACCAGCTCAGGGACTCGCCCAGGAACCCCAAACCCGCCCAGCAGCACCCCCAGCCCCGCTAAAGCAGACGCGACGAACCAGCCCACCCCACCGCAGGAACTCCCCCAGCCCCCCCCGCCATGGTGGCCGCCCCTCACCGACCGACCGCGACCCCGCCCGTACGGCAGCCACACTTCCGGGTCCGCGCGCTGCTTCCGCCAATCAGCGAGGGAGAACAACCCTGGGGGCGGGACTTTACCTTCAATTGGTTTTTTCACTGTCTGTCATCCTCGTTCTCATTTTCATTGGCTTGTTTTGCTGTCCATCACCAATCTCTCTGTCTCCATTGGCTGCGGCGCGGCGAAAGGGCGGGGCTGGCTCTGGGCGGCACCGCCATCGCCTCGGAGGCCCCGAGACCGGCCGGGCCTCCCCAGCCCTCCTGATCCCCATCCCGCTCTCATGGAGCGCCACCGGGAGGTGAAGGCACTGCTGCTTTAGGGGGGCTGGAGGATGTCCCTGGGGTGGCGTCAGGGGGCCCTGGAGGGGAGTGGTAACTCCCAAATTGAGCGGAGGAGGTGACGGGGATCCCCGAAATCAAGCGCAGAGGGTGCTGAAGATTGGAAGGATCATGAGAAAGGAGAAGGAGTCGGGGAGAGGGAAAAGGGGAGTGGGGCCCCCAGGCTGAGTGCAGGGGGAGCTGAGCATTGGGGGACAATGGGGAAAGGGTGAGAGAGGAGGAAAAAGGGGGGCTTTGAACACCCCAACCGAGCGGAAAGGGACTGAGACCCTGAAACCGAGCGGGGCGGGGGCGGGGACACTTCCAAACCGAGCTGTGGGGAGAGCGGAGACGGCGAGAACAAGGAGAAAGGGGTGGGACAGAAAGGAAAAGAGGTGGGACAACGGGCAGGGTGGTCCCATGGGGGTCCTGTGGTAGGATGCTGTGCCTGGAATGGGGTAAAATAACTCCTAAAAGGCGCTGTTTGCAAAGCCCCCAGTGGGAATTTAAGAGGTTTTGGGGTTGAGCAAAGCTGAAACCAGCCTAAGTCATCAATCCAAAGTGAAACGTCCTGAGAGGGAGGGGAAGATGTGGCAGAGGTAGGAGAATCCCCGCAGTAAAGGAACAGAGAAGTGACACCACTGAGAACTTCTCCAGAGCTACTAAACTGGCAGAGCCTGGACACACCTGACTGACAGTCCAGCACTTTACAGTATAAAAGCCCAGTCCCAAATTCTACCGGTAGAGTCTTCTGACATATCCCTTCTTGGGGTGTGTGTGTGGAAATTCCTCCCTGGAGTGGGGTTGCTCCTCAAGGTCGCTCCTCAAGGCTGAGCCAAAGAGATACCTACAGTCATTGGTCTGGGTGAGTAACATCAATCTCTACTTCATAATTGGTTTTGCTTTAATACAATTGCTTCAGTATTGCTTCCTAGTGCACTATATTGATGCCTAAGGATGTGATTTAATGTAATTTTAGAAGATTTTAGAATCATGTAGTCTCTGCTAAGTTGCCCTGATCTTAAGTCTGAATATTAAAGAGCCTTTCTCAGGAGTTTCAGGCCTTGTCAAGGCCGAGCTGTGCTCCAGCAGACACCTGCAAGATAACAGAAGACAAACAACAGAAGAAGGCCCAACTGCCCCCCTATGACGAAGGGGGCAGATTGGCAGGACTTTTGGGTGGGCATTAGGGAGAAATGGGAACTTCTGATTGGATGTCCGTGAGGGGTATAAAACCCTGTGACTTCCTGACCTCGGGGTCAAACCCCCTGGGTTTGAACGTGGAAGCTTCTTATAATAAAACCCTGTATCTTTCTCCATTAACTTGTCTGCAGTGTGTCTCTTTCCACAGGGATACGCAATCCAAGGCATCAGTTTGGCGACTCTGGTGGGACCCGGGAGACGCCTGGGGGCGATTGACCCTTAATCGAGAGATTACCACCGAAAGGAAGACTCCCCACCTGCCGGCACATACATCGGGAAGTTCCCTTTTCATCTCGACCGGGAGGCACCGCCCCCTGCGGCTCCAACGGACCACTTATAAGGAGTAAGATAAAAGGTATTTGCATGGCTCGCTATTGAAAAACCTGAGCAAATACATAAGCCTCGTAAGAGGCAGAAGACGGAGGTTTAGATTGGGCAAACCTCCCGATTGTTGAGCGAGTGAAAAGACCTGGGTCACTGAATTTCTCTTCCCCTAATTGCTTTTCCTGTATCTGCATTCTTCTTCTTATCTCTGAACTCGCTCGTAATTGGTACAAAATGGCAGCTGTCCAAAATTGCCTTGCCCAGGAGTTCTGGCACAGGTCCAGAACTGTAATTGCCCACCAAGATCCACCCCATTTGCAGAGGGGCGTTGCCCGCCCTGAGAGCTGTTAAAAGTTCTACGGAGTTGGAAAAGGGGGGAAAGAGACATCTGTTCTCCCTTAATAGCAGAGGTTTGCCCAGAAGATGGGTGTCCTATATTCCTTATGTAGTGAAATCCCTGATGATACACCTCTGGGACATATTTTGAGAAATTGGTATGATTTAGTCGGTTCTCAAAGAAAAATGACAAGAACTTACAGAATTAAGCACAGAAGTTTGGCCAGACTATGATAAGGAGCAATCTAGTACTACAGTTAATATCGTGTTTACATAAAGACCAGAAATAGACTGAAGCCAAATATGCAGATTTATTTCTGATGCTGATAGAGCGGCAAAATCAAAGGAAAAATGGTAGTTCTGAAACTAATTTAATGGCTGAACCACTTAGCACACCAGGGGACGTGCCAATAATGGCACTGGGCAGAAGTGAGAAGCAGGGAAAGAAAAAGATATATATCCCAAAGATCCCTCCCACGGAAACTGTAGAAGATTTAGATTTATTAATTTCTCCCAGTTTGCGCTGGGGACATTCCCCGGCTATGGGAGCGGGGGGTCCGGGGGCAGCGGGGGGGCCCTCGCTGTGCCCGCCCAGCTCCCGGCTGCGGCTGGTGCTGCAGCTTCGGGGTTGCGGGGGCGCCAGTCCGAGGCCCGTCTCGAGGGGCGGCTCCTGCTGCTCGGTCCCCACTCCTGCCGTGGGTGAGGCACCTCCCTCTACCGGGGGTGTTGGCCCCTCCCAGGGGGTGGTTTCTGCCGCCGCAGTCCCCACCCCCGCCGCCCCGGGGACTCACGCCCAGGGGCGGGCCCCTGCCGTTGTGAAAGGGGAGGGGGCCGGAGCCGGGGCCGGCGCCGGCGCCGGTGCCACTCTTGTCTCAGCGGGTAGGGCCGTCGTAGCCGGGGCTGTGGGTACCCCTGTTGCGGCCCTGCCGTTCCTGCCCTTGCCCATACCAACGCCGGGCCCGAGGCTGCTGCGGCCCGGGACGCCGGGGCCGGGGCTGGGGAAGGGACCACCGCGGCCACTGGGGCCGGGGGCGCCGCTGTTCGCGCGGCCGCGCCAGCCCCCGGCAGCGTTGCCGCCCCCCCGGGGCACCTGCCGCAGTCCGTGTAAAGGTAGAGCCGCCCGGAGCCGGGGAGGTTCCAGCTGCCAACCCTTCCACCCTTGCTGCGGCCGTGAAACAGGAGGTGGGCGCCGGGCAGGCGGCTGCCGCTGTGGCCGGCGCCATAAGCAGAAGGCCGGGGCTAGGTGGTATTAATCTTGCTGCAGTGCAGGCAGTTACTGGTTCCCTACAGAGATCTGCTGGAGGAGGCATTGTAGTGAGTATAAAGAGACAAGAACGATAAGCCAGAGCTATCAATCTGCCTATCCCTCCCAAAGTGCTGCCATTATGCAGAGCAGACCACTTGGTATGGGTGATAGCACAGGAACAGGAGTTCCTGCAGCCCCAGTCATTCAGAACCCTGAACCATTAGGGACTAAGGTAAAGACAATCAGTACTGCTGACCCTCAGGCTGCAATGCATTATGATGTCCCAAGAAGGGAAGTAACTACTCTTAAAGAAACAAGTGTAGCTCTAGTTCCAGGTGCTGTACAGCTCCAAACAGAAAAGAAAGAGCCAGACCCAGCTACACAAGCTTCACTAAAGCAAATTGCAAATGCTCGAGGCCAGGCCCACCTAAGAAAGGCTCATCTTTAGAACACCATCAATGCGCCTTTCGTGAAAAGGAAGGACACTGGGAAAGAGACTTTCTCAAGAAAGAGACTTCCAAGCAAGTTTCCAGAACTAGTTTTCCAGATGCATGTGGATGGAGAATGTCAGAGAGCAGAAGATATCTCTCCAGCAAAACCTCTGGTTATAGCTAAGCTAGGAAAAAAACAATATTAAATTTCTAGTAGACACAAAGGCAACATATTCTGTATTGAATACTTTAGAGAAGAAACTGAGTCATGACACTGTAAAAGTAGTTGGTGCTACAGAAGTGACAGAAACAAAGCCTTTCTTTCAACCTCTAAAATTTAAATTGGGCAAACATTGAGTGACTCATCAATTTCTCTATATGCCAAATTCTCCCAAATCTTTATTAAGTAGAGACCTATTGAAAAATTTAGAAGCTGAAATTAAATTCACTAAAGAGAGAGAAATAAAAGTTATAATTCCAGAAACTAAACATATGGAAGCAGTTACTCTCTTTGTACAAGAAAGTCGCAGTGAAATCCCCATTGAGGTAGAAAAGGCAAAAGATATTTATCCAGTAGTAGCAAATCCCTACACCCTCCTAACTAGATTGACAGATAACCTAGAGTGGCTTACTGTACTAGATCTCAAAGATACCTTTTTCTGCGTCCCGTGCACAAAGATGGCCAAGAGCTTTTTGCTTTTAAATGAGACGATCCTGAAACTGGACGCAAAGTCCAACTGACCTGGAGTGTTTTACCCCAGGGCTGCAAAAATAGTCCAACCATATTTGGAGATCAGTTAGCAAACCAGCTAACTATAAGTCTGTTGAACTTCTTAAGGCAGAGTAGACCCATGTACCACTCGAATTTTTTGGCAGCTGGAAGATGGGCACATGTCCCTGAGACAAACGTAGCGATACCCCTGACTGGTTTAACTCCTGAGCATTAGGCTGTACCCTGTGTGGTCATTAATACCACCGGGAAAGCCACCCTCCCTCCACATTGCCATGATGACCAAACAAAAATAAGAGTACCATCAACATTCATTGCAAAAATAGTAAAAAAAACCTAGAGAATAATCCCACCAAAGGGTGAGGGGTGGTATTGGTTGTGTGGTGACCAAGCATGGAAAATTCTACCTTTTGACAAGAATCGTGCTTGTGCTCTTAGAGCTGTGATCCCACATATAACAATATCCAATCAAATCAGAAGAATGGGAGCCCAGGTAAAAAGGATAAGAGGATCTGTCAATCCTCTTGTGGGCTCCACAACCTTCCACAGCATACTCAAAGTTCTTATGCCTGCTTTCAGAGTACTTGAGCTAGAGAAGGCAATCATTAACATTGTGGCCATTGTAGAGTCTATTAAAAACAAAACCATAGATGCAATTAAAGCCGTACAAGAAGAAGTCAGTAGTTTGTCTCATGTAGTTTTATAAAACCAGATGGCCCTCAATTTCTTACTGGCCTCACAAGGAGGTGTGTGCAAAGTCATTAATACCAGCTGCTGCTCTTACAGAGACCAGAGTAAGAAGATCAATACAGATCTAAAAAAAATCTCAAAACAAACCAAAATCATACATCAAGTGACTCTTGATGATAAGTTCTGGGATCTTAAGAACATCTTAAATGCACTCACCTCCTGGTTGCCAAACTGGACCTAGCTAAAATAGCTGTGTATTTTAGTTCCTGTCGTAATCAGTCCCACTGTACCACTTAAGGTTACCATTGCTATGCACTTCTATAGTGTTGAGCCAAAGACGCATTGCCAAGACTAAACAAATAAATAAAGTTTAAGTTCCAAAAATTCTGTAATCAATAGTGATATGTAGCTGTGTGTGTGTGTGTGTAGCCAGATCAGTACATATTTGTCAGTAAAGTGAAGTAAGTTAAATTGTAGAGACTGGACAAAATAAAAAATTTGTCAAGTCTGTAAAAAAGAAAAATGATGCCTAAGAATGTGATTTAATGTAATTTTAGAAGATTTTAGAATCATATAGTCTCTGCTAAGTTGCCCTCATCTAAGTCTGAATATTAAAGTGCCTTTCTCAGGAGTTTCAGGCCTTGTCAAGGCCAAGCTGTGCTCCAGCAGACACCTGCAAGATAACAAAAGACAAACAACAGGAGAAGGCCCAACTGCCCCCCCATAACGAAGGGGGCAGATTGGCAGGACTTTTGAGTGGGCATTAGAGAGAAATGGGAACATCTGATTGGATGTCCGTGAGGGGTTGTCTC
>CM031077.1:38465-60993 GCA_013398505.2 Rhegmatorhina hoffmannsi
GCACATTCTGGTGAAGATGGTAGTATTTTGAATCAACACTCTCAGGCTACAGTGCTTTGCCTCTCTCTACATACACATGTGTGATGAACTGACCATAACCCCCATTCTTATCTCCCTGTGCCAGTGCAGGGGAGGAGAGAGGGAATCAAGGGTGAAGTGAAGTCCAGTGTTTTTTAGGATTTGTTTTACTTCCTAATCTCCTGCTCTGATTCGATTGTTCATAAATTCAATTAATTTCCCCAAGTGGTGTCTGTTGTGCCTGTGACGGCGACTTTTGAGTGACTTTCCTTGCCCTTATCCCAACCCTGAGCCTTTCTTTCTGTGTTCTGTTCCCTACCAGAGTGAGGAGGGCACTGAGGGAGAGTTTTGGTGGCACCAGGCACCAGGCAGGGCCAGCCCAGTCCAGCCCAGCAATCCCTGCAATAATGCCATCGGCTCCATCAGTAACGCAGCCACAAAAACACAAACTGGGCAGAGCAGGACAGTGGGAGAGGCAGGTGGTGCCAGGCGGGGGGGGGAAATCTTCCTCTGAGCAGGCAAGGAGAGGAGGAGCGAGAAACTGGTACAAAGCAAAGGGCAGAGGAGGAGGGACGAAGCTGGAAAGTGGAAGGCGGTGGGGGCGGCCGTGGGGCAGCCGGACCTTTGCTTTGCAGATCTCTGGGGTGAAAGGAAGCGCTGTGAGATTCATCATTGAAAAGACAGAACAGCAGGTGGTGGAAATCGCCGCCGTTTGGACTCAGTTTCTCTGTCTGGATGAGAGAGGCCGAGAGCCCCCGAGCGCCGCTGGACACTCGTCCCTGCCAGCGCTGGCCCCAATGGGTTTGAGCTCTGGCTGGCAGGGCCCGAGGCTCCATCAGCAGCTCAGTGCCTGCTCCGTGCTCAGCCCCACAGCCTGGGATGGGCTGTGGGGTCTGGGACACAGGCCTGCTCTGGGGGACACAGCCCCATTCTGACAGGGCAGAGCCCCGTTCTGGAGGGGCAGAGCTGTTGCTGGGGGCAGCAGGGGTCCATTATCTCCCTCATGCAGCTTCAAGTGCCTACGACCAAATCCTGTTTTCTAGGTCTCTCCTCTCCTCAGTTTTGTGGGTTTAATCCCAAACTGCAGCAAAACATAGCAGGAGCTGATCCAGTGACACAGCACCAGGAGCTGGGATAATGCCCAACTGTGCCCAGGAGTGACTGAGGGGAGGGGGCTCAATGGTACACCCCCACTGCTCTCACTGTCAACGAAAATATTTTTCAGGCCACCTGAGTGATTTCCGGCGTTTCTCAGTTTCATGGGGCCTGACTCTAGCTGGGGGAGCTGGATGGGAAGTAGAGGGTGGCCCTGGTGTGGTGATCGAGGGCTGAGCAGACCCAGCTGGGAACAAGCCCCCTATGCTCCCCCAGTGCCTGAGAGCTGAGCGGACCCGTCTGGGAACACCTCGCTCCTCTCCGCCGCTGGAGACATTTCCCCGACTCTGGCTGCCGCCTCTCGGCCCCAGCCTGTAGGAAAATGCTGAAATGAATCCCAAGGAAGACAGCGCTGGAGAAACACCTTGAATGACTAAGAGACTTGCTGTTAAAGTGTAGTTTTACTTGTAATAGGGTCTTTTTTGTTGCAATCCCTGCCTGACTCTGTTACCTGTCTGTGCTGTGCTGACAAATACCACACCCTGTTCATTGTATCCCTCGAGCTTCTTTGTTCTCTTGATGAGTCAGCCATGAAGCTGGTTTGCCTCGTCCTGGGCCAGGTGGTGCCCATGCCCACTCAGGAGCCCCGGGGTTCCTAGGACTCCCAGGCCCCCCTCCCCTCTCTGCCCTGCTATTCCAAGGTGGGAAGCCCCGTGTATAAGACCCCTATGCCTCGTGGCTGGGGGGAGGGAGGGGGGCAGAGCAAGGGCTCCAGCCAGCCCTGCCCTTGTCCCAGCTCCATTGGTTAATGGACTTTAGACCCTGCCCCTTCCTAAGTTTTCACCCAATCCAGCCCCAGATCTGGTATCTTTCCCCTGAGATCTTATAAAACCTGGTGGATTGTCCCAATAAACTCTCTTGCCTGGACTCCTGGTCTCTGTCTCCCTTCTCTGCATGCCCTCGGACAAGGGGAAAGCAGAGACCCCTCTCCTTTCCTTCCAACGCTGCACAAATGGCACCCAATGGACCCGAATCCACGCAGAATCTCCACCCTGTGGATTTTTCTCCCCATTTCCTGACTCAAGCTTGAAGAATAGAATTTCTTGCTCAGTGCAGTGTCCACAGCTCAGCGACTTGGACTTCACCCTACCAAGAAACAAGGCAGGCAGCAGCTGTCAGTCACACAAGGCGGCTCTTTGATTGTTCTTTCTGTTCTATTTTATTCCCTTCACACGTCCCACCAACCTCTGGCAGCGTCCGTCCCTTGGGGTGACTCTTTCGGTGACACGTGCTGGTAGGGACCCCTCAGTACCGATTTTTATTCCATTTGCTTCATTTTCTATTTTGTATTCGCATCTCCTGTCCCACGGTGAAGCTCCTTTGGTGACAAGAGGCGACAGTCACCTCCCACTTGCAGCTCCTTTAATCATGTCCTGCCCACAGTGCAGCTCTTTTAGTGAGACGAAGCAGCGGGAAGCCCTCAGCACAGTTCTTTAATCTACTTACTTCGTTCAGTTTTACTCTATTCCCTATATTTTATGCTATTCGCACCTCGCAGGTCCTGCTGTGCAGCTCCTTCTCCTTCTCCTCATTCCTGACAGGTTTCCCCGCCCACTGCCACCGCTCCCTGCAGCCCTCCCCGCTCCCTGTTGGGGCTCAGACACTGCGGGCAGCCCCAGCTCCTTCTTTTTCTGAAAGGCCAAGAGCTCCACAGAACTGTATTTGTGTCTATTTTTAGATAGATAGATCTGACATTTCATTGATTGGTTCTTGGTATTTTATGCCTCTCTTAATATTTTATTCCCTTGGAGATCGAGAAAATGTCTTGATCTTCTATTTTTGCAATTTTGGAGGGGTTAGGAGGGTTTTTTCCCTCTCAGTACCTCCTGCTATGGCTCCTTATCCTTTCCATCTGTGTTTTGTTTTTTCTCTGCCTCCCCAGGGCACCAGGGCGAGTCCCCCCTGCAGCTGCGGGGCTGTGGCAGGGCAGGGAGCTTGGGCACTGCTGCCAGTTCCCCCCAGCCTGGGGCCAGCGTGGGGGCCAGCGGGGCTTTGGCTTCCTGTGCCCTCCTCCATGTCCCCTACCCCGGGTCTGTGTCCCCAGCCCTGTGCCCCCCTGGCTGTGCTTGGACATGGAAGACCAGGACGGCTCCATGGTCTGAGTCCAACGGGGTAGGCAGGGCCTGTGGGGAGCCCCCACTGCCCCTGGGGTGCAGGGACAGGGGGGTCGAGTCTGCTGAGCCCCCCAGATTAGTGGAGGAAAGGAACTCAAGGGTGTGGTCATGGGGGGTGATGCCACCCCTCGGGTCCCCAAGAGCTGCTCAGGTTGGGCAAGCTGAGGCCTGGACTGAGGGAGGAGGGGCTGGGGGGGGATTTTTCCAAGTCTGTGGGTGGCTGCTGCCCCACCCCCCAAGCTGGGATGTCCAAAGGTGGGAGCAGAGGGGGTTTCGGGGACACACAGATTCTCCTGCTTCTGTGCATGGGGAGCTCACCAAACCACTCTCCATCATTTACCATCAGTCCTGGCTCACCAGGGAGGTCCCAGATGACTGGAAATTGGCCAGTGAGACACACATCCGTAAGAGGAATTGGAAGGAGGATCCAGGGAACTGCAGGCCTGTCAGCCTGACCTTAGTGCCCAGCAAGGTTATGGAGCAGATCATTCTGAGTGCAATCACACAGCACCCACAGGATGGCCAAGGGCTCAGACCCAGCCAGCATGGGTTTGGGAGGGGCAGGTCCTGTCTGACCCACCTGATCTCCCTTTATGACCTGGTGACCTGTTTGGTGAATGAGGGGAAGGCTGTGGATTTGTCTACCTGGCCTTCAGCAAAGCCTTTGACACCATCTCCCCTGGCAAAGGACACGGAGAGAGAGAGTCCATGTGAGTGTTCACCCCTTGTCTCTGCCTCGCTAGGAAAAGACAGAGAATCCACCTCACAGCCAACTGAGGTGTGACACTGACACTGTCCATAAATACAACTCCACCATGAGGAATCTACCATTTGGGGATTGTTCTCTTTTGTTTTTACTTTTGGTGCTGGGGGAGTAGTTTGTTCTGGTCTGTTCACAGTTATATCTACATATAGAATTAGTAAAGAACAGTTATCCTTCTTATATCTATTTTCTAATTAAAGTTCCTTTTTCTTAAATGTGGAGGAATCCTCTCCTCTGCTTTTTGATAAACATTTTGGTTTTTCCCTCAAACTAAGAAAGTAGTAATAAAGGTCTCCGTTTGTACAAGCAACCTGAGTCTGTGCCTCAGTAGTCACAAAAAAGTGCCTACAAGGCAGCAAAAATTAAAAATCATGAAAACCCCCCATGCACACACTCAGACCAACCCTGTGGTGGCAAAAGCCTCACTACAACAGCTGTAAAATTGTGACTTTTGAGGTTTATCGCCCCCTTCCCTTCAATGTGCTATGTTTAATTAATCAGGCGGTTATTTCAGCCCCCCAAAGACAAGACCATGACCTGAGTGCTCAGTCCTGGCCCAGCCCTGGCATCACTCCAGCCACTGTCAACTCAACCAGCCCTGACTTTTGCAGCCCAGAAGTTCCTTTTCCAGAACTCTCCCTCACAGTGAAGCTCAGAAGACTGGGATCAGCTTCCTGGTGCTGCTTAAAAAGGAGATCATGGAGACTGGGAACAGAGTTTTGGTACTGAGTTAGTTACTGGCACACCCAGAGAAGAGACAAGAAATCATTAACCAGGACAGGGACTTGTTCTCACGTCCCACTGTTGAACATCGGCTGTTCTCCAGCAGCTTTGTGATTTTGTTCTCAGTGTGTTTCCTGGCCAAGAGCAAGGGATGCAGAAACCATCTGCAGAAATAGTTGTTTGCCTTAACCTTGATGTTAAAGAGTTCCCAACCAAGTGAGCTGTGCCTCCACTTTGGAGGGACTGGAATGTTCACGGTTCATGGCTCCAACACTCTCTAGTTGCAAAAGCAGTGGGTGCTTTGCTGTCCATGGGCAAAAGAACCACCCAGGGGCAGAGGGGGGAACACTCACCCCTGGAGCAGACAGGCTGGGCTGGGAGCCAGGGAAGGGAGGTGTTATTTTTATGCTTTTGTATCACTACAGACAGGAACCAAAACTGCTCCAAACCTACTTTACATTAAAACAAAATTGTTCTAAATTCTTCATATACAGATATATTGATAAAGTAAATCTAATCTGCCCCAAGAGACGGGTTAACATGAACCTGGGTCACCTTCCCTTTCAGGGGGGGTCAGGACAGGTGCCAGACATGGGGGGAAGCTTCTGGCAGCTGCTCACAGAACAACCCATCCCTGGAGCCCCTCCGCTACCAAAATCTGGCCACACAAACCCAATACACTTCCCTGCATGGATCACCTGGAACATGGGTCACCAGGTTTGTGCCCAGGATGGATCACCCGGAACATGGGTGTGGGGTGATAGCCCTGATAAACCCTTGATGAGTTGAGGAAAACGCCTGAGCTCCCTGGAGAGGTGCTCCCAGAATCACTGTCCCAGTCGCTTTCCAAAAGTGCTAAAGACAGCCTGATAAGATCAGTACTAAAGCCACTCAAATCACCTAAGAGAAAAAAAATGGTATAAAAGTGATGGGGCATGAGCAAAAATTAAGAGAGAAATGCCATCATCTCTGCAGGGGTAGCTGACAGGGGCTGCCCTGTCTCCTCCCACCTCTTTGGACAATGCAGGGGTGAGAAAACCATGTACTCTCTATATTTTGATACAACCACACAGCTAAACGTTATCACCAGCAATACAAAACCCACAGTAACTGGCACATACTTGTATTAATAAAAGTTATTTTGGGAAATGCTATTGAGAAATTTCTTTTCTTGCTATTAAGTCTTGTCCTCACAGCAGTGTCGAAGATGCTTCCAGCCTCTGGGTTGCCCAGTTTTAGGCAGGCAATGTTGGGTTCATAAGACTTCAGTTTTTCTGGAGACACTTATAGCAAATAAGTTCTCTCCGGCTAAAGTGTGGTCCTCACAGGAAGGTCGAAAATCTTTTCAGTCTGTGTTCTCTCCACTGTCAGTCAGGCAGCGTTGAGTTCATAAAGCTTTGATTGTTCCAAGAATGCTCATAGCTAATAACTTCATACTAATACAGGTGCAACAAGAAATCTTTGCATTTCTGCCCCTCCTTTTCATGTGACAGTGGGTCACCAGGTCTCTGCTAAACAGTGCTCACGAGGAATGTTGGTCATCAAGTCTTTAGCCAACATGGGTCTTCAGGTTTCTGCCCAATATGGGTCACTGTGGATCATCCAACATAGGTCCTCTGATGGGTAATGTAGTTAGAACAGCAGATGAAGCCCTTCCCATAGTTGGGGCACTCATAAGGCTTCTCTTACTGGTGGGTCTGTTGATGTTGGGTCAAGGTAGAGCTGTGGGTTCAGCTCCCTGTACTCAACGGGCCTCTCCCCAGTGTGGATGCACCGGTGCCTGACAAGGCTGGATCTCCGGTTGAAGCTCTTCCCACAGTCGGTGCAGTGGAAGGGCCTCTCCCCCGTGTGTGTCCGCTGATGCCTCAGGAGACACGACCTGGTCTGAAACCTCTTCCCACACTCCCCACAAAGGTAGGGCCTCTCCCCAGTGTGAATGCGCTGGTGGTTGACAAGGTCAGACCTCTCTCTGAAGCTCTTCCCACACTCCCCACAAATGTGGGGCCTCTCCCCAGTGTGGATGCGCTGGTGGCTGACGAGGCTGGAGCTCCGGTTGAATCTCTTCCCGCAGTCGGTGCAGCGGAAAGGCCTCTCCTCTGTGTGTGTGCGCTCATGCACAAGGAGATGGGAGCTGGTCTGAAACCTCTTCCCACACTCCCCACATGCGTAGGGCCTCTCCCCAGTGTGAATGAGCCGGTGGGTGAGGAGGTCAGACTTCTGGCTGAAGCTTTTCCCACACTCCCCACACATGTAAGGCCGTTCGCCAGAATGGATGCGCTGGTGAGTAAGGAGGTTGGATTTCTGGCTGAAACTCTTGCCACATTCCCCACAGGTGTAGGGCCGTTCCCCAGTGTGGATGCGCTGGTGAGTGAGAAGGTTGGTGTTCTGGCTGAAACCCTTCCCACATTCAGCACAAATGTAGGGCCTCTCCCCAGTGTGGATGCGCCGGTGGGTGATGAGGTTGGACCTGTCCCTGAAGCTCTTCCCACACTCCCCACATGTGTAGGGCCACTCCCCACATGCGTGGGGCTGTTCCCCAGTGTGGATGCGCTGGTGGCGGATCAGGTTTGAGTTCTGGCTGAAGCTCTTCCCACATTCCTGACACGTGTAGGGCCGTTCCCCAGTGTGGATCACCTGGTGTTGGATCAGGCTGGTGCTCTTGCTGAAGCTCTTCCCACATTCCAAGCACTTGTAGCGCTTCTCCCTGGTCTGAAGCTGCTGCTGCACCACCAGACCCGAGCACTTACTGAAGCTCTGGCTGCCTTCTCCCCAGAGGCTGAGTGTTTCCTCCTCGGACCACCCTGAGCTGGGGTTGCAGCCTTTCCTTGTGGGGGATGAGCTCCATGGGTTTTCCTCCCCAGTGACTTCCTGTGCCACTGAGCCGTTCAAAACGGCCTCTGCCCCGAGGTTCTGCCAGGGGCATTTGTCCTCCGTGCTCTCCATGCTCAGCTCAGGGCCTGGGGCAGGAACAAAAAAGAGAGATAAAAACAAGTAAAAAGAAGAAGGAGTGGAAGAAAGAAAATGAGAAAAGAACATGGAGAAGGAAGACAAAGAAGAAATAAAACGAAGGAAAAGGAAGAAGGAGAAAAAGGAACATGAAAAGAAAGAAGTAGAAGAAAAAGAAACAAGTTGAGGGAGGAAAGAAGGAAGAAGGAAAGAGGAGAAGAAAATGAAGGAAAGGAAGGAACAAGAAGTAAAAAGAACAAGGAAAGCACGGAATGAAGGAAGAAAGAAAAGGAAGGAGAAAGATGGAGTAGGAAGCTGGAGATGGAAGAGGGAATAGAAAGGAATAAGTAAAACAAAGGAGGAAGAGGAAGAAACAAGGAAAATAGGAACAAGTTGAAGGAAAAGAAAAAGGAAGAAGCAGAGTAAGAAAGAAGGAGCAAAGAGAAAGAAGAAAAGCAGGAATGAGAAAGGAGAAAAAGGAAAAATGAACAGGAAAGAGAGGAAGGAACAAAAAGCAGGAAGGAGAGAAAGGAAGAAGGAGACGAAATAAAAAAGCAAAAGGAAGAAGGACAGGGAGGGGATTTGCCTCCTGCCCACAGGGAAGGCCAAGGAGACCCCCCAAACCTGTCCCCGGCAGGATGGTGTCGGCAGCGGGGTTGTCCTGCAGCCGGGGCCATGCTGGGCTGGAAGATGCAGCACAAGAGAGGGGCAAATGGGCACTGACTTCCTCCTCACCTGCCTGGGGGTCCTGGGGCATCTTCTTCTTCCTCACAGCCTCCTCCTCCATCCTGCCAAGGCTTGGGAAGGAGAAATCCTGGTTTGGGGGAAAAACAAAGTGTGAGTGCGTTGGCTTGGGGGTTCCTCCTGCCCAAATCCATCTCTAGAGCTCACTGGGCATCTTGTGTCCCCAAAAAACTTCAGAAGACCAAGATTTGTCCCAAACCAACCCTTCCCAGAGCTGCTCCTCTCTGAACTCTCCACTACAGGGTTATTGGGGTACCCCTGTCTGCACTGCTGGGGGTCCTGCGTTTATTCAGGACCCCCCCTCCAGGGGGTCCCAGTCCTCTCTGTGCTGCTGGTAATCCCAGGGGTCACACCTCTATGAACTCCAGCTTTGTTGTTCTGGGTCCCCCCCTTCTCTGTGCTGTTGGGGGTCCTGGGGGTTCCCCTCTCTTGGGTCCTGCTTAGGGATGCCAGGGATTTGGGCATCCCAGGAGTCCCTTCTGCCCTCTCTGCTGCCATGTGCCCAGAGCCCCAGGGGTTCCGCCTCTGTTGGGTCTTGTCTTCTCCAGGCTGCTGGGGGTCCCACCTCCGCCCTGCATTAGTGCTCTCCCCTCCTGCCCACACTGCCAGGGATCCTCCCTCTCTGGAACCCCCATTTAAGGGGCTCGGGGCTCCCTCTGTGCTCCTGCCCCCTCATTCCAGGAATAGGGGACTTCCACAGCTCCGGTATTGCCCCTCTCCGTTCTCCCCACTCCGCAGGTCCCGGAGTTCCCTCCTGGCCCACCTCAGGGGCTCCAAAACCTGTATTCCCTGGACTCCCCTTTTCTGGGTACAGGAACCCTCTGCACCCCCAAAACACCTCTTTCCACACCTAGTCCTGCCTTTCCTTGACATTGGGACTCTCTTGATCTCTCATTCCCAGGTACTGAGATGCCCCTGCACCCCCTTATCCTGCACCAATACTCCCCTGTATGCCCTTTCCTGGCCATCCCACCTCTTCCAGCCCACAGATCCCCCCTTTTCTTTGACTCTGGGATCCCCAGGACCCCCACTGCTGCATTTCCCACACCACAGACACCCCTGTTTTGAACACTGGTGGACCCCTTGAACCCCTTTCTCTAGCTACTCTGGGTCTCCATACCTCATGGTTTCCCTTTCCCTGACATCAGGAATCCCTGGACCCCCCTTTCCTGGGCACAGGGTGCCCCTGGATCCTCCATCCTACTTCGTCAAGCCCCTACAGCCACCTTTCCTTGGCCTTGCCACCCCTTGAAATCTCCAGCAGTCCCCCCTGCAACCCCAAGATTCAGCCTAAAACACCAAGATGAGCCCAAAAAAGCCCTGCTAGGAGTTTCATATCTCTGGTCTCTCCACTTTAGGGTTTGAGCGGGCCCCACGTATGTTGGGGGCTCCTCTGTGGAGGGTCCCCACCCTCTCTAGGCTGCTGGCAGTCCTGGGAACCCCAAAGGTCACCTCTCTTTAGTCTCTCACCATTTTGAGGTTCTGTGGTCTCCCCCTCTCTGGGGTCCCCCAGTTTAGGGATGCCAGGGGTGATTTGGGCCCCCAGGGGTCCCTTCTTTCCTGACTCTCTGCTTGGGGTGGTGGGTTCCCAAGGGCCTCTCCTCTCCAGGATGCTGAGGGTCCCCAGGGTGCCCCGTCTCTGGGCTCCTTGTTTCAGAGTCCCAGGGGGGTCCCTGAGTACCCCGAGAAGAGAATCAGGGGAGAAGGAACCCCTGGGGCTGTCGGTATTCCTAAACCAGACACTGGAGAGGAGGGAATCCCAGAACACCAAAGGGGTCAGATCACAAGAGTGTGGGACCCCTGGCATTCCCAGGATCTCCAGCAGCCTGGAAAAGGCAGAACGCCAGAGAGAGGCCCCCAAAACACAAGGCACCCCCAACAGCCTGGACAGGGGCGACCCCCAGAACTCCAAAGTGGAGAGATCAGAGAGAGCAAATTTCTGTGAGGGTTCCTTGGAGGTGAATGTTGGTGGTTTGAATTTGTTTGGCCTTAATCTGCATATTTTGGAGGGTTTTTCTGCCGAATCTTGATGGTTTGGGGCTTCAGGGGATCTGTGCCAGGCACCTCCATTTGGGAGAATGGGAAGATCCCAGGATTTTCCAGCATCAAGGGATGCTCCCCAAGCAAAGCCCCTTTGGGGGTGACTCCCTTTTTTCCCTACGCTGTGGTCGGTCCTCACTTGCTCACATCATTCCCTTTTCCAGGAGCATCATCCCCAATTTCCCCCTTTCAGCATCAGGGAAAAAAAAAATAAATCCTATTCTCCAGCTTTTCAGGGCTGCCCCTGTGTCTCGCTCAGCTTCAGTTCTCCTGGTTCAGTTCTCATTTCGAGATCCCAGTCTGGGATTCTGGGGGAGGTTTAGGGTTGTCTCGGGTCAGTTTGGGGTTCTTGGGGAGGTTTGGAGTGGTCTGGGAGGAGGTTAAGGGAATTTGGGCAGGTCTGGAGAGGTCTATAAGACATTTGGGGGTCCTGGAGTTGTTTTGAGGGGTCTGAGAAAGGGTTTGGAAGGTCTTCGAGTAGTTTGGAGGGTCTGGGAGAGGGTTTGGGGGTCTCTGGGGCATGTCCCGGGAGCTCCGGGGCGTCTGTGGGAGGATCTGGGGGAGAGGGGAGGAGGGGAGTCCAGGAGGGAATTTGACGCATCCTGGGCGTCTGGGGAGTTTTGGGGGGCCCAGGGGGGGCTTCAGGGGCCTCACGGGGTTTTGGGGGGGATTTTGGCGAGTCATGAGGGAGGTCCCGGGGTGGGGGGAGGGGCTCACCTTCACGGCCAACCTTCACCTCCGCCTTTGCCTTCACCTTCACGGCCAACACGGCGCCGAAGCAGTCCCGGGGGTCTGTGGGGAGTGGGCAGGTCATGAGGGACCCCCGAAACTCGTCCTGAGCGCCCAACCCCCCCCACACCCCGCCACCATTTCCTCACCGCTTACTCAGCGCCGCGCGCGGCGTCCCGCCCTCAGCCGCGTCCCGCCCTCCGCCCCCGCCGCATCTCATTGGTCACCCTGACCGCCCGTCAACTTTAGCAGCCAATCAGCACTTAGGAATGCGTAGGTACGGGGAGAGCCTGGAGTCCACCGCCATTTTAGGTTTTTTAGGACTACAACTCCCATAATGCACCGCGACGCGATCGGGACTGCAACTCCCGTCAGCCTCGCGGTGCCGCTCGGCCCCGAGGGGGGGTGGGGGGTGTTGTCTCAGCCTCCCCACGTGTCCCCAAATCCTTTCCCTGGACTCCCAAGTGCACTCCTGGTCCCCAGTCTGCCCCAGAATTGCCGTCAGGACCCCCAAGTGCCCTCCCAGTGCCTACTGAAGACCAGCAAATCCCCTCCCCAGCCTCACAAGTACCCTCACAAGCGCCCCCAGGTCCCGCAGTTCCTCCCTTTCTTACTGCAGCCCGCTCGGCATTGCAGGTTTGAGGTGCAGGGCAGGGCCCCGGGTGTGCCAGACCCCAGGGAATATCAGCTCGGCCTGGGCACTCCAAGCACAGCTGGATCTGCAGCTGCCCCCGTGACCTCGTGCTCTGTTTCCCAGAGCTTTGGGAAGGGAAGCAGGAAGAAGAGAACGACCTTGGGGAGAGCAGAAGGCAGGGAATTGTTCCAGAGGACTGAGGTGAGAGCTGGGCTGGGCTTGACACGCCAGAGGGAAGGGAGGGAATCCACAGGGACCTGGAGAGCAGAGTTTCACACAGTTGGACTCTGAGCAATGTGATTGAGCTGAGCCCTGCTCGTTGCAGGGGTTGGGACTGGGTGGCCTTTAAAGGTTTTTTCCAGCCTGAACTGCTCTGGGATTCTATGCATTTGCACTTTCATGCCACATTCTGCTCATTTTCTGGGCTTGCTTGGAAGCAGATTTTGCCTGTAAGTCAGACAAGTACAGACATGACACCTGTAGGTTGAATGAATGTCAGCAAACCTGTGGCTGCAGGTGAGCAAAGTCACCTGAGCACACCCAGGGGTGTCCCCGCCCTGCTGTAGGGACAGACCCCCGGGCCCAGCACCACCTCTGCCCTCCCCAGATCTGCCCCTCCTGCCCCTTCCTCTGCACTGGGGAGAGGGGACAGGAAAAATCTGCATCTCCCTCCTGCTTCCCAGCCCAGGAACAGTTTTAGAGCTGCAGCTGCTGCTCAACACCCACAGCTGGGGCTGCTTTGGGACCGGTTTTATTTAACCTCTTGTTCTGAGAGAGGAGCCTTTCCCTGGAGCAGAGGCCCTGCCCAGGGCTGGGAAATGGTTCTGTGTGGGAAGGCTGGTGGGCTCCATCCACCCTGACCCTCTGGGGGCCGGTGGGTGAAGGCGGTTTAGGAGCTGCTGATCCCCCACCCAGAGAAATTCACTGGAGCTTTGATCCAAAACAGGCCTGTGGGCAGGTGGGAGTCAAGACATCTGGGAGAGAGGAAAGGAGGGGGAAAGCTCTGAGGGAGAGATTTCTGTGCCTCCATCCTCTTTTGCCCCCTTTCCCCCCACACTTGGTTTTCACCCCAAAATGCCCCAAGCTGCAGCCTGGAGGAGGAGGAATTTGGGGGCTGGAGACAGGAACAAAACACTGCAGAATGAAACCTGATTAAAAATTCAAGCATTTGGGCAGGAAAAAAACATCCTTTTGGGTGTTCCCTTTGCAAACACAGGCAGGAGGTTCTCACCTGGAAAATCTTTGCCTGTGGGAGAAGTACCAGGTGCAGGGGCTGGCAATAATTTTATTTTCAGTGCTATTGAAAAGAACACCTGCTGGACATTGATGTGGGAGGTTTATATAATTTTAGTAAGTATAGAAACCCTTTGCACTTGCCAGTGACTCAACAGCAGCATCAAACAATATCTCTAGTCTGTGTCAGTTGATCATTTTTCTGTTTTTATAGTTTGTTTTTTTTCTTCATATTTCACAAATTGCTCCCATGGAACCAGTTTGGCTTATCAGCTTTTTGTTTTTATTTTAGGAGCACAGGACATCCTGGCAAAGCCCTGGGATGGAGCAGGAGCTGTGCAGGCCCTGGGAGCTCGGGGTGTTGTCTGAGCTCAGGTGGTGGCAGGAGGAGCTGAGGATGCCCCTGTCCCCTCTGTGCCCCGCCAGGGGTGGCAGCGCCTTCCCCAGCCCTTCCTCCCTGCGGGCTGGCCTTGCCCAGCTGCCAGGCTGTGGCTCCAGGCCTGGCTGGCCCCGGGAGGGGCTGGCACTGCCTCCTGCTCCGGAGCAGCGCTGGGACCCCGGGGCACGTTCATCCCCCCGGGCTCTGCCTTGCCCAGGGTGCCCTGGGCGGGAGCACAGCCAGGCTGGTGCTGAGGGTGTCCCCGGGGCTGGTGCTGAGGGTGTCACTGAGGGTGTCCCCGGGGCAGGAGCAGCTGGGAGGGTCCCAGCCCCGTGCTCAGCACCACCCCCACCCCTCACTCTGGCCTGGTTTAACCCCGGGGGCAGCTGATCCCTCCCAGCTGCTCACAGACTCTGCTCCACACTGGGCTGGGGGACACAATCCAAGGGGGTAAAATGCCAACCCCCATGGGCTCAAATGAGACAGTTTAATACGGAAACCAAACCTAAACCAGTCAAGGGATGCAGAAAGCAACAGGAGCCACTCCCAGCCACCCCAGGCCCTGCCAGGGCAGCAGCAACAGCAGTTGTGTTGCTGCAAACATGGGGTGTGGGACATCCACTGGGGAAGGGGGCTCAGCTGGCCCAGCTGTGCTCCCTCCCAGGCCCTTGTGCCTCTCCCAGGCTGTTTGCTGGGGCTGGGCTGAGGGGCAGGACAGGCCTGGGCACTGTGCCCTCCCTGCTCGGCTGTGGCTCAAACCCCACGGTGTCCCTGGGATGATCCGTTCCTAAAGAACGTGGCCTCAGCATCCCAGCCTTCAGCTCTCTCATTGCAGACCCCAGCCCACCCTCCCAATGCCAAGCCCACCCCTTTTGAGGTGATAAGCAATGGAGAAAAGTCCCACAAATCCAAGCAGATCCTCCAAAGATCTTCCTGAACCCCAACATCCTCTCAAATCCCAGAAAATGGAGGGGCTTTGGAGGTTTTGGTTCTTTATTTTTACCCTAATTTCAGGTGCTTTGAAGGGATGAAGATGAATTACAAGTAAATCAGGGGCAAAAGAAAAGGATTTGCATGTTGGTGTCATGTGAATATCCATGGGCGGGTGGAAGAGACTTTTTTGGAGGAGTTTCTCCCCATTGTCTCCAACACCTTGGTTCATTCCCCAGTCCATCACCACTGGGATGTGGAAGACTCCCATGGGCCACAACTAAAATCATGGAGTTACTGAGGTTACAAAAGAGCTAGAACATCATCCATTGTTGCTTGGTGCCATCAGAAGAAATGATGGGATGGAGCAGATGAGACTTTCTGGAGTGTAAAGTCAACAAATCCCTTTTTCCCAGAGAATTTGTGACATCGGTCTGTGTCCTGATGGATGTTCCTCCTGCTGTGTTCACCCAAGTGCCCACAGAGAACCAGAAGGATGTGGAATCTACCAGCCAGGTGTCTTCCCGACATGGATCACTGGGAATGTGGGTCACAAGGTCTGTTCTCAATGTGGGACCTCCCATGGGTGATGGAGTGGGAGCAGTGGACAAAGCTCTTCCCGCAGTCGGGGCACTTGAGGGGCTTCCCTTACTGGTGGGTCCGTTGGTGTTTGGTCAAGGTATTGCTATCCTTGAAGCTTTTCCCACACTCCCCACATGGGTATGGCCTCTCCCAAGTGTGGACGCATCGATGTCTGATGAGGTTGGAGCTCTGGTTGAAGCTCTTCCCACAGTCAGAGCAGGAGAAGGGCCTCTCCCCGGTGTGTGTCCTCCAATGCCTGAGGAGAATTAAGCTGGTCTGAAACCTCTTCCCACACTGGAGACATTCATAGGGACGTTCTCCGGTGTGGATCTTCTTTTGGCAGGTGAGGTTGGTGCAGTTGCTGAAAGTCTTCCCACACTCTCCGCATGTGTAGGGCCATTCCCTGGTATGGATGTCCTGGTGGCAGGTCAGGTCACAGCACTGGCTGAAGATCTTTCCACATTTCAAGCACTTGCAGGGCTTCTCCTCAGGGTGAAACTGAACATGCACCACCAGGTTCTGCTGGGGGGATTTGTCCTCCGTACTCAGCTCAGGGCCTGGGGCAGGAAGGAAGAAAGACAAGGAGGGGATTTGCCTCCTGCCCACAGGGAAGGCCAAGGAGACCCCCCAAACCTGTCCCCGGCAGGATGGTGTCGGCAGCGGGGTTGTCCTGCAGCCGGGGCCATGCTGGGCTGGAAGATGCAGCACAAGAGAGGGGCAAATGGGCACTGACTTCCTCCTCACCTGCCTGGGGGTCCTGGGGCATCTTCCTCTTCCTCACAGCCTCCTCCTCCATCCTGCCAAAAAAGGAGGGGTGTAATTAGAGAGGGTTTTGGGTGGGATCCGAGGCAATTTGCTGTGGAATTGGGTATTTTAGTTGAAATAGATTTTAGGCTAAATTGAGGAGATTTTGGGGAGAAATCAGGGAGATTTTAGGAGGAATTAAGGGAATTTTCAGTGGATTTAAGGGAATTTTTAGTTGTCTTCAGAGAATTTTCAGTGGATTTAAGGGAATTGGAGGGGGAATTAAAGGAATTTTGGATGGAATTAAGGGGATTTTTGGTGGAATCTTGAGGATTTGGGGTGAAATTTGAAGGATTCAAGATCAAATTCTGGGGATTCCCAGAGGGATTAGCGATTTTTGAGTGGAATTAAGGGATTTGGGGTGGAATTAGAGGGCTTGGTACCACCAAAAGAAATGATGGGGTGGAGCAGGTGAGATTTTTTGGGGTGTAAAGTCAACAAATCCACTCTTCCCAATGAATTCCCAATGCCGGTCTTTGTCCTGATGGATGTTCCTCCTCCTGCGTTCCTCACGGTCACAGTCATGGCCATCTCATGGGTCTGAGCACCTCAGAGTCATGGTCGTGTCGTGGCATCCCATGGTCAAATGGTCAGTGTTCTCTCATGGCACATGGTCAGTGTCACCTCATGGGTTTGATCACGTCATGGTCATCATCATCTCATGGTCACGACCATCTTGTGTTCATGACCCTCCAGTGGCTGGGGCTGGAAAACCCTCTGAGGTCATTAAGTCCAACCATTAACCCAGCCCTGCCACGGCCACCAACAAACCATGTCTCAAAGTGCCACCTCCACATGTGTTTTTGGGCACCTGCAGAGATGGGGACTCCACCACTGCCCTGTGCCAGGGCTGGAAAACCCTTTGCATGGAAACATTTTCCTGATACCCATCTAAACCTGCCCTGGAACAACTTGAGGGCATTTCCACTCAGATATTCCCTTGGTTTTGGATGTCCCTCGTTTACGTCCAAGCAAGATCACCTGACAGAGTCCTCAAAGTTGTAATTTCATTACTTTTTTACCTCCTTCCATCATATTAAGCCTTTGGTTTCCACACAGGAAGAATAAATACATTAAACAACAATTTCCTGATTATTGTCCAGTTCATTCCCCTCCCCAGGCCCACCCCCTCCCCTGCCCCCTCCTCAGGGGAGAGGAGATCCCAGGGAACAGCCCCAGAGCCCTTCATGGAAGCTTCCAAGTTGACTTTGCCCTTTTAGAAGTAGCTTTCTATTTTGGGATCCTCCGGAGACTCCTCTGGGCATCTCCCAGCCTTGTCCTCTCTGAGGCTGTATTTGATATCCCAGGTGACAGCCCCACACTGCTCCAATCAGACTGGAGAGGATTTATCTCTTTTCCTGGAACCTACACCTTCCAGGATCTACCTGAGACTCCTCCCAGGCCTCTCCTGGAGCCTTTTCACATCTCAAGGGAGATGAGATCCCAGGGAGCAGCCCCAGACTACTCTAGGGAAGCTGCCAGAGAAGATTTTTTCCCTTTTGAAGGAAACTGTGTCCTCCTGGATTCACCCCAGACTCCTCCCAGGATTCTCTGGAAGTCTTTTGAGCTCTGATTTTGGAACCTGAATTGCTCTTTGCAGGCCCAGAATCTTCCAAGGAAGGTTTCCAATGTATTTTTTCTCATTTGGATGTAAATTTTTGATTTGAAATCAATCCAAGACTCAACCCAGGTGTGTCCCGTAGTCTTCACATCTCAAGGAAGCCGAGTTCCCACGAAACAGCCCCAGATTGCTCCAGGGAAAATTTCTGAGATTTTAGGCTTGTTTAGAAGTAGCTCTCTACTCTGGGATCCACTGGAGATGCCTCCTGGCATCAACCAGAGTATTTACCTCTCTGATTCTCTTCATTTCCTGCGTGGAAGCTCCAAGGCAGGTCCCTGCGATGATTTTTCTCTTTTGAAGGAAAATGCATCCTCTGGGATCCAGCTGGAGCCTTCTCAAACATTGCCTTGAGTCTTCATTTTTCTTCTGGGAAACTGAAACCCCTGATACCAGCCCCAGACTGCTCCAGGGATGATTCCAGACATGATTTTCTTCTTTCTGTGGTTTCTGGATCTTCAAGGATCTATTTTGGGCTCCTCCCAGGATTGTCCTTGAGTCTCTGTGATTTCTGGATCTGCAATCATGTGTATCAGCCCCAGACTCCTCCAAGGAAGGTACCCAAGATGATTTTTCTTCTTTTGTAGAGTCTTCACCTCCCAAGACCTGAGACTCCCCCCAGGCCTCTCCTGGAGTCTTTTCCCATCTCCCCAATGGAGCTGACATGGCAGGGAGCAGCCCCAGAGGTGCAGGGCAGCTGCCCGAGGTGATGGCAGGACAGAGGGAGCTGTGCAGGCCTGGAGGGGCACAGGGGCTGTGCCCTGTGCTGGCTCAGGAGCAGCTGGATGTGCCTCCTGCTGTGCTGGGGGGTGCGTGTGTGTGCCCTGCTGGGCACAGTGAGGAGCAGCTGCAGCTGCCCCTTGTGCCAGGGCTGTGTCTGCCTTTGCTGCTGGACACAGAGAGGCCAATTGGGCTCCTCTTGTGGTGACAGGGGTGCCAGGGGTGGGCAGTGCCCTCTGTGCTGCTGCCGAGCGCTGGGCAGGGCTGGCTGATTCTCTGGGTGTTACAGTGTGCCCTGGGCCCTGCAGTGTCACAATGTCTCCTGGGCACCCTGAGGCTCCCATCACACAGCCCTGGCAGTTGCCTCACCTGAAATATTTGGGCAGTTTTGGGCACCACAATAGAAGGAAGAGATTAAGCCATTTGAGAGTGTCCAAAATAGACAACCAAGATGGGGGAGGGTCTGCAGGGGCAGTGTGTGAGGAACAGCTGAGGGCACTTGGTGTGTTCAGCTGCACAACAGGAGACTGAGGGGAGACCTCACTGCAGAGACGACTTCCTTGGCAGGGGCAGAGGAGGGGCAGGCACTGATCTCTGTTCTGTGAGGACCAGGGACAGCACCCAGGGAATGGCCTGGAGATGTATCAGGGCATGGTTAGGTTGGATATTAGAAAGAGGCTCTTCCCCCAGAGGGTGGTGGGCACTGACCAGGCTCCCCATGGCAGTGGGCACAGCCCTAAGGCTGCCAGAGCTCCAGGAGTGTTTGGATGATCCTCTAGGGCACAGGGTGTGACTCCTGGCTTGGTCCTGTGCAGGGCTGAGAGTTGGACTCCATGATCCTTCTGGCCCCCTTCCCACTTGGCATATTCTGGGATTCTGTGACACCAGCTGGGCTGGTCCCACTGTATGAGGAGTCCTGTCCCCCACAAAAAACACTGTGGGTGTGTTGTAGTTTGGAATTATTATGTAAATTCTCTCCCCTGCCACTAAGTACTCATGCCATTAATTAACAAAGAAAGTAGTTAACTGCTATTGTCTTCTTCTTGATCACTTGGGCGGGGGCAGGTTGTCTCTGTTGCTCTTGGAGACTACACATGGCTCAGGTCGGGGTGTGTGTTGCGGGGTGGGGGTGGGGGGTGGGGGGGCTGTTGTTGCTGCTCCTTGTTGGGACTGTGGAGTAAGGCAG
The DNA here is from genome assembly GCA_013398505.2 of Rhegmatorhina hoffmannsi. Lineage (NCBI taxonomy): Eukaryota > Metazoa > Chordata > Aves > Passeriformes > Thamnophilidae > Rhegmatorhina > Rhegmatorhina hoffmannsi. The sequence continues at coordinate 57,784 of CM031077.1, forward strand.
TTTTCACGTGCCACTGCTGTTGCTCCTGGTTTCGGCATTGGGGTCCCAGTCTCCATTCCAGTCTCACCGCTGCCTGCAGTGTCATGACCGGCCTGTCCTGCCTGCAGCAACGACCCGGGAGAGAGAGGTCGCGGCTGCTTTCTGGGACACGCTGCGGTTCTCTGTTTTCCAGCTTTCCTTCTTCGTTTGGGACAAGGAACACAGGGGGAGAGACAGAGTTCATCTGAGAGCTCACCACTCGTCTGTCTCACTGGAGAGGGACTGGAAGCTCACCTTGCAGCCAGCCAGGCTGTGACAGACACTGTCCTTAAGTATAACTTTTTTCTTCAGGAGAAAACCTGCTGAGTTTTGGGGTTATTGTGTTTCGGTTTTCTTCCTGTGTTGGGGAAGCAGTTTGTTCTGGTCTGTTTACAGTTATATATATAAATATCACAGTTAAGAACAGTTATCCTTCTTATATCCATTTTTTTTTATTAAAGTTCCTTTTCTTAAATTTGATAAAGAGTGGTGTGATTATTGTGGAGGAGGACCCCTCCTTTGCTTGTGGGTAAACATTTTGGTTTTTCCCCTCAAACCAAGACACGGTGCCCTCTTTGTGGCGAGGGGTCCCAGACCCACACCAGGAGCCCTGGAGAAAGGTGGGGACAGCCTCCTGCAGGTGGGATGTCCATCAAACATGGGTCCCTAATAAGCCGTTTGTAACACCTCAGAGTTGGGGATTACAACCCCCCTCAGCCACCAGTGGAGCCAGGGGGGTCACTGCAACCCATGGAGTGAGGGGGGGACTCCCAAGAGCCATTTATAACCCCTTAATACTGGTTGAAAACAGCAGGATCCACCTCCAAATGGGGTCATCTCGCTCCCTTCCAAAACGCCAGGGATTCACCCCACCCCTTTGAAAAAGAGGAAGGGGATCTGAAAAAGATGTTTATAGCACCAAAATTGGTGGAAAGCAGCAGGATCCTCCACAAAAACATATTCCTTTGGTCCCTCCCTGTGGTGCCCCACTCCAGGTGCTGGAGACACACATCAACTTCACATCTCCCAGTACCCCCTCTCAATTGGGGCCACTGCAAAAACTCCCTCAGTATTACAGGGTACCCCAAAGCCTCTTCAGGAACAAGAGATACCCCAAAATCCCTTGAGAAAAGGGGTACCCCCTGGCCTCATCCCATCCCACTTCTCCCGGGTATGAAGTCCCACTTCTCTGGTTTTGACTTCCCACAGGTGGTTTTTAGGGGGCTGTTGGGAGGGATTGAGTAATTCTGGGGTGGGATCAAGCCATTGTTGATCCTCCTCAGCTGCTGGACTGAAAAGTGATGGAGAGAAGTTACACCACTTGGGGCCCCTGAACTATGTGGAAAAAACCTCCCCTAAATCACCCCAGAATGCTGAGATTGTCTGGAATATCCTGTTGAGGAATATTTCAATAACACAGGCCATAGTGTGTTATTGGAAGCCTATGTGCACAGCCCAGGCCATGGAGAGGGAAACGGGGCTCCTGTATCCTTGAGCCTGCTTCAAGAAGAGCAGTAAACAATAGAAAGAATGCGGCAGCCGTTGGGAGAAGCAGGTAAACACACTGATACAGAAGGGTGTAGTTTTGAGAAAAGTACCAATCCAGCTGGTAGCACGCCCTAGCCATTGACCAATGATATTCCTGTACTATTCGTGGACTCAGAGAATATGTGATATGTGTGTGTGTAATGTAAACAATAAATTAGAGCAGTGACCATACTCCTATGGAGGTTACGTCTTGATTCTCGCGCCGGAACCTGGGGAGCTCAAAAAACCGACATTTCTTACTTTAACTGATGGAGAATTGCGGGCTTAAATGCGGTGATTGCTGATTCTTGGATGTCGGTCGGAGTCTGGACCAGGTAGCTGAGATCAGTGCCTGTGGAACTGCGCTGGTCGTTCACGCTGAGGAGGCGGGGTAGGAGAGGCTGCCGTGGAGCAAAGTGCACGGACCGCGGTAAGCAAAAGCAAGAGTCGCTCTCTCCCTCCTACCAGGTGTCTTGGCTTATTGATAAGATGGAAGCCGAGACAGCTGCTGCGAAACGGCTTTTGCTGGGCACACTGGCTAAGCGTGGTGAGGCAGTCAGCGAAAAACTGTTTGAAAAGCTCGTTGTATGGGCCAGAGAGCATGGCTTTTTCCAAAGCCCGCCCATGTTATTTATGTGGGAACAATGGAAGGCGGTTGGTGATTTGTTGTGGGACTTGCTTATTCAAGGGAAGAGTAAGCAAGCGGCTGGGCTGGAAGGAACGTGGAAAGTTGCTGTTACTGCCCTTAAGGATATGAAGGCAGAATCAAAGATCGCGGCTGCAGCTGTAAAGATGCTCGCGCCTGAGGGGGAGAACCGCGCTGACCCGTCTGCGCCCCCGCTCCCGGGGTCGGGGTGCGGGAAGAGTTGGAAGGCTCTCCTGGGGCTAGGAGGGGGTAGCTTTGCCGTGAAGGGGATGTCTGGGAAGACGCACCACTCTGTAAGTGAGTTTTTGTCTGAGTTTGGTGCTGCTGCCTCTGACACCGATGGAGTTGCGGTGCTGTCCCGGTCCACCGTGGGGATGTCCGCTGGAGCCATGTCGGGGGCAGGCGGCCCTAGCAGCGGTTCGGGGGCTGCGCCTGCGCCTTCCGCCGCTCCGCAGGGAGAGCCCGCAGCCCCTGCGGGGGGAGCTGCCATCGCTCCTGGGCCGGCGCCTGCCGCGGTCGCTGTGGGTGGAGCTACCATCGCTCCTGGATCGGCCCCTGTCGCGGCCCCTGTGGGAGGGGCTGCCGCTTCTGGGTCTGCGCCTGCTGCTGCCGAGGCTGGAGGGCCCGCAGCCTCGGCAGGGGGGTCGGATGGCGAGCGAGGCCATGTGTTAACACCTTTAGAGCAGCAAATGAAGGACGTGTTAGAACAGATTGCTGAGGCGAGTAAGCAAACCATGAAAGCCCTTCGGAAGACAGAGGGGGAGCAGCGTCCATTGGCCAAGTCATTGCCTTTCCCTTTTCAAACTTACCGGGACCCCTCGCCCTGTTCAGAGGATGACGAGGACAGTGCTGCTTGCCCATCCTCTCACAACTCTAATGCACTAGCGCCATCTAGTGATGGGAGGCCCCGTGTAACGCGGTGGTCTGGATTCATTAGGGATTCAATCTTGGAAGGTGATTGGACAGCGGTGGATACTGTTGTCTGTCCTGTTGTGCTTGACAACGGTGGTCCGCGTTAT
>CM031078.1:0-19349 GCA_013398505.2 Rhegmatorhina hoffmannsi
CCGGGAGGGGAGGGAAGGGGGCGTGGCGTGAAGGAAATAAAGGGGGGGGCCCCCCCCCCCCCCCCCCGTGTGCTCTCCAGCGACTTCGCTGTGGCGAGGCACCCTGTGCGCAGTTTGGCCAATAAACCCTATTTTGCTTTGCTCCTTCAACTCGTCTCTAAAAATTCTTCGAGCCGAGATTTTTCTCACAAGCAATCCCCCAGTTAGCGAGGTAATGGGAAAAAATTTACTCTTTGTGTTTTAGTCATGTGTTTGTGGTTGTCCCAGCGCCCTTCCTGTGCTGACTCACACATAGGTGTTTCATTACGAGAGACACGTGGACGTGCTGGAGAGAGTTCGACCAAGGGCCATGAAGATGATGAAGGGACTAGAGCACCTCTCCTATGAGGAAAGGCTGAGAGGGCTGGGACTGTTTATTCTAGAGAAAAGGAGGTTCAGGAGGAATCTCATTAATGTATATAAATACCTGAAGGGAGGGTAAAACCAAGATGGAGCCAGGATCTTTTCAGTGGTGCTCGGTGACAGGAGAAGAAGCAATGGGCACAAGCTCAAACATAGGAGGTTCTGTCTGAGGTTCACTGTGAGGGTGACTGAGCTCTGGAACAGGTTGCTCAGTGGGGTTGTGGAGATATTCAAAAGCCACCTGGGTAACCAGCTCTAGGAGACACTGCTTGCTCAGGGAGATTGGACCAGGGGACCTCCAGATGTCCCTTCCAACCTCAACCATTCCACAATTCTGTGGACAGGGGCCCCAAGACAGAAATGCATGCACATGTAGACACATGGCTTTTGAGACAAGTTAGTGCCTGTAAGTAATCTGTGAGTAACAGTCCACACCCTTAAATAACACACCCAAGATAGGTTAAAAAATGGCTCTCATTTCTTTCAAAGACAGAGGGAGAGAGACAAGTTAGAGGTACTGTCAAAGCTCACAGTTCTTCCAGCCTCACTGCATATCAGATGAGCAATCATGATGACCCTTTCTGTGTAGAATGAGTATGAGAACATTACCTTTGTGTGCCGAGCCCAGAGTGCTGAGCACATCCCATGCTTAGTTTGCAAACCATCATGTTTCCATCCTCATCCAGACCAAATGTCATGTTTTTTCCGCTGCTCATTTCCCAAAGTATTTGCTAAGGACTGTCCTTTCCCTGCTACAGCAGTAATAACTTTGTCCCTCTCAATAAACAGGAACAATGACCTGATCAGAGCCAGTACTCTTAACTCCCATAAAACAGAAAAGCTTCCAGTAGGTGAAGCTGGCGAAGGCTAACAACAACATTATAAAAGTGAGAGTGATGCCTAAGGGGTTTTTTTATAGATTTTAGAAGTAGAAGCAATTGTAGTAAAATGTAGATTTTAGTATTTTAGTATTTCTAGCACCTTAAGTTCAATGTTTATGCATTCTAACCCCATCCCATATCAATCCCTTAAAATTCCTTTAGTTGTTTAGACTTATTTTCAAGGTAGAAGGCTGAATAATATTTTAAGGCCTGTGCTACGAGACATAAACATAAGCAGAGTGACCTTGAAGTCCAGAACACTGGAAGGCCTCCAAGTGCCCTGTGTGCTGCAAGGAAGATGAAGATGATGAAGAGGGGGTCCCACTCTCCCCCAGACTCAATTCCTGACGGGGTGGGACGGGGCTGGACTGAGGGGATGGGTGAACAGGGGTTTGGCTGGACATTATTATAAAACCATGGAAATCAGTGTGCGACATGCGCGTCAATATATATTCCTGAGGGCCCTAGGCCTGGAAATTAAAGGACCTTTGCTTTTTATCTTATCCCACATTAAGTTGGCTCGGAGTCCTTTTTTCTGTGGTCTCTCAAGGCATCAAGCAAACCAAGAAGCTCCTATGGGAAGATGTTATAGTTTCAAAATCTTTCATGGAATTTTTTCTCTCCCTTACCAACACAGCGGCTTGGGAGTGGAAGAGCCAGGCCAAGATGGCTTGCTGAAGCCCAGCCCCTCACTAACTGCTCCCAGGGCCAGCTAACCGTCTATAAGTCTAAACAAAGGGATGGCTGGTAGCTTTGCATTCCAACGTGATGGCTGGGGGAGGATTGGGGGAAGTGAGCGGAGGAGGGAGAGAGGTTTTTCCTGGTGCTGGCCACACTTTGCTCCTCGGTCTGCGTGGGTGCCTGCTGCTGTTTGCTGTGCTGGTGGAAACACTGGGAGGGAGTCTTTTGTCTGGCTTGCCCCCTGTGCCATTCTTCAGAGGGAACAGTCGCCACTTCCTGGGTTCACTGCAGCCTCCTCAAGGGGCTGACATCATCTGCAGAGCAGTTGCTGCCCTTTCCACCCCACCCCCCTACACTTTTTTGGACAAAGGATGGTAGGGAGAGGGTCTTTGCACTGCCCATGGAAAAGGTTTCAGCCCGTCCCTGTGGCCGCCATTCCCATGAGAGTTTTTGAGCCAGTGCCTCTCCCCGGTCCCTGACTTTGCCTTGCTGGAGCCCGTTAGTGACTCATCACGGCCACTGCCTCCTGAGGCACGGCATCACCTCCTTCTGTCTGTAAATGTATCTGCACTGAAGGGGCAGAGATCGGACTTGATTTGTTTGAAAGTTTTTGGTTACGATGTTGCTGTTTGTTCTGTTCTGGTTTTGGTTTTATATATATTTGTAGTAAAGAACTGTTATCCTTTTCTGCACATTTTCTGATTAAAGTCTTTTAATTTCAAAGGTTGTGTTGGTTTTTGGGAAGAGGCCCCCTTCCTAGTTCAGAGAGACATCTTAGTTTCTTTTAAACTGAGACAGAAGAAAAAAGCCTCATTTCCAGAAGAAACTACCCAGTGAAAGTAGTGACAGCTATAAAGACTTTCTACTGAACGCTTTAGTAGGGTCTTACAGTCTACAGAACCAGTTATAATACTAATAATATGTCATTAACCATTTCACTTCCTGGCCACCTCATTTGACCTTCAAGTCCTCAGAGATGTTTAAAATGTAATTTCATTCTGTTCCATGTTTCACCCACTTAATGGAAATGTCTGGTTCTGGCACAGTACCAAACAGATGAAAAACCTGGTTAAATCAGAAGAGTTGCAAATAATCTGAATTACACCATACATACTAAACATAAGTAAGTACTCTCAGGCACCTAAAGCAGGACTTGTTCCCCAACAGCTTCAAAAAAGTTCACGTCTCTTCCCATTTCTATATATGAATATGCCCATATCTCCCCAGAAGGGAACATTTTTGCAGCCCTTGCAAGCTCAATATCAGTATCACACTAAGGACAGCTACAGAATGCAGGTAAAAGACCAAGCTGATCTAACAGTCTCACTGGTCTCCAGAGCTAACATACACACACAAAGGTCAACATCCTCACATGGGTAAAGTCTTCATTTGCCATCTTGCAAGACTTAGTCTAAGGGCACATGGGTACCCTACCTTCCCCTGTAATATTCAACATAACTTCCATACTCCTTAATGTAACATACAGATAGTTGGCTGATTAAACAGAGGAAGCAGAAGCAAGCCATGCCTCAGCTCTGAGGTGCAAATTCATAGGAGATTACACCAAATTCCAGATGTGCTCTATTCAGAGATGTAGTCTCTCTGCAAAGATTGTCACAGGCTGTTCCACATTTTGGGAAAACAAACTCCCCTCACACAAATGCACAGCTTTCAACAGTCTTCATATAAATGTCTGGTATGCTGAATGCTAGGGCCTTCTTTTGTGAGGCAGTGGTCTCAAGGCAGGAAAATACGCAATATTCCCTCCAGGCTCCCCTTGAAAAATTTTAAAAGGTTGTTTTCACTATAGCCCACAGCATTATGAAAATAGCAGTATTTTGAAAGCAACAAAAATATGATTCTGGGAAACACATTCTTTTAATGAAGAACACTTCCCTGCAAATACTCATCAGCAGAGTGCTAGAACAACACTCTCCCAGTCACTGTTTGTCATTATTTATAAGCTAACAAAATCTAACACACTTGTGATTCTTAGAGGAGTTAATGCAGTAACTAATTTTAAATGCAAGCCAACAGTTACTCAGATTCTGATAATTAACATGGAAAATAAGAGTTCTCAGGCTTTCCAAGTAAAAGCACAATGTAGTTTGCAAACACTGCAATGTAAACAACCTCAGTAAACCAGCTATGTAAAGATTTCAAATAAAAAATTAGTATTTATTAAGATACTGTTTTTAACCAAATCTTTTCTAGAAATTCAATGCATCATTGCTATATGCACTGCATAGAATATACACTTTTTAAAAAGTTGTGAAGGACAGTTTAATTCCAGAATTTCTTCTACAGCTATCTGGATAATACATCATCACCAAAGAATCAACTGAATAACGGCCCTTAAAATGCTTTATTGAATGGAGTCTTTTTGTAATGTGCAGAAGATGTGTCCTAAAAGACTGCAGTTTTATTTATTTTTTTAACATACTCAACAATCAATCAAAAATGAATCTTTATTGAGGATAACTCCTGAGATAAACAGAAGACTAGTGTAAAAAGTTTCCTTAAAACATTTTCTGTTGCAGAGATTAATAGGAAAACAATGCCAATATGTTACTAAATGGAAACAATTAGGAGTTGAGAATTGAGAAAATGAGAATGGAACTTAAATATCAACCTATGGGGTAGCTTCTTTTGTTGCTGTTATCCTAGATTAACATACATACCACAGTTCTCGTAGGAACATCATCAGATTTTCAAGGCTAGTTTTCATAAATTGTGTGCTTTTCTATCTTTGTAAGCTAACTTTACATTCCAAATAACTTAGTCTTGCTGTCCCTTGCTTTGGGGATATTGTAGTAATCCATGAAAAAACTCTTATCAGATTAACAGTATAGGCAAATAGAATGACTCAGTTAAAGAGGCTTTATTTTTTATGTCATAAATGTAACCCAAAACTCCAATAAATAAAGGTTGATAGGAAGTTAGTATTAAGAATCCAAATTGTAATATATGGAGATATCTGGGAAGTCAAATCCTCAAGCTCTCCTAATACTAAGGAGTCTCTGTAAACTATGAAGAAAATACATAAATAACTCAAAATTATAAAGACTTTGAAGTCTTAAAACTAAAACAACATAATCCAGGTTAACACCTCTCCCCCCTCCCCCAGATCATTTACATCTAAATAAGGTATATTTAACACAAGAAAGCTTTAAAGAAAGTTGAAAAAAAATTAGTGTTACAGCACACAGAAGCCCTTTGTGGTAGATTCCAGTAGTGGCCCTTGTATTTTGTCTCCTACAGATGACTACAAAGTTCAATTCCGTCTGGATATGATGTCTAACAGGGCAACACAGTGGTCACAATACAGCAAAATATCACACCCTGTAAGCAAAAATATAGCCCACTGCAGAGTTTTCAGTAATACACAGGGAGAGCACATAAAAATGTCATTGGTCATATGTTACTCAAAGGCTTCTTCATGGCCACAAACTGCTAGTGAGCATTAATCTTTTTTTTTGGGTCACATTACCTTTGAATAATGGGAAAGCTTTGGTGTTTTATAGTTTTATGCCTTGTACTTGCATTTTTTTAATGACAAGGTAACTAAAAACTCATGCACACTGAAAAAAAAATCATGCAGTAGTTAAGGTAAACCATCCAAGCAAGTTTTATTCATTAATATTCATAAATACACACAGCAGCTTCATTAGAGATTTTTTGATTTTTTCCTCTTCAGTTTGAATGTGGAATATTAGGAGAGCTTTTTTGCACGTCAAGCTACAGGACACAGAGCTTTTTTTCTCTGCACTGCAACCTATATTTACTTGCTAAAAGTAAAAATTGGTTAAGTGGAAATGATTATCTTATATATCTTTTCTCTCATCCTTTGAATGTACACAATGTAACAAGAGTGACAGACCTGAAATTACAATCACCAAAACAAACCCAAGATAGTTGTCCACTTTCATTGGCAAATACAGCACAGAGGACATTGTCTGCAAAGTGGGATGCCATCAAAGAGGAGGCTCATTTCCTTTATTATTCTCTTTTAAATTTAGGTTTTCTAAAGCAACATCTAGAGGCATAATATCTACACAGCCCATGGCACCAAAATCAGCAATCTCTCCCCGTTCATCCTCATCTGAGGAGGAACTTTCTTCCTGCATCAAAGTAGACAGTAAAAGCTCTTGAACAAACAAGCTGCGATCTGCTTGTTCACTTTCTTTTGACTGACGTTCTGCTTCTGACATCTTAGGATCATTCAACCTGCATAGCATCACAGAAAGAGAGAACACAAGCTTAGTAGTATCATCAATAAAATGGGCTTTCAATAATTGCCTAAACAGCTGGACTGATGCATGCTGAATAACATCTGAAAACCATTCCTTTGAGAAACAACCTAGGTACTGCTGCACTCCTTTTGACATATACAGATCTGACAATATCTGTCACTCCTGATGCAAGAATACAAACATTTAACAAACTTGTTCCTAGATGCTTCAAAAAAAAAACCAAACTTCATAGAAATAGATTCTGAGGCTGAAGATGAAAAATAGCTATTTCTGAAGTTTGTTTCCCCTCAGAGGGGTTTTGTTTTAAGAAGAGTTAAAATTCTCTATTCATCTCTTAAGTGCTCATTTTGTCCCCTGGACAACTTCTAAATGCAAGCATGACACAAAATACATTACTGAACACATCATACCCAGAGATTCCCAAAGCACGATTCCCTTCACTTATCAGTGCATGCACAACCACCTAACAGAAGCAAGAGAATTGCTTTTTTCAGTTCTATCCTAGCTCACAAGATCAGTGACTGACATTTGCAGATACTTTCCTTAAAGTTATGATTTTCAAAAAGCTTTGGATTGAGATATTATCACAAGTTTTGATAGAAATCAGCATGACAGCAATAACTTGTCCCAACCCAAGTTTCTAGACACAGAAACTGTTTAAATGTCTGTTCTTTCTCAACATGCAACTGAAAAACATCCTCCCCCTTGAATCCAGAAAATCAATATTTTAAACCTCCGAAAAGAGATGGAATGAGAGTGGGCAACTCTTCTATAGTAGAATGGACTAGATAATTGTTGTAGGTCACTTCCAACTGAACTATTCTATTCTATAGATCTTTAGGATGCAACTATACCATCTGAAACAGATATGCATGCTGCTTATCAAGAGCACGGTCCTTTGCTTTTTTCATCCAAAATACTTTGTATATAAACCTCTGTTCAACCTTCAGCCTTCATTAAAGATTCATTTCCTATTAAATAAAACTACCTTTTAAGTTCTCTCCATATTATCAGCATAAAAGTTTGAAACATTATTGTAAAGGCTCTTGTCTTATCAGAAGTAGTAGGGTTAACAAGCACAGTTTAACAAGGCAATATCCCTTATGTTTCTCTTCAAATTGAGAAAGAGCAACTAATATTTATTCATTGCCTAGGAACAAACACTCAGCAGGGTTGAAAAGATGTTACCAATGCAAACAAAAGCATAGTATCTCAACTAAAAACTTCATTAGTGATCTGGCAGTAGTTTCACTGAACTCTATGTCCAGAACAAGACCAAGGAAAACAGAAATGGCAGAGGAGTTAAAACCACAAACCAAATTACCTCATAAGAAGAAACTGGGAATTCTGTATAGTCTGATGATTGTTTTCTGTGTTAGATGTATTGGTTGCTGCTATAGATTGTGTAAGAGTGGTGGGGATGCTGCTTGTGTTAGTGCGTCTAGTTGCATTGCGTGCAGTTTCCAGTTGTTGTCTTGCTGCCTGTGCATGCTGTCTCTCCAACTGCAGTTGCATCTGCAACTGCTGTAACTGAGAAGCAGAAGGGCCAGAAGAATTGAGCTGCCCTGCAGAACGTCTCACGCCTGATAACTGAGATAAAAGCTCTGCCAGAAAAGAGAGAAGTTTCTACAGTGAAATCTGCTTAAATACATATCACACAACAGCATAATTATGTCCTGAATACCAGTATATCAATTCCTTTGCTTTCTAAAACCTTTCATAGATGAAATTAATGAAAAAAATTGTATTGATTTGAAAAGCTTCATGGGCTATCCATTACAAGCACCCCATGTCTCAGAACCCATGGGAAGATAAGGAATCATCTAAAGAACTATGCATAAAAAAGAGAGTCAAAGCTTAAAGCTTTTTAAACTAATAAGAGTCAACCTATGGGAAATACCATATAAGCAATATCCTGTGCAAGAATTCTCTAAAATTTTATCTTCAAGTTAAAATAGTTATTGACCACTTCAATTCTGACTTCAGTTGGTGGCTTTATGCACCTTCAATGCATATTCCAGAGGGAAGTTGTGCTGCAGAAAAGACAAATAATTACAACATAATTTCAGATATTTTTAGAAAATATTCTATTCAGAAAGGCTTTTGACCTCTGCTGGAAAAAGAGAAATTCTAATGATTAAAAAAGGTAAATAAATCTAGCCTGGATTCCTTTCCTCTGAAGTTCAAGACTGACAAATTCTATCCATGCTAAGCATTTCCCCCAAAAAATGTTAATAATAAGTTATTGCCCAGTGATTTACTACAGATTATATTCCACACAAAGTTGTAAGCACTACTTTGTTGTGTATGATGCAAGGAGGGCAGAAGTAGTAGATTACCTTTTTCCCCTATCCATCCAATCCTTGTTAAAGCTGAAAGTCATTACTATAAGTCATGAAAATTTTCCTTCCATCTCACTTTCATGATATAATCCTTTGAAACTAGGCTTTTCTTAGGGGAATAAAGCATAGTGCAGTAGTTCTTTGCATCAGGAACAGTTGGAATGCCAACAGTAAATACTCAAGTCACTTTTAATCAGCACAGCTAATCATATCAGTATTAGCTACCAATAATATTTTATTTCACTAATTACTGATAATCATCACAAGGAGAAAAATAAATAATTAATGCTTACATGTCTGTTACAAGCACAAGTTCTAACCTCTGGTAGTATGTACTAATTATTACCCCAATACAAAGGAAGACTTATAATACTGCCAGGTTAGACAGATGTATTTTTCCTTGCTGTTTGTAAGATCACTTTGAGTACACCTTAAGTGAACCCTGGTAGCAGATGTGAATTTGTGATTTTGAGACACAGGCTTGGCATGACACAGACGCCCAGCCAGGCTGCACTACATTCTCTGAATTGATGCAAAAAAACCCAAACCTCCCCCCAAAACCCCCAAGACTCAAAGGAATACCATTTTATTACACATGCTCCTAAATGGGAAGGCCTTGTGAGGCTGAAACAAACCAAGGCAGCCACTTCATGTTTAACTCAGCTAAACTAACACCCACTGCATTGGTAAGAGGAAGTGTTGCATTCCAGGACACACAAACATCCTCCCTTCTCACACCAACTCTAGTGCTTTAAAACTCGCGACCTAATTTAAGTCATTAAGATGACAGAAAATTTTTCATCCTCCTTTGCTGGGATATTTTTAGCAGCAGGAGTGGAGCCAGCAGGTCCCAGGAAGTGATTTTTTCCCCCTCTATTTGACACTGGCAAAGCCACATCCACAGTTCTGTGTCCAGTTTTAGGTCCCCCAGGGCAAGAGACACATGGACATAATGGAGCAAGACCAGTGGAGGGCCACCAAGATGATTAGGAGGCTGGAACACAGTACAGGAGGAAAGAGTGGGAGAACTGGTTTTGTTCAGACTGGAGAAGAATACGTTGGAAGATATCTTATTGATGTCTGAATCTACCCAATTGGAAGATACAGGCAAGACTAAGCTAGACTCCTCTCAGAGGCATACAGCAATAGGACAAGAGTCAGACAAAGAAAAGTGGGAAATTCCAATTCCATCCAAAAGGTTTTATTTTTTGTATCCTACACACATCCCTCCCCATCCCTCCCCACATCCCCTTTTAAAGCATAAAGATTTTTAAATACTAGAACAGGCTGTCCAGAGAGGTTATAGGATCTCTGTCCTTGGAGGCATTCAAAACTCAACTGAATAAGGCCTTGAGCAACCAGATCTAAATAGATCTCCTTTAAGAAAGGGGTTGGAAATAGACAACCTGCAGAGGTCAATTTCAAACTACTTTTTTCTATTATTTTTCTACAATTTCAATGCGTTCAATCAGCTCACAGAGGGCCTGAAGAGCAGACAGCACAACAGAGGCAAAGGAACTATGCCTATGGAAAGAGGTGGGTGGGGGTGGGTGGAGCTGCAGCTTCCTCTTTCAAAACCAATGCACTCTTAAGTTGGTTCACTGCCAAGTAATCATAGCCCAACACTAAGAAGCTCCAATTTAAATATTCATGTCCTTCCAGGATCTGAAGCAAAGAAAAATAATAGCAGGAACTTAGATAAGTGCAGGAAGTTCTGAAGTTTCCCTGACACTATAAAAGTGTAAGATTGAGATCTCTAAGATTTTACATTAGATCATCTAGTCCAACTCCCCTGCCATGGGCAGAGACATCTTTCACTAGATCAGGTTGTTCAAAACCCCATCCAAGCTGACTTTGAACACTTCCGATGATGAAGCATCCACAACTTCCCTAGGCAACCTGTCCCAGTTACAATGAGTTACCCTCATAAAAAAATTTCTTCATTATGTCCAATCTAAACCTATCCTCTCTTGGTTTAAAACTGTTGCCCCTTGTCCTGTCACTACAGGCTCTGATAAAAAAACCCCCACACAAACTCTTTGTCTTTCTTATAAGCCCCCTTCATATCTTAAAAGGCCACAATAAGGTCTCCCCAGAGCCTTCTCCTCTCCAGGATAAACAACCCCAACTCTCTCAGCCTTTCTTCATAGGAGAAGTGTTCCAGCATTCTGATCATTTCTGTGACCCTCATCTGGACCCACTCTAACAGGTCTGTGTCTTTTTTGTACTGCTGACACCAGAGCTGGACACATGCTGGATGCAGGATGTTACACTTGACCTTGTTGAACTTCATGAGGTTCCCATGGCCCCACTCCTCAAGTCTCTCAAGGTCCCTTTGGATGGCATCTCTTCCCTCTAGGGAATCAACTGCTCTACTCAGCTTGGTGTCATCTGCAAATTTGCTGAGGATGTACTCAATCCCATTGTCGGCATCATTGATAATGATATTAAATAGCACTAGCCCCAGTGCAGATGCTCGAGGGACACCATTTGTTACTGATTTCCACTTGGACATTTAGCAATTGACTGAAATTCTTTGGACGCACCCATCCAGCCAGTTCCTCATCCATCAAATGGTACTTCCGTCAAACCCATCTCTCTCCAATTTAGTGGCAATAATGTGGGGGACTATCAAAATCCTTACAGAAGTCCAGATAGATGACATCTGTAGCTCTTCCCCTGTCCCTGATGCATTCCCTCTGTGATAGAAGGCCAGTACATTAGTCAGGCATGATTTGCCCTTGCCTAGGGCATGTTGGCTGTCTCTAATCCCTGCCTTTCACACACCTTGACATAGCTTCCAGGATCTGTTCCATGACCTTACCAGGCACAGAGATGAGACTGACTGGTCAGGAATTCCCAGGGCCTTTGTTTTTTTTTTTAATTTAATTGGTTGCATATATTAACATGTACTATAAGATTTTTCCTAAAGAAGCATTACGTAATGCATGGATACCATAAAAAGATCTGATTAGTTAAAAGTAACGAGCATTAACAGAGATACATACAAAACTCAATCTAGTTGGGCTGAGTGCTGAGCTTGCAGCCTTTCCAGATGTAGCCTTCACAGGGGAAAACACGAGACAGTTAAAAATGTATGTAACTTCTTACACAGATTACCTGTAAACAGTTTCTCTCCACTGGACACCTGGAATTAGGTGCAGTTCCAAACATATATGAGTTCCCATTCTAAACTAAGAGAAAGGTCTGTTACCATGAAGTGTGATCTGGATGGTGTGGGGACCTGAGCTCTGAAGTGCAGGACTCAGATACTCATGGGAGATGGGTGGATTTTGGCAACTGGAGTGGGATTTTTTTATTTATTTTGTTTTAAACATGGAAGAGGGGCTGTGTGTTTGAAGGCCTAAGTGTGATATTTGTTTGTGAAGGACTGTGCTCAACCCTTCCCTTTCCCCTCAACAGCTGCAACTCTCCACAGAAGCCTTCATTCATTAAGTCTTGCCTAGTTTGATGGGTTCAGGGAATTCATCATAAAGCTCCACTTCGGCTTCCTGTTAAAGTACATTTCATGCAATTGTCTGGAAAGCTTGTTCCACATTAATGGCCTCCTTGGCACTGTTTTCAAAGTAGGGGATGCTGTTTTTACTGTAGCACCAGGCTTGCACCTGTTTTGTGGTGACTTGTCTGTGTTCTAGATCAATCTTGTTTCCCAGCATAAAAAAAGGAAAGTTCTCAGGATCCCTTGGACTGGCCTGAATGAGGAATTTATCCCTTGTGCTGTCTAGGGTTTTGAATATGTTGGGGGCTGTGACATCAAACACCAGGATGCAGCAGTCCGCTCCCTTGTAGAAGGCAACTCCCAGAGACTGAAATTGTCCTTGGCCTGCTGTATCCTATATCTGCATTGTCACTAGCCTGTCATCCACCATGACCGCTTTTGTCAGGAAGTCTGCACCTGTCATAGCCTTGCACTGGTTACTGAATTTCTTTTTCACATACTGGTTCATGAGTGATGTCTTTCCCATCCCAGAGTCTCCAAGGATGATGACTTTCAGTAACACTTTCTTCCTAGAAGTCATCTTTTACACTGGTGTGTGTGCCGCGGCACCCAGCCCGAGACTTGCTGCCCTTTTACCCTTCTAAAAAATGTGTGTGATGTTTCCCTTTTTCCAGTCACTGGGGACTTCACCTGACTGCCATGACATTCCAAATATGATGGAGAGTGCCTTGGCAACTACATCAGCCAATTCCCTCAGAACTCTGGGATGCATCTCATTGGGTCCCATAGACTTATGTACATTCAGTTTCCTCAGGTGGTCATGAACCTGATCTTTACTTACAGTGGGAGGGGCTTTGCTCCCCAAGTCCCCATCCTGCTGTCCATCCACTCAAAAATTCAAAAATACATGCATATATGTCATATGAAGAGAGGCTAAGAGACCTGGGACTCTTCAGCCTGGAAAAGAAAAGGCTCAAGGGGGGGGAATCTTAACAGTGTATATACCTGCTGGGAGAAAATAAAGGAAAGGGAGCCAGACTCTGTACTTCCCACTGACAGGCAGCAAATTGAAACAAATTAAATCCATTTGAACACAAGAAAACACTTTTTACTGTGAGGGTCATAAAACACTGTAACAGGTTGCCCAGAGAGGTTGTGGAGTCCATCTGTAGGAATATTCAAAACCTGACTGGACATGGTCCTGAGCAACCTGCTCTAAGTGGCCTTGCTTGGGGGCACAGGGGGGAGGGAAGTTGGATGAAGTTGTACTAGATGATCTTGATAGGTCCTTTCAAATGTCAACCATTCTTTGATACCATCTATGAACAGGTCAGTCATGGGAATGAGCCTAGAAGTCTCTAAATTTAAAAGCACAAGCTTAAAGGGGCAGCGTTTTTCATTTCAGAAGTTCCTGGTTCAATCTCTGTAGACAATCCAATTAAAGATACTTTTCATCAGTAAATACTCATCAATTACAACATTGGGAAGTTTAAGGGTTTTTTTCAAAGACAGGAAAACAAGACAACTATTATCATCTTGGATTTTGTTTCAAAGTCTATTTAAGGACCCTGAGGTAAAATCAGGGGTTACA
Organism: Rhegmatorhina hoffmannsi; assembly: GCA_013398505.2. Lineage (NCBI taxonomy): Eukaryota > Metazoa > Chordata > Aves > Passeriformes > Thamnophilidae > Rhegmatorhina > Rhegmatorhina hoffmannsi. The sequence goes on from CM031078.1 coordinate 13,611, forward strand.
GCTCTTACCAGCTATAGGATCCATCGTTTCTCTATTGCTTGGAGAATATGAACTCTGAGAAGATGAAAGCCCACCACTGGAACTGCTAGTAAAGTGCATGTTTGATCTACGTGCACGGGGGCCTCCCAAACCCCGGCCTGGGTGAAACATTCTACGTACGTGCCGAACACCACTAGATTCATCATAACCAAGCAGTTAAGAAAAGTCTTTTGCTATCAAGTATTAAGCAGCAAGAACATTTACTAGATTGAATAATTGGGCAACACATTATTCCTCATTCATAAAACAATGATTCAACCTTATAAGCACCATGCAATCATAGCTATGGTGCCAGTCAGACCTATAGATGTGAACCCAAGGCACCCAGGGCTCCTTGCACTAAATTCATCTTTCCCAGGCTTTTTATCATGTCTAAAAACTGTCAGGATGGATTTTCTGCCTTATGGATTAAACTTTCTACTAAGCAATGCTACAACTTAGGATGCATATTCAATAGAACACATTACTCAATAGACATAAGGATTTTAACATCAAAATCGGGAAAGAAGGGTATTTAAATACTGAAAATAATCTACAAAGTTTTATTGCTATTCTTACCACACAAACGCGTTCTCCCAAGACAGTCTAGCTAAAGCTTCCCTTTATCTTAAGAAGTGCCAGTGCAATTAACTACTAAACTAGGAAATAATGTACTTATAAATACTTCTTGTATTTTTCCAATTTATAAATTAGTAGCTTTAGCTCACCTTATCTACAATTTTCTTATTTTCAAAAATGTTTATCACTTGTATAAAATCTATGATTTGCAGCAGACTGGTGCCCAATATCTTATCCCACAATGCAAAATTATGGTGTAGAAATAATTTTCTCACAATATTACTGAATTGAAAAATTTAAGGCTAAAAAATTAAGACTTCTTTTTGGCAAGTAAGAATATCTAGTTACTATAATAAATACTTTCAGGAAGAATTGAATCTCCTAAATCTATTATGCTATAGAGCATAAAACATTTCACTTTCAGGATTTAGAAGGATGTAGGGACAGAAAGTAAATGTGGAAGATTTATTTGAGGAGGAAAAAGAGTTTTGCTCAAGGAGGTCATCTCTGCTGGGTTTTTCTAGGCCTAGAAAAACCCAGTGGGGAAGAAAATTCTTTCCCATGAATAGCACTATCTATTTCTCTGCCTATCTGTTGTGAGAAGTTAACTCCCCTGTTGCAAGAAGAGATAAAAGTTCTCACAGACAGGCCTGAGGACCCTGCTGGGAGAGAGGAAGACCATAAAGCACAGGGGAGAACACAGCCTTGAAGTTATGCACATGCGAAAGGCGTTGTTATAAAATCACCAGAATGGGTTTCCTGGGCTGCTCTTTCACCTGATGCATGATTTAGCAGTGTATTTAGGTTTCTGATATCAGAATAAACTTTTCCTTAATACCTTAGCAGTGGTTTGGTCATCTGGGTGCTATCAATTCTTACGAGGAGGGGGGGTATCTCCCTTGGGACAGAGTATAGTTGTCTAGCAGAGATTGGTTTGTTCCTCCTTCGAATCTGTTGATACTGGATACTGGTAGTGACAGAGCATTGTCACTAATATATTACTGATTGACTACTGCTCTCATGCAGTTTGGGAAGCTTTCCATAGCTACATCTGACAGAAAAATGCTCCCATTCTGGGCCTTCTTATAAAGTAAACTTGGAAAATAAGATAACTAGAACATCCTTAATACAAATCCTTTGAAAAATTCCAGCCTTGGTCTCATTTAGAAAAGGGTCATAGTAACTTGCTAACTGCAACTTTCAAAGTGTTTTTAAGAAAAACAACATTATTTAAATATACTAGTTAATTGATGTCTCACCCAACTATGCTGGGGTTAAAAAAGCATTTGGAACTCTTAACTCATTGCAAACATATACTGAAAACAACCAAGCTAGAACCATTTCCAAGGTCAAGACTGAAGCCATGTTTTAAACAGTAAAACAGTTGAAAACTGTTTAGGAAAGAAACTGGAATTTAAAGAGCTGTCCAGAGTCTCCAGGGATAAAGGTGGTATCTTACAGTGCCTGCAAAGGATTCTTCACCAGAAATACGTGCAGCCATTTAAAACACCCTTCTAACTGCTACACAAAAGGCTATATCTTTTCCTAAACTGATAGCAACTGAGCGGGGGGAAATCTCTCTTCCATTTCTTCCTCTTAGTCTTAGATGTCAGAAGACATGAAATAGCAGCCAACATGGAAAAACTAGTACAGAAACTCTATCAAGTTTTGTGGACTTGGCAACACTAATTGCTGAAGTAATGTTGCACAGACTTTCACATGCATTTCCTATAATTATTTATAAAGACTCCCCCCATAAGTTTTGTGATGACTGACTCTGTGGCCTTAGTAACTGAAAAGATTGTTCTGATTTCTCTAGCTCTTATGTAGCTAGTAATAAACAGACATTTCCCAATTAAAAGTTATCTGACATCACTGATGTGGGAGGAGAAGGAAAAGCTTCAGAAGCATGAATTCTAATACAACACCTCATCCACTTCAATAGGAAGTCAATTTCACTGTGTAAATGGGACTGACAATTTAAATGCTAACAAATTTAAATACAGACCACAACCAGGGTGAAACCATTTCCTCTCATGTTGCTAGCAGTAGATATAATGAACTTGAGTTGTTAGGCCTTGATGTTTTTTCTTTTAAGAAGCCCTGAACAAAAAAGGCACTATCAAATTACACTAGGAGTGTATTTTTCAAAATGAGATACAGAAAGTTAAATCATTTTAAGATCACTTAATGAGTTTTTCATGATGGCCTGTACTTCCATGAAGAGTATTTTCTGAAATTATGCTGCAAGCATTTGTACAGCAAAAAACAAGCCACATTACTATTCCTAAGTACAAGTAACAGAAAGAAAATTGTAGTTAAAGTGCAAAGAAACTGACAGTTTGAGCTCTTCAGTCAATGAGAGTATTTATATCACTACAATTTGCAGATAACAAAGATAGCCCTAATCCCTAGGAAGTCTCCAGATAGGTCTTCTAGTTATATCTATAAAAAAGTCAATAAATAACAAGCTGAAACTACCCTATTGAAATACAGTAATAAAACTAATCAAATACTTAAGATCCTTCAATTTCAAAGTTCAAAGTGTTCTCTAACAAACACATTCTTTTGGTGAAATCTGCTTTCAGTCTTGTAATTATTCATAAAATACTATTGCATCTGGATAACTGCTTTCCCATACACAAAATGGCATCAGATCTAATGACCAAGAAGGGTAAAAATTGTAGAAAGAAGCAGCTGGGTGTCAGAAATATCTTTAAAAGGTTTTGCTATCAGGAATAAAACAAAAACACACACCCACGTTGTCAAGCAACACCTAAAGCCTATTCATAGTCTGATAGATAAATATATATACATATAAACAATTCAGACGCATAGTTCCCCTATAACTAAACACCAATTCTAAAAAATAAGCAAAACTGATGTAGCCACTTGACTACAGAAGTCAGAACAAGTAGTTACAGCTATCATAAGGACAGTCTATCCCTTTTCCCTCAACTTAAGAAAGGATATTAAATCTCTAGGAGCTCTGTGTTCCAGTGTAAGATGAGCTGCAAAGTCATCTGTGACATGATTAGGATCCCCTCCAGGTAATGCTGCACATATTGGACAGATCTGAAACAACAAAGTGAGAAAGAAAAATCACAACCAACTTTACACAAATCATAAAACACAATTCAGAGTTGATCACTTGACATTGATTCTTCTACTTTAAATATCACATTCTAATCCTATACCTAAACAGCCACAAATGTAAGAGTAAATGTGTTCCAACACAGCTGTTAATTGTAGTATCTTTTTAAGACTTCCTTGTAATTATGCTTTTAATAATACCATGGAAACCAAAAAGTAAAATTTTCAAATCCTATCTGCAATGTTTCAGCTTTCAAATTTGTCCTTATATGTCAATTCCAGCACAGACAGTAGGTCTAGTTACACAGGATTACTGCTTGAATGTACCTATATATGACATTATCAAGTTCATTTACTGCTCTTTGAATCCCCAAGTGACTTCTCATTCATCTCACCAGTGAAGTGTAGGAAGGAGAATGAAACCAGATGTGAATATTCATTCAAGTATCACAACTGAGACCACTCACTGCAGTAACATACAAGTAAAGATTTGGCAGCAAGTATTTTGGGAGATGGCATTATGGTTTTCTTTTTTTCTTAAGCCTAAACACACATTTAAAAAAAAGTCTAGGGACACTTACTGCCACTGCAACCTTCATTTATTATTTTGATTTTTCCTGCCATCGACTTTGCAACCACCTGAGAGAAGTGTGACTTAAAAGTCCTTTGCAACAGTTTTGCAGGCCAGCCTTAAAGTTTGACAGATCACGTTAATAAGCCAGAAAGGAGAAACTTTGACACAGTATATTTTAGGTTTTAACTATTCTTCCAGGGATATCAACCTGGACTCTGCAACTGATAAGACTGTAAATTAGGGGGGAGACCCCAGACTGGGAGGGGTGAGGGAATCAATAGAACCATACAAACCTATGAAGAGAAATGCAGGGGGAAGGGAGACATGGGAGAAACAAAGGGAAGGGTGGACAGAAATGGGTATAAAGTGGACTGGTCACACGACAGAGCTAGTTAGTATGTTTGTCTGACTGAGTTCGATCACTACAGGCTGCCTTCCTATATCTTCTTTTTAAATCTTAAAAATCTCTGCATAATCTGTCTATCCCATTTGTATGTATGCTGCAAGGACTAAGTGTCAGCTACTGGTGAGACCTGTGTATGTATGAACAAAGTTTGGTGCCAGATACTGGAGTCAGGCTGGGGCAGTAGGTGTCCCTGTGGCTTGTGGTGTCAGCTACTGGAACAAGTGAGGTTCCTAGCATCAGTAGTTGGAGGGGCCATAGCTCTCTAGACCTAGGGTAGGTACTACAAAGTTTGTGCCTGGAGTGCCTGCTACTGGGAATGCTGTAATAAGCGGATTTGGTGCCAGCTATTCCGGTCAGACCAGGGGTGCAGGCACCCCTGCCCTGTGGTGTTGGCTACTGGACAGAGTAGGGTCTTAACATCAACTACCAGAGTGAGTCATGGTCTCTGCCTCCAGCCACTGGGGCAGAAACAGTATGTGTCCCAAAACACAGCTAACGGGAGGGAAATCAGCATGAATGAGGGGCCCAGCACTGGTAGCTGAAGCAGGACCACCAGTCACAGCCCATGTGGTGCCTGATGTCAGCTGCTGGGGGAAAGGGGGAGTGGTTGTCTGAATCTTCCCCAAACCTGGTATGTATGTATATTGGCTAGCAAACTTCAATCTGGACTAGCAAATGAGTAGAGAGGAGCCTTGAGTCTAGGCAGGAGTATGAAGCAGGCAAGGGTCTGTGCTGGTATGCCCAGGGGAACTTGCAAATATGGAGTGCTTATGAAATGAGTGCATGAGTGTTTGCTAGTGAGCATCAAGCTGGACTAGCTTGCAAATAGGAGACCAATGAAGCAAGTAAAAGCGCCTGGGATCCAGGCAGGGGTACTAGACAGACAAAGAGGGCCATGACAGTACTCAAGGGATCACAGTGAACGTGTGTGTGCTTGTGAAACTAGAGAGTATCATGTTGTTATGGGTTTAGCCAGGTGGGCCTAAATTTATGTTTTAAAGTTCAGACTAGGCCTGGAATTGTCAGCTGACTTGAGCTGGGCTGAGCTAGCTAACAGCTGACTTCTTCT